>CM062196.1:4405000-4810000 GCA_031216445.1 Lateolabrax maculatus | reverse complement strand
CTGTCTAACTTATCTGTCTGACTTACCTGTCTATCATTGTATCCGTCTGCCTCTAACTTTTGGGACCTACCTGTCTGTCTCTGTGCCTGTTTGACTCTGTAACTCTCTGACTTTGTACCTGTCTGCCAATATACCTGTCTGTCTGACCTACCTTCCTGTCTCTACACATGTCTGCCTCTGTAACTGTCTGTCTTACCAACCTGTCTGTCCGACTATTTGTTCATCAGCCTGTCTTCCATCTTAAAAATAAATCAATCAGGAGCGCTGAGAGTGTCTCCATGTTTAACTGTCTGTTTTGATTGTCTGTGTGACTCTTTTAACTGCCAACTTCAAATTAACCTGTCTAACTTCTGTTCATCTGATTATCGTGTGTGTGTGTGACTTGGTAATTATCAGGTCACGCAGGGTTTTGTGGTTGGCTGCTAGAAACATAGGTGTACTGTAGTTGCCGTGGTAACATAACATGTGAAACATGCTGAAGGTTTTCAGCGCCGCCTCCTTCAGACCTCACCTGGTTTCATACTTCGACAAAGTTTGCATGAGGATTTCCTGCCGACAAGGTTCAAATGACATTTATGAATGACTTTTATGTTTTTGCAACGACACGTCCATTTACAACCCACATAGCACATGCCAAGAAAGCTTTCGACATTCAAGGGAAACCTTTTGAAAATGACAACTGATGGCTTCCTTAACCTTATCTGATGCAGTAAAGGTCACCCACCTGGTGCTATCATGGTAGATGTGGGTCCTCCAAAGGTCTCAAATGCCTTGAATACACTACATAGTTCAGTATTATTCCGTAATACAGTTTCTTTGTGGTTCATTTTGTTACTGCTATGAGATGGATACTACAAACAGAGATTACAAAATATCAAAAAACATCTAGTTTCACCCAAAAATGATAAAAAATTTTAGTATTATCATGTTACATGGATATGTAGTCTCACCATTATCAGAAAAAGTTTGTCAAAGATACAGACAGGGAGAGAATAAAAACCTTCAGACACCTAACCTTAGACACCTAAACAATCAATTTTTAATCATTAAAGTTGGGGGAGTCAGAAGAGACACCCCCCAAATAAATGCCTAGATTGTAAAACTGCATGTTGCCATTTGTAACACAAGCTTTCTGTTAAAAAAAAATGTAGTTTCCATGCCCAAACCATGATCACCCTGATGACATTATCAGTGTTATTTTGACAAAGCTCGTCCAAAGCCAAAGAAGTCATCATACAACAGGCTGAGTGCCTCTCCTAATGACTGCTCAACTGGCCTTTACAGTATGTGTAAAACCTGCGGAGGCCCCCTTTAATATTCAAAGGATTCTGAAACAAGCAGTTAAATGTACCTGCAAATGAATGTTATTAAATTGGAAAAATATGTTAAATTAAGATTAATTAAAATGAAATTAATTTGCAATTAATTATAGCAGCGATTATTTGGCCTGGTTTTGTTTAATGAATTTACATTTTCACATTCCGGCAATAAGTTAATGCTCTAATCCTGAATGATTTGCAGTCAGTGCAGCCGTGAAACCCCACTGTCATTACATGTAACCAACAGTAAAGCAGAGTAGTTACAGTAGAAAGGGTGTTTGGATTAGATATTCTTACGACTATGGTTATCATTTTGCATTTTGTTAGTTTTTGTAGTATTAGTACAAGAGACAATGAGAGAAAGGAAGTCCAAATTTGCTGTAAAGGTTTTTTTTATTAGAGATTAAATTAATGTCAGTGTTCGTGATTACATAAAAACGTGGTTTTATTGCATGATTAATACAATAAACAACACTGTAAGGTATCCAAATTCTGGTAATGAGTCTGAATGAAATTTGAGAAAACTAAATATTGATGTTAATATCCACAGTAGTAGTAGTAAAAAAGTAGGAAGCCCTGCTGTTATGGATGGAAATGTGAGTGAAACTTAAGCTGTAAACCTCCCAAGAGATATTCAGCTACGGTGTTCAGTGAGTACACATTTATTTCAGGATCTTCAACAGAGCCTGCATTCAATATTCTCCTCTGCACCAAAACAGTAGTTAGTACAACTTGAACTGAGGTCATGGAAAACCTTGTTCACAAACAACAGAAAAAGTCTGATTGAGCTCACATTGTTTGTGTTATTACAGCAGCTTTGTGGTCTGTGCATGTGTATCTGTTAATGTAAGTGTGGATACAAGCATCGCCTGTGACTACCATCAATTAAGAGCACGGAAAGGCGTGCGTGTGCATGTTGTGTATATGCATATATGTGTGTGTGTGTGCAGAGTGTTGGTGTATGAAATCAGATGAGCTCATTGTAGCACTATGAATGGTAATCATACAGCCCCCTCTCGGCAGCCGTGTGTAACCTTCTGAAACCCAAACAAGAGATGAAGTGTGATAATACACACACACACACACACACACACACACACACACACACACACACACACACAATATGATAGGAGATTCAGGGCTATTGTGGAACTTGAACCCTCATGTCTCACTGCCAGGTGATCTCATGTTTTGGCCCAAATAAGAGGGACAGAGAGAGAGAGAGAGAAAGAGGGAGAGAGAGAAAGAGAGAGAAGGAGGTAGGAAACAGGACAGTAATAAATACACCAGCACTGATACTGTAATCTAATATCTGTACTTGCTGTTGTGAATGTATTTTCACAAAACTTTGGTTGATTGACTGTGTGTCTGACAGCACAAGCAGTTAATAAGCAGGAGCAAATATACCACAGAAGAAGTTTCCTGCCGGTCTTTCGACTGTTACCATGACCAAACTCTCATGATGCTGTCAGATCATGACATGATGTGACCAACACTAATAGTAATAATAAAATTAGCCAATTCATTATTTAAAATAAAAAAGAGGGCCAAGAAAACACTCACAGAATAATATGAGAACTAGCAGTTGACCACAAACTCCTTGCAAAGATAACTTTATTGTCCAGCCATAGTTTGAAATAAATGTGGTTTATGGTCAACTTTTAAAAGCAACAATTAAAATGTGTATAACTTTTTATTATTAAGATGACACTGTTACAATAATTGTTTTTTTTACCAAATGTGATATTAAAACCACAAAAAAAAAAAAAGTATCTATATGTAAATTCAGGCAGGATACAGTGGTTCATACAAAAAGTATGAAAACAGAGGGGCAGAAGGTATTTAAAGTCACACCCTGGTAAAACCACACAGGTGTTTTCACTTATTCGCCCCAATTAGACAGTTCCTCTCAGGTCTGTGTGTTTGACATCTCCCTTTTTTTCCTGTTACTCCTGTTGCACCTGTTAAGGCGGGGCACCTTCATCATTCCTATTGGTACACGGAGTTGGGTAAAACCTACCGTAACATAGCTCTGCCCAACTTTAACTAACCTGAGCAAGTACGGTCTTATCAACCAGAATAGCTGAAAACAACTGTGTGGCTGTGCAGGGCCTTTAAACAGACAAGGGATAAAAATGAGCTGGGAGGAAAAAATGGAGTCAGATGTAATACGTAATAATCATCATAATAAGCAAAGAAGTGATTTGAATCCACTTTCATGATCTACAATTTGAGTCTGCATTTATTTATCTAACTCCCCCACTCTCTACTGTAACACAAAGCTGTTTTTAGTCGCAGTTTCATGAAACAAAGCTGCAATTATGAATTTCTCTTGAGTGAAAATCATCTGGTGCTACATGGGACAAAAGCCAAGTCACGTTTTTCTTACATAATGCCACCCCCTTAGAAACCACACTTTCTCTCTCTCTCTCTCACACACACACACACACACACACACACACAAACACACACCCACATCTTGACCCCTGTGAACCCCAACAACCCCTCACGTTTCCCGCTAACCCTTGCCCTCCAACCTTAAGCTGTAAACAGGTGGAAGCTTGGGAGGTGGCAGTGGTGGGGGGTATTGGGGGGTTTTATTATTTGCTCTAATTAGTTCGGTGGCCTATAAAAACCAGACTTATTCTCCTTCAGTCCTTTCAGTTAAGCTCTGTCTAAATTTGATGACGTCTTCTTGAAACTTGAATAATTAAAGAGCTTTACTGGCCCTCCGGTATGAACAACACTTTTTGCATAATTTGACATGAAATGCCTTTTTTGTTTTTTGGTGTAACTTTTGTTAATTGGTGTATAGAAGAAGTTTCACTCACTAAAAAGAGCGTATGTCAGAGTGAGAGGTAAAGTAACAATTATCTAATTGTAGGGGATTGGAAGTGAAAGAAAGGAGCGACGGAGAGATTAAAAATCTAGTTTGATAACTAGTTATCTGATCAGCAGAAACCCTGTACTCTGTAAAAACAACACAGCATTTAGTCATGTCTCTGCTTTCTCCACAACAACTTAGTTTGGTGCAAAAAGTGTCCATCAGATTTCTGCATGTGCAGCAGAATCCAAGTGTTTTGTAGCTAAACATGTCAATTTTTCAGACTTTCAGAATTTTGTGAATTTCACCACAGACTTCATGTTTTTTTTACTCTTCTTAATCATTCCCCTTTAACACTAACTTTAGCTGCATGTACAAGGTGCATACATTTTACATGTACTGTAAATTTTTTTTTTTTTTTTAAATTTGGCTTTGAATATTCAGGGGTTTGCAGAATTGTCTACTATCATCATTATGTGTAGTGATGCGGTTTTCACTAATATAGTTTGACGGATATGTAGTAGCTATATTTTGCTTTGGTGATGTGAAACTGCAAGGGAATATTAACAACTTTTTTTAAATTTTGGGCTAAACTGTTCCTTTAAGACGAGTGAGAGGAACTGGGGTGAGAGGGGTGAAGGAGGGAAGGCTGGGGAAAAAGAGAGGGGAGAGGGAGGCAGGGCAGGAGGGATGTAGGGAGGGATGGAGGGCAGTCACCTGCGGTGTGGGAATGGAGCAGTGCTCTCCACGGGGGTTGGTGGTTTCTCCTGCTCCCCACTTCTCACCCCATTCCCCCCCTACACACCCCACTCCACTTACCTCATCCCCCTTTCCACCTCCTCCTCTCTTTTGGATACAGCTGCAGGAGGGGGAGTGGGGTACATGGGAGAAGTGGATAGATGCACAGTGAGGGGGATAAAGTGACAGAAAAGAACATATAAAACAATATTGTATTGTTGTCCCAAGAAACTTTAAATCATAGAATGTAACACACCAAGGTTTTGGTAGTAAGGTTTGGGTCACAATGTGCAGTTACATACCCGGGTAAATAATCTTTGTGCTCGTGAAATACTTCCATTATCATTTTCAGATCAGCATCTGATTTATTGTATGTGTTGAAAACAATGAAATATGTTAAAAGTTTTACAGTAGAACTTTTGTGTGTTATTGTGGCAAAATATTCTGCAAATGTGTCAATTGAAATTTTTAGTGACATCTCATCAAACTCTACATGGTGACGTACTTATGAGTGCATGTGTGTGTGTGTGTGTGTGTGTGTGTGTGTGTGTGTGTGTGTGTGTGTGCGTGTGATGCCCTCTGTCCCGTAGGCAGCTGTTTCCAGATGACCCCCAGCAGCGAGCTGTCACTGGACATCTGCGTCTCACACACACACACAAGTTTGGTGCCTGTGCGTGTACATAAGAGTGTGGTGGCCTCTTTTCTGCTTGGTTGGGATTCTGTCACAAGTATTTGAAGCGTCTCGCAGCCACACACACTGATAATCACTGACACTAACCACAGGAGACGGACAGACAGATGTAAGTGTGTGTGTGTGTGTATTGCTGATGTTAATGGTGAGCGAAAGAGTCGTGTTACTACAGTGCCGCCGAAATCACGGCCCATAACCCCTTGTCAGTAGACACATACATGCAAACGCACACTGAAGTGTAAAAATCTTTGGTAATAACATCACAAAATAACTGCACCAGCTGAAATACATTTCAGTTCCAATATTAGGTACTATATACTTGTGCTGATTATCAATATGAGATTTATTGCACAGAAATTGTTATATCTACTTCTAAAAGTGTACTTGCAACCTTACCATTAGAAAAAATGTGGCCTCTGCTCTGGTCTGTGATATAGGTTTAGGCCATGCTTTCAATGTAATCAGCATCATATTCAACTCTCATCCTGACAGGAAAACCAGAAAAGAGATGCCAGAAGGAGTATGAGTATGATGTATATGGATATGGAAATACAGATCCAGCCACCTGTCAGGCAAGCAGATAGTCCCAGGTTTTTACTCAAAGAAAGAAATAACTTAATGCATGACATTCTCCAAATTAACAAGAAGGCACAAATAATTAGGTATTTGTTGTAGACAGCATTTCACAAAATTATATAGTTATATATTTTATAAGCAACTGAAGGTCTCTCAGCTGAGTGGCTGCCACTGTAAATCATGACAATGAAAAGTAGAGAATCACAACCTCTCCCTTCTTCTCATCATTTAGTAAAAATGGGAAGTGAATATTTGTCAACTGAAAGCGGCAATAAAGGTCCTGATTAGTTTTATGTGATGCAAACAGGCTTAAGAGCTGTACATGTAATACAACACAACTTTATCAACTTTATGGATGCTGTGGATAAACTATGAGTACGAGCTCTGAAGGTGTTGCAGGAAGCAATGGTGGATATTGCTTCTCATGCTATCAACCCGGCTCTTATATTGGTGATATACAGTATAGGAAATTGACATTTATCGTATTATCACTTTGGACCGAAAACCCAATTCATTCATGTAATTTATCTACCAGTTCCTTTAAAATGACATTTCATTTCAACAGCTGTCAGTGAGAAAATAAGAGACGGACAGGCACAGACAGACAGGAAGTGGGAACTTTTCTTCCCAGTCGTCTCTAACTCTTTCTGCTGTGCACACAAGCTGCACGTCTGACAGAGTTTTCCGGCAATCTCCTCTAATCTGTTGAAACAATGTGCTGAGGTGTGTGTGTGTGTGAGTCTCTGTGAGGTAGGGTAGGGTCCCACACCACTGTGATTGGGGTCAAAGGTCGTCAGGGAACCAGGGAGCTGTCATGCTCCATTACATTGTGCTTCGGGACAGAACTAAAACCAGAGCGAAGCACACTGAAAACTTTTTTTAAATTCACTTAACAGCCTCATTTTATACTCATCTGGACACTTACAGGTTATGCATGACCACACACACACACATGCACATACTGTAGTTTGAAGAGTTCATTAATTTATAGATGACAGAATAAGTCATTTGGTGCTTACAAACAAGAGCATGCACAATGTTGGGTGTACACACACAAATGCTGCAGAAATGTGTAAAGCGAAGCTCAACGAGTTGACAAAGTTCTATTGTACAGTTTATATCTTCATATATTATTATTATTTTGTCATTATTACTATGTTGTTTTGCCCTACCCAGTCAGCAGCAAGTGATGTATCCATCCAGCTACATCACTTTCAGTTGACAGAGAAGCTGAGGTGGCAGTTGGTTAGCTTTTCTTACTTTTCATTTCGCCATTTTTCCTGTCAAGGCGATGTCCCAATACTTAATCCCGCTGATAAGCTTTGATTAATCAACCGCTTCTTCTCCATCTGGCAGAAACGGCTGTGAATGGGAATGACATTAGACCTGTTTGACTAACTGAACAAATCGGAGGTATGGGAGGTCAATCAGAGTTCAGGAACCAAGCTTCCCTGATGAAAAAATATGACGCTGTGGCCGCAGAAAACATGAAAATGTCAATTTCAGTCATATTGTCACAACACTAAAAGTCACCAGTTTAACTGTGCAACTGTTGTTAATAGTAACCACTACTGGCACAGTTCCACAGCATTTTAACGTTGTTACAGCCACCATTTTGTCTGATATGTGACCAAGCAAATATTGACAAGCATCTTTTATCTACTACCCCAAATGCTCTTTGAACATTATTTGTGTTAAGTTTGTTAATCACGGTTTGATATTTTACTCTTTTTTACTTTAACTCTTGTAGACTCTATTAAAACGTAGATTATCTAGATGAGTGGATTAATGCGTAAGTATCTAGATTAAAGCATGAGTACTCTCTTGTACTTTCTATGGGAGACATGTTGATCTTTCCTTGTTACTTTACTAATCCAGTTTTGCAATACCTTTGGTCTAAATATGAAATATCATCTTTTTTTCTAATTCGTACATCACAGTCATGTAATTTGTCTTGTTTTACGTTGGACTGTTTTCATAGTTTCACAGCTGCATCTAGTAAAAACTTTGACGGCCAACTCCTCTCTTTAATCAAGTCTTTCTTTTCTTTGATAAGTGCCTGCGGTTCAAGCACATTATACTCATTATAAAAGATTCGGCAGAGGAAACCACTCCTTCACAGCGGCATTCTTGGCCTCCATCTCATCCATATTATCTTATAATTGTTAAACTTTCTTTCTTTCTTTCTTTGCCAAATATTACTGAGACAGTAGGTTACGGTAGCTGGTGCACTGGGGTAGAAACTAGGCCAAAACACATTAGCTTCCTGCACCATTAATGTCTGTTTGGGTTTTTTTTTTTTTGTGTTCCTTTTTTTTTTATTTATGCACTGAAGCCCCCGATTGCGCTAAAGATCAAATCAGAATACCAACTTGGAATTTCCTTTCTGACGTAGCTTTCAGCCCTGCACCACTGTACCTTGAAAATAACCGCTGAAGAATGTTGATTTGAAAAAGTTGTAATGGGTTCATCCTTTCTATTCTGAGGCAACTTTCCACCACCTACGTACAGACTGTTTCCCTGACAGAAGGTGCTCTCAGCTGTCCGCAGCCTATTCATCACTCCAACAGGCCGACTGACTTAATGTCTGCCAGCGCTGCAGAGAGAGACACGTGATGATGGAGCACATGGTTGGCCCGGGCAGCAGGTGTGTGTGTGTGTGTGTGTGTGTGTGACGAGAGACACGGAGAGGTAGACTTTTATCTTTCATCCTGTCTGGTTGAGTCGAGATATGATCGATTGGTTGAATGACTGAATTTACAATTAGCAAAAAAACGAGGAGTGGTGGATTTTACAGTTAAAACGGGTTCACTCACTGACGTGATAATATTGCCCAAGAAGTCCTGAACTGCACCTCTGTGTGCCGTCACAGCTCGATAAAAACGAATGATATCCTGCATCCAGCTTTTTTAATTTAGGGTCTGAACTAGGTTTATAGACTGCCACAGTGGTCAAGGGAGAGGGCGCTACAGTGTAGTGGTTCAATGATTTTGTTGTGTCGATAAACTTTTTTGTTACAAGTAAGAGCTCCGGAAACCAAATAATGTGTGTTTAAAACACTGCAGCGAGTATGTGCCATAGCTCCACATATCTCTCCACAGCCAGTAGCTGGATAGTTTAGCTTAACATAAAGACTGGAAATAAAGGTGATAAACTCGTCCTACAGCAGGTCATTATTTAACGCCATATATCTCATTTGCAGGACTACTTGTTGGCTCTGTGGAGTCCCATGTTAACCTGTCCATTACTGTACTTACTCTGACGTCGGTTAGCCTCTGACGAACTGAACTTGGCCTGAAGGATTCATGACTTTACTTGTCCCAAAAGACAAAGAAAAAGCTGTGTGTAATGCACGTCTGTCTATGTAACATAACTGCAGCTAAAAATAAAATACGCCTCCTTCCTGAATTCTTCCATTCCTAACTCTAACATTTTCCACCACTTTACTTGCAACATCCACATACCTTCGTACCCTTGAACAACATTGCTCTGTTGAGAAACTTTTGCTTGCTGATAAGGGGACACAAAGGTAAGCTGTGAGAACTGCTGTCTTTGAGATGTTGGGATTTCCAGCAGGCCTTTGTGAACTGGGTGGTGATGGTGCAAGCTGCTCCTAAGCAAGCAGCTCATGTTTGGTCCCAGTCTAGTGGAAAAAAACCTGCCTAACCTGTCCAATACTCCCTCTGCTACGTCAGTGGATGTGTGTGTGTGTGTGTCTTTGTGTGTGTGCGTGTTTCTGTTTGTGTGTGTGTGTGGTGCGTTCACGTGCGTGTGCGCGTGCATGTGTGTGTGTGTGTGGGCTACTTACCTCACTGGGTGCTGTAGGAAAACATCCGAACATTCATCAAAACAGCAAAGCACAGATGATAAGACCGTACTGTTTTTGTATGACAAGTTTGTTTTTGTGTGTTCACCTCAGAGGAGAGAGAGAGGGGTTTCTCTGTGTGTGTGTGACACAGAGAGGGAGACGGTGTTTGGGAAAGACACAAGACAGGACATAGAGACAAAGAGCAGGCTACAACTAGTTTTAAAGCCATATGCTGCCACCAAGTCAAATATCTGTCTTTGATTGGACCTCTCTCGGAGGCCAGATAAGAAAAGCCACCGCAGTGTTGTGTGTACGTGGTTTTCAGGCTGCAGCGTTTAAGGCATCTCGTTTTCCCCGAAGGTCTGATAACACACATTAAAGGCGGGTTCAGCCTAAGCTCCTTTATGAGCAATGTAGGTGGGCAAAGCATCGTAGCAACTGGAATCAAAATAAGGCAACATGTCCTTAAGACGAAATGTAAAAATAGATTGTTCGCCAAAATCATGACATTTGACCCATATGACCTTTTTCAAAACATTTTTTTATGTGTTACCTCCGTGTTCATGTTGCACTGAAGGACAACCTCTGTCCTACCAGCCTTAAACAGTTCCTACCGCTGCCATAACTTGATGCCAATTTGTGTGCACAAATTACAGATCAATGTGCCCACATTCAGACAGGAAATGAGGCAAGTTTACTCTTCAGACTCACTAAGAGAAGAAGGAACCCATCCCAACAGATTGAATACTGTCCCTCTACAGGCTCCTGTATCATTGCAGTAGTGTCCAACGCCAAGCCAGTGCTTGGACCACGTAACTCGTCATTACTGCTCCAAAATGTTTCCCAGCATGCCCCGGCCTTAACATTAATAGAAGTGTAGCTCCTCAACAATCACAAGCAAATCTACAGCACTTTCATATGTTGGCAGAGCGTTTCCAGCTACGGAATAACATTTAGTGAAGTGTGAGTGGGATTTTATATATCCGCATGAAGCCTTCTGTTCTTTTCATTTAAAAAAGCTAAACTTATAAGTGAGAGTGTTAAAATGTTTGATGAGGGATGGGCTCACGACTTTAAAGTGTTTAAGTTTTTTTTTTCAAGTCTTTCATCTCTCCCTCGCAGAGACATTTTAATATGTTACACATTAACTCCGCAGATGGTGTCGGAGGCGACAGACCAACGTGTGCGTGGCAGAGGCGTGTAATTGTGCCGTCGCTCGACTCGGCGGTTTGTTTTCCAAGCTGGGAGATGATTGGAGCTGATAAGACGAACCTCTAAATATAAAGTTGTGGAATCATTAAAACCATGTAAATATTCCCCTCCAATCCCTTTACACTAATCCTCTCCGTGACCAATGAAACCATTCATTAGAAAATCATCAGCTTTGCAACATTCCAGGATTTTTGACTTTATGCATATTTGTGTGGTTTTGTGTGTGTGTGTGTGTGTGTGCATTTGCAAGTGAGCATACAAGTGAGAGAGCCTGTGCATGTGAGTGTGTTTTATGTAGCGTTGCTGCAATTATGCATCAATTTCTGTGCATGTGTATGTATGTATGCATTGCCTGGGTGTGTACTGCTTATTTATGTAAATCACTGTGCCATTTTCATTTAGGTATAACTGACAACATTAGGTCTAATCCTGAGTAGAAAATATAAGACATTGTTCCTGGTCCATTTAGGAGAATGGTTACAAGAATCCCTACCTAGGTAAGATTTCAAGGTCAAGAAACTATTCAATCTTTAAAGTCCAACAACCGTATTTTATTAATATCAGTTTGGAGTTTGGGTATGCAGTCTCCAGTTATATCAGGATAAAGGATTCTAGTCAGTTTTGAAGTGAAAATAAAAAAGCTTTCTGATGGCCAGCTTGTCTACAAATTACATCTTTGTTATTGTGTAGCTGACGACCATAACTATACTTGTGCTTTAGCAGACAGCATCGTGACTGAATGTAACTGGCTTCATCCTAAAAGTGAGAATAGCAGAGAATTGTAGCATCTCTAAAAAAATTACAATATTTGCAAGTTGATCTTTAAATTGTTTCTGAAGCCATGTTGGAAAAATGTTTTTTTGCTGTTGTTTATTCCAACAATAGCACCAAACAGCCGACAGAAAGTTTGCAACTTGCTGGTGTACATAGTTGAGCATTGAAGCGGAACATAGTGGAGCCACTGGGATACACAGTAAGTCGAGCAGAGAAATGCTCAATCAGTTCAATCAGTTAAAGATTTATAGAGGTTTTTTATTGTTTCCAGGAGGTGATAGTTCTCCAGTGAGTTAGAGCCGGTTTCATGGATTCTTTAAAATTGACCAACACTGGTTTTGCGCCTAAGGTGGGTCTGGTGCGACAACAAACAGACACACACTCCGAAACACACACAAGCTACCTGCCAGCAAGATGGAGGAGAGGGCCTCCATTTCAGGCCGAGCACTGGGTATCAGTGAACCTTCCCCCAGGTGTGTGTGTGTGAGTAAGAGAGAGAGAGCTGAGGCACCCTCCTTGGCAGCCAGTTTGAGGAAAGATTATCTTGACAAATTGGATAAACATCTTGTGTGTGACAGGATGCTGATGGAGGGTCCGCCTGCCCACACACACACACACACACACACACACACACACACACACATACAGTCTCACACAAACACACAGTCACACACACCTGGGGTTGCTGGTTTGTTTAGTCACAGGCCGTGTGTGTATTTGCGTGTATGCGTGTGTGAACCCAGCCTAAAGGCAGGTAACAACAGGTCTCCCTCCTCAAACAGAGCATGCAGGTTCTCAGGTGTGTCTGCCTGCTCTGCTTCAAATACTCTGCGTCTTTACTTTCTGCATGTGTGCATGTGTGTGTGTGTGTGTGGAGGGTGGTACTCTATATAAAGTTTAAAGTGACCTCATTGGCATTTTCATCTTACACAAGTTTGGTGAAATATTTGTATAATATCTACAGGGAATTCTGTATGTAGCTGTAAAGCCAGCCCATAATGCCGTGTTGATTTGTGGTGTTTTTACCTCCAATGAAGTGAGTTTATCTCTCTTTCGTATCCATAAATGTTTATAACTATCCAGTGACTGTAAGCAACTATTATTAGGGAATTTACATTTACCCTTCTTTGACCTAACTCCTATGAACTCAATGACTCAATACTCTCCTTGAGCCAATAGAGGAAGACGAAATCAGGACGCTGCATTCACAAACAACTTCTGCAGGTCAATCAGTGTGTTTCCCTTGGTTTTATATCTACGATTCAGCTCACTCAGGTATTTGCTTTGTTTGGTTTATTCTACTCTAAAGCACTCGATGTATCATCATCAAGTTTAAAAAAGTAATAAACACAAATGTTACACAGCATTTGTGATTCATGTTGATTTTATATACTCCTAACTTTCATTTTAAATATAAATTTTATATGTATACAAGTTTGGTGAAACATGTATGTTGTGTTGTTTAAGACTTAAATGTAAAACTTCCCTTGGTTGTTAACTCAAGGCTTGTCTCAAGATTTGAATGCCATGGTCCATTGTTCTTACTTTGATAGCATAATTTATTTTCTATATTAATTATAATTATATATATTTGTACATATTATAGAATACTTAATCCCCTTTGTGATACAATGTTTGTAATGTATTTTTGTAGCAGGTTAGTTTAACTAGTCACACTCTCAGATATCTTGTGGTAGCATGGTGTTAAATCCTGTCTACACATGCATGCACATACAGTATTTGCCCACAGCGACTGGAGTCACAGAGAGGTTAATTTGTCCACTCCCACCCTCTTTTAGTCCCTCTTTCACAGGTCCATCTCTTTTTAAATCCAGGATTTGGTGATTCATTATCACTCTCCCTCTCTTCTTCTATCTTTCCGTCTTTCGATTTCCTCTCGGCTCCACGGGGGGTTGGGAGCTCTCACATTTGGAGGATTTTAAGGGCCACTTTTGTCTTAATTAAACCAAAAGCCCAGCTCCGAGTTCCACCAGAAGAACAGAAAGATGACTGTGGTTCACAGAGGGACACTGAAAACACTTCTGTGTGTACGGATGTGTGTTTCTGAGTGTGTGTGGGTGGGTGGCACAGAGAGGTCACAGGCTTCACTGTTAGCATAGCAGTGCTGTGCTTGATGCTCTCATATTCACACTTTCCATTTTAGGCATTTAGCCAGCGCTCTTATCCAGAGTGACATAAAAGAAGTAAAAGCCAGCATCGCGTCTTCCCTTCGTGGCTGATAGCAAAGTATTAAAATACTACAAAGCATAACATGACCAGCAAAACCAGCAGGGTGCTGGTTTTAACTGGGGTGCACTGTGAAGCAATAATCTGCAACATTTTCATATAAATAAATGTCTGGTATATTTTAACAGCCAATTCTGAAAGAAGCAATTTAACTTTAGTTTTATTGGCATGGACCACAGCAGTATTTGTTGCCAAAACATGACAATACATAAGGAGTATCGATTCCCATTATATCTGCTCCGTTAAAAAAAATATCTGTCCATCAGTGGAAATTCATCGAACAAAAGTGACAAACATCAGTAATTAAAACCTGTTGTTTCTTGTTATCATCAGACCATTAGCAGTTGGTGCACACTCTTTGACACACTCTGAAGAGACACTTAGTGAGGCTTGCGTTGTCTTTCATTTGATTGGCTGGCTGTGTTCTTTGTCATGGAGGACAAGGTGCACAAAGCTGTATAAAAGAGCTCAACCTTTAAGGAAGGTGTGAATGTGAGGAGTGTGGATCACCTGTCAAACTGCTGCAGGCAGCCGGCAGGTGACCAGGGCTCAGGGAAGACACATCTCTGTTCCTGCTGAGCTCTTCGTTGTGGTCGGTTGGTGCAGTTGTTTTTTCTAAAATGGGTGCAAAATACAAAAGTTAGGTGCTGTAAGCGGTGAAATGGCCAAATGTTCCGATATAACACACAAATGTAGGGTCATAAACTATACTTAGGGCCAAATCTAGTTTAGGCACCCACTTTCTAGTCCTACAGGTCATAGCTGAGAAAAGACATGTCTTTCAGCAGCTGGATATACACATTAACAAGCAGGTAGTTTTAACAGTAACAATCTCCATGACTGACCAACCCCACACCATATACAGGAACTCAATCTTCAACAGCACAAAATCCAATGAGAGGTTTTGACAGAGCTGTTATGATTAAGGTTCTTAATTGAGGTTTTGGTTAATTAGAGTGTGCGTGGGAGGAGGCCGGAGGCACCGACTCATTAGTCAGCGATGCAACACACCTGGGAGGAGCCAGGAGAGCAGCACTGGACATGCAGAGTCGCTCTATGCCAAGACAATCTTGAAAGGGTGAACTGTTTAATTTTTTGTTTTGATTGTGTAACAATTTGGAACTTTGCCCTTCTAAACTTTTACCCAGAAAATAAAATGTGAAGCCAGAAGAGGCCTACCAACTACTGTCACAACAAGTTCTCACTGTAGCCCTAATGTTTTACCACCAATACGCACTGTGCTTTCTGGGATGTGTCTAATATTTGAGCCGTCAAGATATAACTGCAAATATATCTCAGTTAAAAGTCAATATACTGCATTTTTCCTAGATATAGAAAGTTCTTTTAGTCACACTGGGTTGTTTGAGCGTGTGGAAATGTCAGTGGACCAGGGGAGAGGTTACAGAGTGGTGGTGATAGTCACTACAGACCACAGAGAGAAAGTCTGTTCGCTAATATACAGTGCTCACTATTAGGGTTTTGGCAAGCAATGGTCAATCTAGACCCTCAACACGCATATTCAGTAATTAAGTCACACATACACACAAATCTAGTGGATACTCCCACTTTCTCTCAGACACGCACATACATACACGCTAAATAACACCACTGTTGTCAAAACCTACTCAATACAATGTTGCCAGTTTGTGATTTGCTAAAAATACTCCAAGCAAACAACCTAGTCTGTCGGATGTGTGTGTGTGTGTGTGTGTGTGTGTGTGTGTGTGTGTGTGTGCAGAGCAAGTGAAAGAGGCCACTAATCAACTAACAAAGAGCCTGTGGAGAGAAGAGAAGAAAAGACAAGAGAAGAGAAGAGAAGAGAAGAGAAGAGAAGAGGAAAATGGTGATAGAGAAAGGGCAGAGAGAGACAGAAGATAAATGAACAGATAAGAGTGGGGAGCTGAAAAGACCGGAGTCATGACGAGGCAGAATAAAAGTCATTTGTACTGAAACACAACTTATTCAGTATATTTGTATGTATATGTGGTTGTGTACACAGATGGAGCTATGAATGGATAAATAGCTGGAGGGATGTTTCCTGGTTGGTAACAAGCTGCACAGTTGTAGTAAAGACTTTTGTTCAAATTATTTTGCTTCTTGGCCAAAATACAACAATTTGTTTTGCTTTTATTGTCTGACTGAAGATGCAGGATTTTTCATCTTGTGTCCTTTCAGCTCCAATCAAAGTTTTGCAGAGCAGACCCTGAACAGTTTAAACTGAGTGTTTTGAGTGCTGGTTTGGGTTTGGTCCTTTGGTTTTCAGGTGGCTTGGATCAAGCTGCTACGTGTTCTTCACCACACCACTGCTAATGACTAGTGTTAATACTTTCCTTAGTCTCAAATGTGGCTTGGATTTACAAACATCCTTCTTTGGAACACTGCAACAGTAATAATAAGGAAATGTTGAGACTGTTGTTGTTGTTTCTATCAAAAGGATGTGAAAAGTCTGTAACATCACACTAAGGATATATTATACTTGTTTGTTTGTATACACTACCATATTTTTTTACTTTGCATGTATACATTAACAATCTGCAATGCATTCCAGTCTATTAAAGCTCTTGTTGGAGGGAAGAATGACAGTATAGCTGCCTCATCTATGACGGATTACTCCCTGTATAAATATGGACACAAAATTGCATCTTTAAAAGGGTTTTGCTCTTTGATTCTGAGAGACTGACACCCAGTCCTGATGTTTCCATTTATGTTTTAGATTTCTGAAATATATTATCTGCCCTCACATATCAGTTGTCCACAGGAATAACAATGATATGAAACCAGGTGTGTACATAGCTAAAGGAAAGTATTTTATGGTGAAAGTTATATAAGATTTTAGTGCTATTGCCATTAAAGGGCAGAGTCCATGAGCCATCTTGGGTCTGACGATAGTTGATGTGATAGTTCTGTAGGTTGAGTTCAGCAGGGCCGTGGTACTGGGTCATTTTTTCCTGGTTCCCCTGGTACCGCAGGGCTAATTTACAGCTTACAGACAGGAAATGACCATAATCCCCTGAGCTTCCTTTAATCTGCAAACTCTTTCTGTTCTTCATGCTTCAAATGATCGGGCAACACACTCACTCACACACACTCGTACACACACCTACACACTCATACACGGTCCTGAGCTGCTCAGTGGTCAATGGTAAAGGAGATCCCGTTCAAGGTGATTAAGCCTTCTCTTCAAGACAACAAAGAAATAATCCAGAACTCTTTGACATTACGCCCACTGGGACTGACTGTAATATCTGGCTGCATGGCTGCTGTTTACCCTCTGTTCCCTAAGTGAATAACCTGTAACAGAAGATCCATAAATATGAATCTTAATATCACTCTTTGGGAGCTTTCCACAAAATTAGATGACATCACTGTGTTTTTTAATTGGCATTTTTACCAAGAGCAGAGGAGAGGTCTTCCTGTTGATTAGGCTGCACTGGAGCCACATATATAAAATAATGTTTGGCTTTCAGTGGCATCCTGCGAGCCCAAAACAAACTGCCAACTTGTGAGTCTGTTCCAGCGGATTTTTCAGATGTGGGCCGTCTCACCTTGGTGATGATATGGAGGATGCTGTTAGGGCAAACAACACTTAGCTCTGAGTGCTGCCAAGGTACACGGCGTCCTCCTGTGAAATGCCTTTCGGCCCGTTTCTAAGTGGTTAATGTGGAGTCTGTTGCCAAGGCAACACAGCACCCACCAAAATGATGTTTTAGATTTTTGGCATCATCCATTTTGACAAAATAAAGCGTAAACACGTACACAAATATTTGCAGTGAAGACATTTGATTTTTCACAGGGGCACCGCCGCTGGGATTTGAGATCATAACACACACCTCGCTCTCGTGGGTTGTCATGTGATACACAGCGCTCCTGTCAGGTATAATGGCCTTTTACAGCATTTTCACACTTTAGCTAATATTATTTTAATGGACAAATGTGCCTTTAAATCAGAATAAATACCTCTTGCCTGGCACAAATTCAAGACACATTTGTGAAAATCCATGTTTTGGTGTAATACCACTCAAGCACTTGGCCATCCTGTGATAGGTTAGCAGGCGCTGTATGATTTGAGAGCTGGACAGTGGTGGAAAGATGTGTGGCCATCTGCCATTTAATCATTTTCTCTCCTCCTCTCTCCTTCTCTCCATCTTTCTGTTTCATTATATTTTTGCCTAAGAGTAGACCAAAAAGATTTTACATCTTCTCAGCAGGTTTAAAAGGTTGAAAAACTTAAAAGACCTTAAAAATATGATGTGATGTAATGTTATTTTCACAGTTCAGAACCCTTAGGAGACATGTCCATATTGGATGATTCTGCACCACACCATTTACGTCCAATGCCCACGTTAAATGCCAGCGCAGAAAGTGGTGGCCTTTATGTAGCGAGGCGGAAAGTCAGTGTTGAAGTGAAGGGAAGGTCGAGGTGGTGAATGGGCGCGTACTGTACAGATTTTTATGCAGGAGACTGATGTTTTGTGTCCTTTCTCTAACCTCTAACCATACCAGAATTTCTACACAAAATTAGTACACAAACTTTTCCGGTATTGATTTATGTTGTACCTTTTCAAGAACCTGATGAACTGCTGGGAGGAACACTTTGCTTTTATCTGCATCCTTGATCATATATTTTTATGTTCTCTCCCACTACACCTTGTGTTTATCTTTCTTGTCATCAATTGTCATTGAACATGTAGTTGTATGTTTTTGCATTTATAGTTACATTTCAGTTTAGGTGCATTCCAGGTTTCTAGTATAATGTCTGAATGTTTTCTGACATTCCTATTAAATATAACAATAATCAGTTCAAATAAAAGTGTCCACATTGCAAACAGTATTTCTGATTTGCATATGGACTCAGTAATAAAAATGAAAATAATGATCTTAACATTTTGATAGAAGGCCTGAGACTGGAGATGGGTGGAGATGGGAGGAGAAACAGAGAGAGAGAGCGACAGACATGTCTGTGAATTCTTTCCTGTTGTGATGAGGAGAAAAGAGTCTTGTCTGCTGTTGTCTCTCACACTGAGACTGCATTGTGTTTTGTGTTTGTGGCAATCAATGCCATCAACTCCAGTCACTGCCTGCACTTCACTGGAACTCTGTTCTATTGCTCATTCAGCAAGGAGTGAAGATGAAATGACATGACACAGTTTGATTGAATTGCATTATTTTACGTTCAATTATATGATGGAAAGAGAAAGAGTGACATGAGGTTATTCAGAGGAGATGGGAAGAGATGAAATTAGATGGAACAAATGATGAAAAGGAACGAAATGGGGCGAGATAGGATGAGATGGAAGGAGATTAAGAGATGAGAAGAAATCAGATGGGAAGTGAGGAAATAAGTTCAGGTGAGAAGGGATGAAGGGGAGGGAAGAAAGATGGTCCAACAAAATCTACAACATAACTGTGTCATATTTCTGGATATAACCATTATAAAAACAGTGTGCAAGCTAATAATGTTTTACAACTTGTATGCATGCCAGTGTGAAGAGAGTTTAAAAAAAAGATGTGTGACATTATTGTCTGTAGACACAGTCGTGTGATTTGGAGAGCTGGAGGCTTAGTGTGTGGCACCAATTCACTCTCTGGCTGTTGGGCTATTCAGCCTTTTTCAAAGGAGAAACTGATGACTTACACACACTCTCACACATTTATCGGCCAAGTGAGTAGGCACATTTGTCTGTTTTTATGTGTTTGTGAGAGAGACAGAGAGCCTGGGGAAGCCTATAGAGGAAATGTGGCAATTATTTGTATTTTACTAAAGCATCATAGTGAAAAAAAAGTAAAGCCATTACACTTACCATTACCATGAGACATCATGTTTGAAGTTATATCATCACTCCTTAATCTCTGCTGGGTTTAAGAGTAACAAGTTCAAAGTTTCAACTACATATTGTGCATTCACATAACGTTATAGCTTTTACAATAGTTAAAGTTTTTACAAACTTATTTTGTGCGACCAAGCATTGTTCACACCAAGAGAACTGAATCTATCATTATAGTGAGATCAGAGTGTGAAATATTAAGGTCTCAGGGAGTCTTGAACCCCCTAATTAACACCTACAGGTTCCCCTGAAACTGTCAAAAAAAAAAGAGAAATTGGTGGGATCTTAAAGTTTTAAAAGCAGAAAGATGCCCCCTGTGACTGTTATACTATATATTATATTATTGGAATATTATTACAGATGATTTGATGTTTAAGTGGTATTTTACTGATGTAGCTTGTGGAGGTGGGTGTTAATTATGACTGTTTTATATACTGCTGGGAAATGTAATCAATAATAGTGCATTATATCTAATGAACTCATCACAGCTTTTGTTTGTAGAATCTTAATCGGTAAAGTAACTTAAGCTTTTAAATAAATACAGTGAAGTAAAAAGCATAATATTTCTTTCTGAAATGTGGAGCAAAAGTACAAAGTAGCATAAAATGGAAATACTCAACCTCATACCTCAAATTTGTACTGAAGTACAGTACTTGAGTTACATTCCATCACCGTCTATTTATCTGTAGTGTAAAGGTTATATCCATGTAGAAATGTTGAAAGGCGCGGAGCAGCACAGAAAATGTGGCTGACTGTGAACAGGCAGTTACATTTCTTCAAACCATGCAGCAAATTCACTCAATAACCAATGACAGTGGCACCTGATCAACCTCCAGAAAGCCCTTCCTCCTCCTCCAAAAGCTGCATTTTGAGGAATTCTTATTATTAAATTATTTAATTCTTATTATGAATACTTCTGCTTTATTTCAACTTACATGAATATTTGTGAGTAAGCAGACACATTTAATACACTGTCAAACAGTGTTTATAATATATATAAGTTGAATTTTAAGGGGTAAATTAAGAGTTTAATTATAAAGACAACTGAGCTTGATGCAGACGGGTTCAGTCTCTCCAGAGAGGAGAGAGATTGTTTCTCTGTATTACTGTAACCTGTCTGTCTGTCTGTCTGTCTGTCTGTCTGTCTGCCTGTCTTCTTCCTTCCAATCTAACAGATAATTAGCAAAAGTCTCCTTCAAGGGTGAAATCGAAATTTTGGTTTTATGCTTCGGCAGCTCGACAGAGAGAGAGAGAGAGAGAGAGAGAGAGAGAGAGTGAGGAGTGAGAAAGACAGATGCCTCTTCACTGACCTTATAGCTGAATTCTAATAATGTTAAACCATTTTCTTCTGCTTTCTCATTCTACTGTGTGTGTGTGTGTCTGTGTGTGCATGTGTGTGTGTGCGATTCGATCGAGAGAGAGAGAGAGAGAGAGAGAGAGAGAGAGAGAGAGAGAGAGAGAGAGAGGTGAGGGGAGATGAAGAGAGTATAGAGAGTATTCCAGAGGGCTTAAGGGCATTTCACAATGTTAAAGGGGTAGGTTTTCAATTACAGTGTGTGTGTGTGTGTCTGTGTGTGTGTGTGTGTCTGTGTGTGTGTGTGTGTGTGTGTGTCTTCACATGCTCTATGACACCTCTCTGCCACTAGCTGCCACACACATAGTAACACACACATGATCATTTTATGATACCATAACTGACAGGATAATATACTACACTGTTTGTTTTTTTCTTGTAAGCGCTACATGAAACACGAGAGTGTTGAGACATCAGTGTGATTACAGTAAATACAGCAGGAAGCCTCTGCTTCCTTCTACACTTCATTTTACATTCTGTGTCACCAGGTCGGATACGCTTGAAAATCTGATGCTTTTTTCACGTCCTCAACAGCCCTTCATGCCTTCAAATGCCTGAAATGATCCGTTTGTATTCACATAAATGTTTTAAACAAGGGGAGGAACACATAATGCGGTTTATTGCTAAATCAAGCAGTTTAAAAAAAGGTTAAGAAAAAGAAACATTGAATGAAAATGAATAAAAGAATGTAAAACAGCAAAAAGAATAAAGACGAGAGCTTGGCTCTTCAGTCTGGTCACTTCATGTTGTCAGTATCTGGAGAGATGCGTCAACAGTGTTTTAAGTGACCTGATCTGTCGGGTAGGTTTTCCGTTCTCCTCCATCCAGACTTCTCCTCCTCCTCTTTTCTGGGGAGGTTTTTTCTTGTTTGGAGCCTGAAGCTAACTCTCTGGCCCTTTTTCTCTTTTTGAGATGAGCGACCTGGGTGATTCTGGACCAGGCCTCCTCCGTGTTGCTGAGTAGCACTAAAAAAAAGGGGGGTAGTTTTATTGTTGACTGAGCTGATACTGGTCAAATATCTCACATTACAGGATAGGCTCACCAAGTTTTACCCTATATCTAAATGAATTCCCATCAAATACCTCCCATGTCCAATCACAATGATCAGTTCTGGGAATGGGTCAATTACATTTTTCCATTATAAGCTATCATAACATTTTATCACAAAGAAGAAAAGACTTTAATTGATTTACAATTAATTGGTCCCAAGTGTGTGTTTGTGTATGTTGCCTTAGGTGACCTTACGTTTGACACTGTCTATCAGCTCTTTATTGAGGTTTACCCTCCTCTTCTTTGCTGGGGAGTTGCCATCTGAGGTTATGCATGGAACAGGATCGTCCTTCTTTCTTTTGTGCAGCGGTGACCTTCGTGGGCTCGTTTGTCCACCTGTCCTTGTTAGTGCTGCATCCAGGCATTCGTTCCTCCTTTTCTTAGCCGGGTTTGTCTCCGGGCATCTGTGTCGATCAAAAATGGGTTAGAATCTCTAAAGCTATAGTTTGACATTTTGGGAAAAGTAGGTTCACTTGCCTTCTTGCAGAGAGTTTGATGAGATGCTCACTGCTAACTATGGAGCTACTGTAGAGCCGGGAGGTGATAAGCGCATTAATCTTTACACAAACCACAAATTGTGGTTTTATGTGGAGTTACATGCTGTAACTATTTCCCTCCTGGACTTCCTAGAGTTGTCATCATGTGGTTGACTCTAGCTCCAGTGTTACTTACATAAAGGTGGTATTGTCCAAATTTCCCAAATTGTCAAATTATTCCTCTAATATATCAAGTAATCAATGCAGGGACATATTTCAAACCTCTACCTGTTGCCACGCTCTGAACCATCAACAGCATCCCATTTTCTCTTCTTCGCTGGACTGTTTTCCCCGCTGATGATGGTGTTGTGGAGGAAGGGTTGCTCCTTGTCGCTCAGCCCAGCAGGGTGACCCTCGTCAGGAACACTGTGGTAGGCCGGGCTGGCGGTGCGGTCGGAGGTCTCCTGGATCAGGCACGTTTTCAGGGTCGCCTGAGCCGCATCCTCGCCATCATCAGAGCTCACACCATGACAGATGCTCATCAGCTCAATGCCCATTTTCACACTGGAGACAACAAATCAATGAGTCAAACAACTTTATCCATCCACATCAGCACAGAGATGATGATACACACAGCGTCTAAGCAAACACTTACCGGGAGCTGTTGTCGAATGTGCCAACAAGGTGGCTCATTGTTACAAATGGATGCTGAAGAATTTGGCATGGCGTGATTCTTTCAGAAGCATCCAGACTCAGTGTCTTTATAAGCAAGTCGACAAAGTTCGCCCGGTCGCATTCCTCAGCACTGGCATCTTCTCCTGAGAGTGTATGCGACGCCTTGTGGAGGAGCAGGTTAAAAGATTACGGTGAAAAAAGCTAACTTGTTTTGTTGTCTATGCCTTCATGCTCAAAACATGAAGACATAAAAACAAACCAACACCCACCCCGACCATCTCCCTACGACTTGTGTGCAGTAAAGAGACGTAGCGGTTCCTATAAAAACTAGACACCCTACCGTCATGAGATCACTTAGGTTGCCAATCGTGCGCGGGTTACAAGTACAATTTCTCACTTCAAGTGTTGACTAGAGAGAAGAAATGTTTGAGTTAACTCATCTGTTCCAAATGCACTGACAGACTAAATCAAATTTAGATATAAACACAGATAGACGACGGCCAAACAAGGTTACCATAAATCTCCACAGGGGACATTCCAATTCTGTGCATTGTGCAAAGAAAAAAATTCCTGTATACAGTCCAGCATTCAGCAGACAGTCTGGAGGCTTTCCAATAGCATGTAAGATATGTCTCATCTGTGGGCACAAAACAATGTTGTGTTATACTTCAAGGTACATTTTTTCAGTTTCAGAAGAGAATTGTTCCAAAAGTTCAGGTACTGTACCTACAAGTTCCACTATTCCTTTATGAATAAAGAAAAAAATAGAGTTCTTTTTACAAGAAATTGTAAAAAAATAAATCATAATAAGTAACTGCAGTTAGAATAGGGCTTATTTCTCGCTTTTGTCACCCAATGTGGGGATTTTAAAAAATAATACAAAGACATTATGGCTGAAACTGACATTTGTGTTGTGTTTTAGATACAATACTCTTGAAGTATAATACTGACCATGTCATATTCATCACCGCCAGGGAACAGTGCAGTGCCCATCAACATTTCAGCAGCAATGCAGCCCAGAGACCACACGTCTATAGCCTCATTGAAGGAAGCACCCAGCAGGACCTCTGGAGATCTTAGACAAGCAAGAGAAACACAAACACATTACTGTGGTTATGAAGACTAACTAAGAAGTAAACTCCTGCTTATTGTTTACACTTAACTTTCAATTTGGTAAGTATACAATGTTTTGGTGAGACGTAAGCCTGACTGAAAACCTATGATGGCAGCGTGCAGGATTTCATTGATCTGACATCCGTTCTGTCCCAGATATACAGACGTGCTGTCAGTTACTTACCTGTACCAAAGGGTCTGAAGAATCTCACCCATCCATGTCTCAGGATTGTGACAGGCTAAGCCAAAGTCGATGACTTTCACTCTCAATGGCTGCCGTAAATGGTCCACCATCATAACATTTTCAGGCTTTAGATCTGCATGAATGATCCCTACGCTCTTTAGAAACTGCAGAGCTGTAGCCAACTGAAATCATGAATAACAGTAAATTCAACCGTATTTTGTTATTTTAGGTTTTAGTATTTCCATATCCTGATCAACAACCTAAGAAAAAAAGATGTATTTTGATGGATGTTGCAGCTGGAATTTTGACAAAATTATACTATGTGCATTTAAAAGAAAAACTACACCCTTCATCCATTGTTTTAGAGCCTATAATGAAATTCGTATTGCAAAAACAAACCTGTTGCATAATGGGGCGGATCTCTGTTAATTTCAGAGACTGTAAATGTCTCGTCTGCAGGAATTCAAAGAGACTAATGTCTAGTTTCTCGAACTCAAGACAAAAACATCCCTTGAAGGTGAAGGAGTCGTTCCATATGACGATGTTAAACTTGTCTGAGTCAAGCGCTTTCATCTTTTTAAGAACTGCCTCCTGGGGAATGTATGAGATGTTAGAGGGAGATTTGATGTGAATGAAATGTGTTTTTGAAACACTATACAAGGGAATGTTGATAAACATCATTTGTGTTGCACCTCCTCCTTTGCCTCCTCAATGCATCTCATGTTTTTGAGGATTTTTACAGCCACCGTTTCATTGGTGGCTATCTTCCTGCACTGGGTGACCTTTCCATACATGCCACAACCCAGGAGATCCAGCACCTCGTACTGTGCGGAGGGGGAGGAGATCAGGCCTCCTACAACGACCTGGTAGTCCTGGTTGTCAGTCATGGTGCAAGATGAAATCTGCTGTTCATTTCTCACGCCCGAGATTAGAAAAGAAGGAATTTAGACACACAAAATCATGTTTCGCCTCTCAGGGTCTGACAGCCATTAACCATGGATACGGCTAAAAGTTGACATCCAGCGATGGGATTCATCAGGTTGTGTCAGGATCAATCAAATATATATTATTTTAACCTTAAAACAGAAGCTAAAACTAAATAAAATACATAAAAATAAAACTCATATGAAGATTTTTAGACTCGTTACTCTCACCAATTAAATGTTCCCAACCCTGCTCATCAATACGTACACAAACAAAGCTGTATATTATTTGTATATTACTGGTATTTTATTTTCAGCAGACTTAAAATACAGATGGAAACTTTTACAGTGATACTGAAAAAGCAACTATTTAGACATTTAGAGGGATTCCACTAATTTCACAAAGTATCTGCTCATCATGTTATACAGTATCTTCTTATTTACTTATGTCAGTTTTCTGCCAGTGTCAAATACATTAGTTGTGAGCGAAGCGTTAACAAAATGTGATTTTACTTACTCTCTTTTACTTACTTAGCCAGATGTCCATAAAAGATCAACTTCAAGAAGAGAAGTGAGATTTTACTCTGCGGGACCAAGTGGCAAATGGAGAATTTGATGAACTTACCAGACGTACAAAGGCGACTTGATGTCAGCGATGTTTCATATTGAATTTCAGTCTAAAATAACTGTTAGTAGGCAAAATGGTTCAAGGTTATCTTCAAGTTAATGAGCCAACAAACAGGTTTGAAATGACGAAGTCTGAACACATTTTGTTCCATCATTCCGGCACTCATGACGGTGGAATGGAACTCTTCACTGCAGGAAGAACTCAGAGTTTATTTCAGTACCACTTCCATTTATCAGCCTCTCAAAGTCTCTTATTAGCTTCAAATATGGATGTAGTCCACATTTTCTTTTTCAGAATAAACAGGGCTGTTTGAAAATGAAGATTCATTTAATGTGAATAGTTGCATTCAAGATTTATGATGGATTATATACACATGTAGAATTTAGTTCTGCCTTGAAAAAAATTGTTACAAAATGCATTTTATTAGAACTGTGAAGGTGTCAGATATGACAGTTTAACACAGAAAACTAACACAACTTGGCAGTGTAATCTGTAAGGGTTTGGGTGAAACTGGCAGCAACTATTGGCTTGCAACCTAATAACCACTAAATAAAATATGCTACATGAAATACAAAAAACAACAAAGATTTACTCAAAGCACATCCCAGAGACTTCAGATGAGGAAAGTCTGTTGCAGGAGTAGAGTGAGAAATATCATTAGTCTTAGCTGTGCATGTATCCAAACTTAAACTGAAATACTGAAAGCAACTTAATGAAACAAATAATGTGATTTGTGAATTCACATATTTTACATAAGATTAATGCAAAATGTTGGCGTTAGTGTTATTTATTGCAGTTTTACATTTTGTCTTGGTATATTTTAATTTATCTCTTTTTCTTCTTTTTCTTTATTCCCAGCAGACATGACACAGCATCAGTGTATGGTGCCATCCACAGATAGTTAAACAGTGTGTTGAATACTTACCTGTTGCCTCTGTACATTCGGATACTTCTCCTCTTTAACGGCTATCCTCCATATGTGCATATAAACGTATAAACTTCTATCTAGAATCATCCATCCGTGTAAACTCTTTAATCTGGTGTGTCTTGAAGATGTGCACAGTGCTTCAGTTTTGTCCAGTTATTTCTTCTTCAATCAGGAGCACATGCAGAGAACAGATTTTCTTTAAATTGTATTATTGTTATTTTATATTTATGTGTATGAGTCATCAACAAAACTACACATAAACTGTAACTGTTGAGGAAAACAGATCAATATTAAACACAACAATACATTCCTGGGTGAGGCTTTTAATATTAGTAGGAAAATTAAATGAAAATGTATTTTTGATAATATAGTCCCAACATTTCACAGTTTGCAAGACTGCAAAACTGTGTATTTGTATTCATCAATACTCGAGTTATTGATAAACATAAGCAGCAGAAATGTGGATCGATGAAGACTTGTGGACAACAATATGACTGCAAGATCTTGTTTTAACTGGAATTAATCATTTAAATAATATATGTCATTGAATGTACCACAACCTTGGTGATTTTGCTGTTTCCTGTGTGTTTATCTGATGAAAATTCTGTTAAAGAAACACATAACTTAACAAAACTACATTAAACAGTTAATGTCAATTTAAATTTTAAAACATTAATGCTCATAGATTTAAAAGAAAACAAAGATTCTGCAACAAAAGTTTCTTTATAATTAGTTTTTAGCCCAAAGTGAAAATAGAGCCATTTTCATCATGTGTGTCCATGCTCTTCACTTCACCATGCTTACTGATTAATCTGTCATCCATCAATATCAACGCGTCTCCACCCCGTAAACAGAGATATCAGTGACGGATCACCCTGGTTTGTATCAAGAGACAAGACCTAATCAATAAGGTTAAACACACTAATGTGGTTCTAGAGTGTCGGCAAACAACTGTGTGTGTGTGTGTGTGTGTGTGTGTGTGTAGATGGGTGGAGGAAAAGGGCGGGCTGGGGGGTGTTGGTCTGATGTTACTGAGTCAGTTTCATCACCCGAGGCATCGAGGATGAGGAGGAGGAGGAGGAAGACGAGAAGAGACAGAAGGGAAGGGAAGCGACATGAAGAGTCTAAAATGACTCTCACACACACACTCTCACACACACTCTCACACACACACACACAGAAAGAGACATTGGGTGTCACCTTCCCTCAGTAGCCTGTATGGCTGTGAGTTATGACCACAGATATGCGATCATTTACACTGACTGCTGCAGATAGCCAGGGGCTACTGTTCTCCCTGTGTTCGTGTGGGTGTGTGTGTGTGTAGGTGTGTGTGTGTAGGTGCAGAGATTTTGTGTGTCAATACACAACCCTTGCTCGAGTGTAACAGTGTGTCTGAAGCACATAATTGAAGATGATCCCAGACAGAAGCTTTTAGTTAAATCTTTCACATTCCACACATTTAGAAACAGAAGACACATGCTGCCAGAACTCCCGTAAGGCTTTAACTGCATGCATTTAACTTTTATTACATGTATATAAAGTGACAAGGTGCTTTAGTTTTACTATCCAGTACTGTAGTAGATACATTCAGCTTCAAATATGGACAGAAAGCCTCAGAAACATTGCAGCTTTTCAGAAAGACACATGGGAAACATTATGCAAGAAAAGCATATAATTCTTTAACTTTCTTTATATTTCTATACTTTATCTTTTCTAAGCAAACAGTTGCTTATTTACATATCCAGCTGTGACGGAGCAACATTATCATATACAGTATTTGTTTGTGGCTGCCAGGTGATGGTAATTCTAATTTTTACTCTTCTTTTAGCTCTTTTTGGTCTGTTTGGTGCTAAGCAGGTATTGTATAATATTTTAGAGCAGCTGCCTGCTGCAACAACACCATGAGAGCCGTGACAATGAACCAAAACAATACAGTTGTGGACCAGAAAGCTGAACAACGAGCTGAAACTCAGTATAAAGCTCTGTGATGCTGAGCTGCAGAGTAGACGATAATCTCTGTAGGTTCATAACTATGAGTCATTTGATACTTTATTATAAAAATATATGTTATAGGCCTGTATATAGCGTATGTTAACATTTTTGTGCACATTTGATATAAATACTGATATAAGTGTGTTTAAATATTAATTTCACAATTTCTTCAAAATCTCCACTATTCATAATCAACAAACTTGGTGACGATGGATTTTTTGAGACAATATAATGGGTTTGGAAATGGTTTAGAAAGAACAGTGGTCTAAAGGTTAACAACAGTTTTGCTTGTAATCCTTAATCATAACTTAAAATGTAAAAATTGCTTTTTTTTGCTAATGGAAATCCTTTGTTAGTGTAGCACGCAGTGGGCAGCATCAAATCCTGATACTCTGTAATGGATACATGTTCAAATGTAGTAAAGTGTGAGGAACTTAAAACTGACCATCATAACACGCAAAAGTTACATTTCTTCATTACATTAGACTTCTAGACTTTTATTCCATGATCGCTCAAAGAGTCATATGGACATAGTTACACATAAAAAAAAAAAAAAAAAATAGAAATAAACTAAGTAGAAAGTGACTCAGATTGCTAATGTACATTTAACACACACAAGGGGAAAACGCTGACATTGAGATTTTAGGTTTAATTCATGTCATAGAACATATATTGAAAATAAGGCATAGGAAATTGAGCAAGGACCCCCCCCCCAAAACAACAGGCATGAATGACAAAAGGTTTTCATCTGTATTATTTCAAGGTATTTCTGTGCCTGAACATTTTTTTCCCCAAGAGCTTTCGTTTCAGTTGAGTCCAGGTCATTCCAGTTCAGATCAGTTCAGCTCGATTCAGTTTAATTCAGTTTGCTTCACCTGGAAATGGCTCACACTACTGACAGCAAGCTCTCATTTACTCTCCATCGCTTGTACTCCAACTGGCTTGATGTTGCACCATCAGCATCACCTACAGGGAGACAGAGAAGAACGTTAGTGTGTGTTATTGAGAGAAACACAGGTACAGACAGGACTCTGGTGTGTGTAAATGTAATAACTCTTTCTTCCTCGCTCCCAGTGTAATCAGACTGCTGTAATATAAAAACCACACATCTCCAAGAAGTCTACTTTTGAGGAATAATGGGGAGAAAAAAAGGTTTTTCTTTAAAAGAATTCTGTTAGAAAAATATAGTTATGAAAATATCAAATGCATTTTGTCAACTACATGGGGACATAATGAGGACAGAAAAACATTACAAACCGATGTAGACACAGCAAAGGGATGAGGTGTCTGTCTTAGTCAAGTCAAACCAATGTCTCACACACACACACACACTCACACTCTCACCCTCTTTCTCACTCTCTCTCTCTCTCTCTCTCTCCCACACACACACACACACACACACATACACACACACATACAAAATTCAATCATGTCTCTGCTGCTGCCCGGGGGAATCACAATGTGGAAGCCTCACTATAGTGGAAAATCACCTTTTCCATGTTATTTTACACAGCAGCACCTACAGTACACACACACACACACACACACACACACACATTCACACACACACACACACACACACACATTCACACACGCACACAGAGTCTGGCTGCATTTACACAAGGAACCAAGTGATCTGATTTTTTTAACTCTTTGTGGTGCAGATCTCCCCCCGTCATGGCTGCCTCAGCCAGAAGAGTTGGTGAGGAATGTGATTTTTATACAACCGTGAAACAAATCTGTGCCTCAAAGAGCTAATGTGATCTTGTGACAATAGTGGGTTTGGTGCTGATACAAAGGTGAAGTTTGTATCATCAGGACACCTGATGCACCTTGACCAGCAACACCTGTCCATTTAGAAAATCATTGATAATAATTTATAAGACGTGTTTTTATTTTTTTTATAATACCCAAATCTGGATGGTCATTTTGTTTCCTTCATAATATTTTAATAGTTGTGACATCAGGTTTATTGATACACAAGTACTGCAAGTGTAACTGTAATAATCTTTATCATAATGACAACACTGATGATGAAATTACTGCACCTGGACAAGAAATAGTGCCACACCATTGTGGTGTCATCTATTCCTTGGGTGGGTCATATGAGATTGAATGCTAATGAGCGTTAACCTACTTTTAATCTTGCAATTTGAGACAACTAACAGAGCTCCCAAGAGGCCAAATTATTTGCATCCAAAGTTGAGGAGTTAACATGGATTCAAAGCACATAGGGTTGCAGCAAAGTTGTTTCCTTTAATGTTTTTATTTATGTGTATATCCTCCAATCCATCCATCAAACATGATGGGCGGCCGATCTACCAAAAACACAGTATATTATTACTTCAAAGGAGGAGTTCCCTGCTGGACAAATATCATATGAAACTAAATCACTGGACTTTGGAGACATGAACGAGCAGTGAGTGGGAATCTGTGGTGTTCTGCTTGTATTACAACCATTTCAGAGGCCTGTGGTGTAATTCAAAGTGTCAAAGAGGAGGGAAATAACGTGTTGAGCATCTCGTCAAATCGCTCCGGCTTAAACGGCCCCTCTCCAGAGTGTGTTTAGGAAATTAAAGGCCAGGGATTTTTTTCATAATTGTCTATTTTATCATTTTATTACAGCTAGCTCTCCTCTGATGGGCTCCCTTTATGATTTATCAAATACAATTACTGCGTGACTTATTTCAGGAGCCTCTCCATTGCTGAGGACCATTAATGTGTGTGCGACAGAGAGAGAGAGTGTGTGTGTCTCAGCTCTGGTGTATTTAAATAGCATTAAGTAATTGGAAAAACAGGAAAATAGGCAGAAAAGCTAAATTGTCTTTGTGGATTTATGCCCCCATCCCCCAACTGTTTTCACTCTTGTTTCTGTTGCTCTTCAGAAATATTCCTGAAGCTTCCATTTTAAAAGGTAAAAACAAGAAGAAATCATGTTTTAACTGACACTGAGAAACTAATTTGGAATAGTTTCACTTGTCTGTTGCTAAGATATTTCTTCAGAAAACAAGAAAAAGGGGATAAAGAGAGAAAGCGAAAAAACACAGACAGAGAGAGAGAGAGAGAGAGAGAATGAGGTTAATTCCATACCTTCCCCTCTCTGTTAATGAAGTGTAGGTGGCGTCCCGGTCACTGCAGCTAATTGAACAGTGGAGATTACAGCAGCCGCTGCTCCTCTGTGAAAAGAAGACCGTGTTCATTAGTCGTTGCCATATAATATTCATTCTCTGTAGAAATATGTAGATAGTAATCTATGCAAAGAGCCGCTGGGATGATTTTAAAGCTCTCAACATGTACTGTGGTAGCAATAACTCAAATAATCATCTTTTGAAAAATTAAAGGGTTTGGGCTGCACTCCTGCCTATGTTCATCATATCTTTAATTTCCTGCTTGAAAATGCAATTTATCTAATAGTTTTACTTATAGTTAGCTTGGTGCTTTTATTCTTTAATGCTAAATGATTTTATCTTTAACATTTTAAAGAGCTTAAACCACTTCCTACAAACCATGGCCCAACCCCAGCCATGTTAAAGGATACATGCATGAAAAGTGCTTTGGATCAAGTTCAAATCACACCTCCTGTACCAGGGTAGCTATCATGAACCTTAAAAAACTATATAAAATGTATGTTATATAGTTTAGGAGGAGGTGGTTGCGGTTTGATGAAGACGTGAGCAAGATCGTTAAAACCATGACCAAGAGGAGGGGGGTTGGACTGCCGACTCCACCAGGTCAACCTATATGATGAAGCACAGGACCACCAAGATACACCAGCTGTGGCAAGAGCTTTGAATCTGAATTTGAGGAGAACTCTGAGGACATCCGTCACTTCAGAACCATCTCACTGGTAAGTGTAGAAGGCTTCCTTCCTCCCGAAGATCAGCTATATTGACACCTCAGTTCAGCAGGGTGGGATCCCTGGAGTGCCTGGCTGTTTGGAATACACTAGTGTAGTCACAAAACTCTTCAGTGATGCACACAAAGGCAAAGGAGACCTGACTGTATTGTGGCCGGACCTTGCAAATGCATACCACACAAACTCAATGAGCTTGCCCTACATTGACATCATGTTCTCAGCAAACTCAAGGCACTTATTTTGGATTATTAGGGCAACTTCAGGCAAAGAGTCACTGCTGGGTCTGGCACAACAACTGGCATCTGCTTGAGGAAAAGGCATCATGACAGGTTGCACCATGTCAGTCATCCATCTCGCCCTCGCCATGAACTTGGTTGTTCAGTCAGCAGAGGTAGAATGCAGAGGCACTTTGACTGAGACTGGAGTGCGACAGCCCCCAGTCAGAGCATTCATGAACCGCCTGACTGTCACTACTACATCTGTCACGGGCAGCAGGTGGATACTTTGGAGCCTCGAGAAGCTAATTGCCTGGGCAAGGATGAGCTTTAAACCAACACAATCAAGGTCTCAAGTGCTGAAGAGGAGGAAAGAAGTGGTTCCAGTTTCTCACTGACCGGAGCCACCATCCCATCCAGACCCGGGGAGGAAGATCAGCAGCTACCAGCATAGATGGGAAGGTTTACCTCGCAGTCTGAGCAGTGCTGCCCTGTATGGCATCAGTAACCAAGGAAAACAAAGGAAAAGAAGGCAACATGTAATGCCAATTCTGCAAAATGAGTTTGAGAGTTTAGCTGAGAAGTTCATTCTGTCATATTCTAAATGGTTGGTTTGTAAACACAGGTCACAGCAGCGGTCACATTGTGAAGATTTGGCCCTAAATGTCAACACTGTCAGAATTGTGAAGCAGCAGTGAGAGAAATGAGTTTGAATATTTGGTTGTCAATCAAAAAAATGGTGGTCTGAGATCGTCTAGGAGAGCCAAGCACAAAATTGCAGAATATAAAGGGGCCTTGAAGGGTTGATGTACTGTATGTCAATGTCTTGCCAAGCTATCTTCTTATCATATTTATTATTTCTCTGCCATTCATTTATAATCTATTGTGTCCATATACCATAGAGGAGTGATTTTAGAATAAGAAATATTGCTACTGTGACCGTCTATCCTATTTAATGCCCACTGACTCATCGATGAGTCAATGGTTATAGAACCTCATAAAGTACATTGGGTCAGCAGCTAAATGAATAAACTGACAGTATGAGCCATAGAGTATGTTTTCATCCAAATGTTCTGCCAATTGTAAGGGAATGAGTGTGCAAAACAAGATTACATAATTTAAAAAAGCACCCGTAACCCTGCTAAATTGTGGCGTTTCATTGCTGCCTCTGGCGTTTCATGTTATTTTTATGAATTTAATTTGTATCTTCACACCATGTGACTTTCGTGTCTGCTGCCATTTTTATTTCTTTTATTTGGGGGGTTTTATGGTGGGTAGGCATGTAATAATGGCTGGGAGCAATATGCTGAAGTCTTTCCTACACTGCCAGAAATAATTTTAAAAAAAACTTTGAAGCAGATACCACAACATTGTGCAAATAAACTGCATCTTCCCTCTTGGTTCACCAAATTTTCTAACTTAGCAACTTATATATGTATTTATATCTGTGTATAAATCTGTAACTATTTGAATGTCTGAATTTAAGATGTGGTTCAGAACAGGTGGATGGGACAGTGAACAAGCAGCCGTGACGGTGACCCATTCATCTGGTTTCCTGATGCTGCAGTCACTGCAAATAGAACTCAGTAGAAACCCAGCATGTCTTTATCAGGACAAAAACAAAACTCTCTGCTTCTGTCACTTTTCTAACCCCACCGAACCCTCTTCTGCCCCCTCCAACCCTCCCCCCTTCGGTAGCCTGTCCACCTCAGTGGGACCCTCTCTCTCTCCATGTTTCTCACTGTCTCTCCACCTCTCTCGCCCCCTCCCTCAGGGCAGAAGTAAACCACGCCTTGAGGCCCTGCTCCCATTGTGTGTCCTCTGCTACTTCTGTTTGGGGCCTTTGTGTGCCGCTAATCAGCCGTGGGGCCATGCTCAGCCCCGAGTGTGTGTCTGCGAGTGTGTGTGTGTGTGTGTGTCTGTGTCCCTTGCCCTCATTACGTAGCCACACTGGGAGGCCAGCATGGGAAGTTTCTGCTGCACTATACACCTCCCTCCATCTCTCCATCCCCCGTTCCCTCCCTCTAGCTGTCCATCACTCGCTTCCTCCCCCCTCTCATCTCGCCACCCCAAGACTTAAAGCCACACTGGCCCTGATTTTTAAATAAAACAACACCTGTTTTAGCTTCTTTCATGACAAAACTTCTCCTGGTCCTAGATATTTGCTCAAATTATTATCAGTATTATTTTGGTGTTGAATGGTATTGACATTCTCAAAAGCAAAAGTTGCCTTTTGTTGACATTTTGGACTTCCAATGTGTACTTGGCTACCTTTGTAGATCCTTTTTACAGTTGCTATCGTCCACCATTAACTGCTTATTTGGTTTGAAACAAGCAGTTAATGATGGATGATGCATTTTGATGGAACATTACCACATGTGTTGTGCATTTTCATGTCTTCTCTACATGAATATATACATTAAAAAACATTCTGTAAACACCATGACATCTGAAGGCCATCAATCTAAAATTGAATCTAAAATTCACCAAAGCTAAATTTATTAATATCAATAATAATAATATTTGTTGACTCCACTTCTGCAACTTATAGTTTTAGAATAAATATCAAATAATATTTTTATATTAAAACTTTGACTAGGGCATTACAGTAAGTCGTGTTTTGACAGTATACATTTTTCAATTGCAGCAAACAAATAAAGCCATGGGTACGGAATAAGTATTTAAGTAAACAATTATATTGAGGGCAAGAATTTGTAATTTAAGGTGATGATTAATAGTTTTAGGGTGATTTGAGAAAATGTATCAAATCATTTTAGTGTGCATTTTGTTATGCAACATTGTCATGCTGTCACTGATGTACACTGCACAAGGATTTTCTCTTTGATAATTTAATCAGTTTCACTGTTATTTAAATACATGAAAAAGCTAGAGTAAGTGTGAACTGTCCGTTACTCTTTATTGCTCCCCTCTGTCACCCGCTGGGTGCCCCCTCACCCTCCTGTTCCCCTACCACTCCTCCCCCACTTCACCTCCTTCTCATCTGTTCATCCCTTCTTTTCACTCTCTGTCTTTCCCCTCCTCCTTCTCACATCCATGATGTATCACCTGTCCGTGTGTGTGTGTGTGAGTGTGAGTGTATCTGTCTTAGTGCCCGATGGGGTTTTAGCCACTGGAGCTCTTTGACTTGAGGACAAGCGTTGTCTGTTCATCGCTCATCTAAACACACACACACACACACACACACACACACACACACACACCCCTCCCTCTCTGTTCAGTCAACAGCTACACTCCTATCTCAGATTTCAGTGTGAGACCTAGAACATCTTTCTCTCTCTCTTCCTTTAGCTCATTTCTTCCTTCACATGAGTTTTCACACACTGTTCCCCCATCTTGAGTCCTCTTCTCCTGTTCAACAACTTGGCTCCATGTCATTACGTTCGTCAACTTACTGACCCATTTTTGTGTAGAAGCACATAATGAGGTTTGTATCATGGTGTAGAAGATTATGTCAAGTCACAGGCAATTCCTGGTGAAATTACTAGACCAGATAGGACATTTGGACAATGGGAGTGGAGGAAGTTTATTACTTTACTGCTTTAAGATTTACCGTTAAAGTGCATTTGAGGAAGGCTCTAAATGTTCATCTGTCCAAGTGGAGCTGCAGGGGTCAGAGTTCAGCCCACACGCTCTGAGTATCAAACTTATTTCAGCCGCTTGAATCGGTGATCTCACAGTTTTGGTCGAAACCCGAAATTTATTAAGGCTGAAACACAGATCACTCTTCATGTCCAGTAAAACTCAAGTGTAACTGCAGATATTGCACTAATCCACCTGTCGATCACAAGCTCCATCTTTCCCTCAGTAGTGAACGAGACCCAGAGATTCTGGTAGCAACTTGTGCCCAACCCTGAAAGGGGAAACCCTCCATTTTTTCCAGTGTGATTACCAAAAACTGCAACAATAACTGGAGCAAAAGACAAGTTCCTCAAAACAGAAACAAGTTTATGCCAAATACTTGAACATACAAAAAGCTTCAACATGAGTATCTGCACTGGAAACCCAACATGGAGCTGACAGAAAGTAAAATCCCAAAATAATAACTACTAGTAGTAAACTACAACTATGAAGGATTGGCTAAAGCTGAAAAAACTGCAATAACCCGAAAATATCTATTAAATCCCTGTGTGTGTGTGTGTGTGTGTGTGTGTGTGTGTGGGTGTGCCTTCCCTGAGCAAAATCCACTGAATAATCTACACTCATACAGGTGTTCCCCAAAACCAGTTACTAACAGAAGAGGAGGAGAGGGGGGTACTACACTATCTTTACTAGTATTAAATAACAATTAAACCTCATCTTTTTCCTTTTTTAAAGTTTCTAAATAATACAGTTGTATATTACAGCCTTTGCTGGGCAGGATGTGTTGTGAAAATGTAATTTAACATTAACACAAAACAAAAATGACTTGGTGTTTATAGTTTGTCTGTGTATTTTAGAGTAAGGTCAATAGCACTACAACATGTAGCTTATGCACAACAATAACTGATAAAATGGTGGACTTGCTGGTCTCATATGACTGCCTCTTTATGTTTACAGACCACAACAAAAAACATGACAGAAGCTACCTATTTATGCCAGGACCACTCATGCTCTTAGAAATGGTAATTGAGCTTTGATTCAGTGCATGACTAATTACCCCTATAAGACTGTCTCTGCTATGTCTTTTTGTATTCGTTTGTGTATCTGTTTCAATATGTAAGTAAGAAATTGTGTATAGTAGATCCAGTATTTGTCACTGTGGTATTGTGCAGACCTCATCCTCTGACCCCCCCGTATGATTAGCAGACCACAGAGCTCTGAAGGGGCTTTTGCAGCTTATTCAAATTAGTCCAGTACATCATGTGAGCTTCTGTTAGTTTAGCTTTTAGTGGCTTGCAAGTGAAGATCTAGTATGAAACTACACAACAGTAGAGTCAAAGCCAGTCACTCCATGCCCGTGTTTGACGGTAATGATTTTATGCTAAAACTATGGTTCGACATTACAGGCCAGATTGGCATAGTTGCCACTTTGGTATGGTTGTCCATTATGAGTCCTAGTGATGCCCCCCCTTTTGAAAACCCCAGAAAATTTTCTCCTGCAACACCCTCATAGCTCAGGCCCTAATTTGAAGGTTGTCATGAAATTTGTGTCTAAGGGGTACACAGACCTCCAGAAATGTGCTGCAGTTGCTGGCGAACATGCACACCAAAAAGAAAACTGTCTGCCACCTCTTTCTTCTACAGTAGTAGTATTTAACATGAACATTTAAACTGCAGGTATTTTTCTTTTTTTGGTGCCCAAGGGGTCAAAATCTTTAGATTTGAATGACCCTGTTGCCTTTTTTCTATAAAGCCACCTTTTAGCAATGTTAGGTTATAAACACACAAATAGCGTTTAAATGTTTGACATTTCCATTTTGACATGAAATCACCTGTTGCATTTAGAAAACCTGGAGAAGACACATCAAACAAGGGGCATGTTCCCTACTTGGAATTTTTGACTTTGAGGGCTAATCTAGCACATTTTAGTTGTGACCAGCTGCCAGTATATACTCTGTGAAATCTCTGACATGCAGTGTACAAACGTCTATTACAATTCATGCAGCTGTCAGACTTGTTGCTGTAAAAGCTTCTGCAATAACTGAGGATGTAAATCCATAATTTTCAAATCATGTTTGTCTTCAGTGTTTTATATTATTTGTGATCAAAGTTGCATTAAAAAGATCTGGGCTTATTTATATTTTTACAAATATTTAAGATATTAATGGTATTTTGTTTTTTAAAGGATTCTGGCATTACATGTTACCACGTCTCGCATGTCATGGTTGGAGTAACACGTTGTCATGTCACACACTGTGGAGAGAGTTTTGGTGAAGATGGAGGAGCAGGAGGAAGATGAAGGAAACACTGAAGTGAGTAGAAAGAGGAAAAAAGGCTTGAGTCTCTTGCTTCATTCCCTCCAAACTTGTAATGGAGGTTTGATTAGCAAGCATGTAATGTACTTTACCCCCACGGATGGAGACAGAGGGGGAGGAGGGTGAAAAGAGGCGAGGGATGGAGGGAGAGGTATAGCAGGAAGGAGGAGTGTATATAGGCTGCCCTCTCAGCAGGTCTCCTCATCTCCCCTCCTCCCTCCACCTACTCCTCCTCCACTTTATTCCTCAACTCCCTCAGACCAGGATACAAGTCCCCCCCCCCCCCCCCCCCCTTCACCATCACCTCTTCTGCCTACACACACACACACACACACACACACTAAAGCCTAACGCCATCTCTCCATCAGCCCCTCTCCCCTGTAGCTGCACCATGCTGTGTCAGCGGTGGGTGTGGGTGGAGTAGGATGGGGTTGGAGGTCAGAAGCAGGAAGAGTTTTTTTTTTTTTTTTGGTTGCCCGCCCCCATTAACAAGCTGCATGTCTGCATGCAGGAAGTTGTTTGTGCACAGACACAATGCAAGTTTATTTGAATCCAGCAGGGAAAAGTCGGCTGTGTTGACACTCTGGTTTCAGGGTTAAAGGCTAAACAAAATGTTGAGGTGGCATCCATCAGTGTGCTGCTTAACAATCAGAAACTAAAAGTCATCAGGAAGGAAAAAAAGCCTTCGATGTACAAATGTAAATATCAAAACTTCCACTTATTCCTCCATATGCCCCTGGCAGTTAGGTTAAAATGTTTTTCATGTTTTTGCATTTTTATCTAAAAGCCTTTTTTTTTTCTTCTTTGCTGGTTTCAACGGTTTACAACAATTCAAACCAATAAAATCCGTTTTTTTTAAATCACATCTTTCAAAATGTACAACACTAAAAATCCACTTTCCTTCCTGAGAGGTTTGAATCCAAGTGGCTACAATTTTTGTTTATTCAGAAGAATATCATTTTTGACCATCTTGGATTGTGTGCAAAGCGTTTTTTAAACTTGCACAACTTTAAACACTCCATTCTTTTGTTTCAGTAAGTCCAAACTTTAATTTTCCATTTCAACATGAGATACTTTGAATTAAGAAGGCAAAATAAAATCAAAATGCAGTTTCCTTGTTTAAGTGTGACTGTAAAGTCAAAATGAGTCACCAGCCATGTTAGGTTATTTCCTCCAAGACAAAATAAATAAAATAAACAAGATACAACACTGTTAATAATCATTTAACCATTTAAACATCCCTGATAACCTACTGAATTTGTAGGACTTTTCTAAAAGTCCCCTTAATCTTGATAAAAAAAATCAAAGAAAACTTTTTAACTCTTATTTAATATATGAACAATACAAGTTTCTCATCCTTCTGTGCCTCCCACCACGCCAGATCAGTGTTTCTCTTTCCCCCTCTGCCTCGCTGTGCTGTCAGCTCAGGGTGTGAGCAGAGCAACGTTAATGTGTGGAGACACCTGACAAGCCCGCTGGCCTTTAGGGCTCAGCCTAATCACTCTGGACCCAAACCCATCGGGAATTAAACCTGCAAAACCAAACAGTCACTGTGGGAGCTGGCTGGCATCTGCTGGAGCCACTCTGAGGGAAAGGACGTTGCAAGCCGCGGTGAAAATGCGTTGTTTAAAGAGAACAAAATCCAAGCCCAAAGCAGATATGTATGCGAACCTGCACAGCAAACAATTAACTTTTAGTTATTTTACAAATTAGCCTGAAAATTAATAAATCTGTGCATGGTTTGATGGTTTGTGTCACTCTCCTGCCATATGTAAGTGACAAAAGATCAATTTATTTGCACACTGGCTGACTTGCTACTGCAAGACTAATTATTTGGAAGTTTTACTTAAGCAAAATGCATCATGGGGAACTTCTACATCTACTGTTGCTACATTAGTAGGTAATTCTATACAAGACATTGATTTTTAACTGTGACGGTAAATCTGACAGCATTAAAGTCTCAGGGTTGAATCCTGCACACATGCGCAAACATGTTCATGTGCCATTGTATTAAAACATTTCTGAAAAATTATAATTCTGTATGGCCAGGCGGAGTCTGATAAATGCTGGCTTACGACAACATAAAGGAGGTCTGACAGCCAGAGGCCAAGAGTCAGTCTGAAGATGTGGCTGTAATGTGTTTGAACTAACATTAAAGCCCCTTTTCCACCATTCGAAGTACAGTAGTGCGTTAACTTAAAAATTAATGGGGATTTTCCAGTGTTAAAAGTACAGTAGCTTGTTAACTCCGGTATCTGTTAAGCCACGCAGGGCCCCTCTCCACTCTCTCTCTCTCTCTCTCTCCAGATGCCCTCATTAATTTTAGATTGGCTCTAAATGAGTCTCCTTCATCGTGGCCGAGGTTTTCTAAATTAGATTCATTTATATTTAAATTGTGAAACAGGCGTGGTTAATGAGAGAATCATTATTTTTGGGGTTATTTCAGATGGGCTGATAGTTGGGCAGCTCAGTGCTGTGTGAAGTGAAGCCACCAGAGGAGGCACACATGATGTGAAAAGCACAGCATTTGGGCTTTTCATTTTCTCTGACTAACGTTGAAAATCACCTATCCACATAATTTCAAATTAAAGGCATGGCCTTACTGGATTAATTGTCAGTAAGGACAATTATTAGCAGCCAAAGCACATACTGACATATTTAAATTAACAAAAATTAGAACAAATGAGAGATTGATGATTGTTGTGTTTTTATAAAACCTTCTAGATATAAACATGTAAAATGTTTTACGTATGAAACAAACATCAAATATATATACATTTGTTTCTCTGTCTAGGTTGAAAGAGTCTTTTTTTTTTTTTATGTTTTTTGCATGTTAGAAGCAAGAATATGCAAAGTGGAATCTGCCTGTCATACACACACAACATATCCTTGTTTGTTTCCTCTAACACCTAATTTAACACTCTTCAAACTAATGTGTCCTTTTCAACACATCTGTGTACATCTCTGCACCACATGTGCCAAAAACACATTACGAGACACACATGTTGACTTAACAGGTGCCTCTACCGACACATGATGCCCTGACAAAGCAGCGGGACGCCTCTCGACATAAACTGCTAAAATTGGAGTGTTGAAAATGTCACATTCAAGGAAAGCGGACGTGAGGTGGAACAAGAGAGCCCCCCCCCCTCCGTCTCCATGAACCCATCCATCCTTCTCATAAAAAACCCAAATCACACAGCGCTTTACAGCTGTAGGTCTCCTTACAAGGCGTCTTACAGCTCTCTGCGTCCTATAGCAACCCCCAGCTTCTCCCAGCCAGGAATTTGACTGTTAGGAATCTAAGTGCCAGGCGTTTAAAACCTGAGGAATGCTATTGTTCTGGTCACAGCTGCACTAGCACTGGCCTGGCTACTGCTGCCACTGTGTATGTGTGTGAGTGTGGGGCAGAGGGGGGAGGAGGGGGAGGGGGGTGGAGGAAGGAGGGCGGGAGGAGTCGAAGGTGTGAAAAAGGCAACTTTACGTGTTTCTAGCACTCTGCGGTCTCATGACAAAGCAGCACATAGTTGACAGCGAGTTGACACATTCCTCAGGCCTGGATAGTTGCAAAGCTCTCTCCACCTGCTCTCTCACTCTCTCTCTTCTTCTAGCTTCCTCCAGCATCATATGTCCCACTCTAAGTCTATCTCTTTTTTTAGATCAGATAAATGCACACAACAAACATGCTCAGAACTGCAGAAAACACCGAGGCATGTTTGTAGGGGAAAAAAGTGGAGGATTTAATCCACTGGAGGCTCAGCTGGTGTAGGTATGTTCATCGTAAGTGTACAGTAGTTGAGGATGGGGCTTGAAGTAAAATATACATGAGGCTTCTTTGAAAATATGCAATGGTGGATGACAAAACATCCCATCACACCTGTTCTCAGATCTCTGCACTGGCTTCTGGTTAGTTTCAGGGGTTTTCAGGGGTTAGTTTCAATTCAGAATTGATTGAAATGTTTATCTTCTAGTCTATAAATCTTGTGTATGTGTATGTACCTATGTACCTAATCTCAGTTGACCGCCTTCAGATTGTTCCAAGCATTAATTCAAATGTTGGTGAAGCTGCTTTGTTTAATAGTTCAACCTGATGAAATAACTTGCAAAATTGCATTAAAGGTGCTCTTAAATTAACATCACAGCAAAATAAAAACGTTTCTTTCTTGCTGCACATTGGATTAGTTTTGTTGTGTCTTCTTGTTCAGTATCGACCCTGGAAACAGTAAAAAAAAATCCTTAGTTAGGTTTCACTCACCAGCTTTTTCTGGATCTTTCAATCACATATCACGGCCTCCTTCAGCAGAGTTTGCTCAGTTGTCATGGAGAAGGCTCAGTTGTATACTTAGTTCAGACTACTTGGGTCACGTAATGAGAACCGGGCTACAGTGGATCTCCATGACAACTGTCTGACGAGGAAGACACAATGTGGTTGAAAGCCTATAAAAACATTTTGTCTTTTTTTTTAGTCAAATCACATCTGATTGTTTTAGTTGTTTGTTTGTATACAACTAACACTCCATCTCCCCTGAAATGAACTGTGTTATATACTGTAATTAAAGTTTTGCTTTGCTTGTTATTGCTTTATATTATTTAGGTATAAGTAATAAATAATCCCACTTTAGGCTTTCCTCCCCTTCTCCTTGCACAATATTTCATGATACTTTTTATGTTGTTGTTTTTATGTTTTTCTCTTCTGTTGTTCGTAGATTTTCTGGACTCCCAGCTCTGTTTTACTATATATTTGTTTCCTGTAAGATACATTCACCAGGAGAGGAAGCAGAAGCAACAGTAGTGAGGTGGCAGGGCTCCCCCATCTCTCTCTCTCTCTCTCCATCTCTCTCTCTTTCTTTCTAGTAATTACCATCCAGCTGCTTGGAGGAACAATGCTTGGCTCTCTTCCAGACGGCTGACTTCATACACTCTGTGCCACGCTCAATTTGGAGCGCAGCGGAAGCTGGGCATGACTGGCACCCTCCAGGGCATTGCTGTGTCTCTCTATGGGACTCACTGTGTGTGTGTGTGTGTGTGTGTGTGTGTGTGTGTGTGTGTGTGTGTGTGTGTGTGTGTGTTCCCTAAACCTACCAGTTCCTGTTTGCCACCCGGTTCATGCATTGTCCTGGTCTCTTGATGGTGTCTTCACTCTCCTGTTACGTCACTGGAGAAACAAACCAAAATGAACAAATTAAGAAAAACTTGATCAACAGTGACATTTTCATACAATGTAAATGATTTTGCTGATTCTTAAGAGCTGAGTGTTGCAGGTTGTTTTTAGGGAAATCCACATGTATAAAGGAAAGGATGTATCATATTTATCTGCACATTCAGTGATGGCCACACAGATAGGAAGATCACCACCTATAGAAGCTCAGACTTGTTTGACAGGTGATCAGTGCTGTACAAAAACACCACAGAAATGACCACAAACTTATCTTTTCAATGTATTTTCTGGACCTGATGTGGCTGAATTCATAGGAGGTTTATAAAACACTCAGCCTTGGTGAAACGCTGCTGAGACTAAAAGGTCACAGTTCACAGTGAATCCTTGCACACACACAACAGTTGCCACTGCTTCCTGATACAAAGTTGTGTTACCAGGCAACAAGTACCGTTCAGGCGAGTAACTCGCTGACTTTCTTTCCTTAGTGCACTGCAATAAAGTTTAGTTGCAGAAAGTCAAAGCTGACTCTTCGGCGTTAAACTAGTGAAGCTCTGGCTAAAAGTAATGTAGCAGCAAATCAACTAGCAGCCATCTGAATATGAAGAACTCCCTCATTATACGGGTCAAAGGAAGCTATTGTTGCCCCCACATGCATACGTGTGTGTGTGTGTGTGTGTGTGTGTGTGTGTGTGTGTGTGTGTGTGTGTACAGTACCCCCTCCCACCCCACTCCAAACTTGGCTGAATAGGGTGCAGCACGACCCGGCTCTTCCTCCTGCAGCACAATGAGGACCTGTTTGGGTCCAGTATGCCCAGTTACCCCAATCCCAATGCCCAAAAAAGCAACACAAACCCACACACACACACACACACACACACACACACACACACATACACACTTTCAGCCCCAGTCTGTCTCCAACTGTTTTGGACAGAAGGGCATTTAAAGAGCAGAGACAAACAGCAACAGTTGCTAATTGTTGTGTAACAGTTCGACAGAGAGATAGCAGCATTAAAACTGAAAGCCTTACAGTTCTTTCAGAGAGTCACACCATCCAGCTGACATGGTGCGAACTTCTGACAATTAAAGTGTTTTACAGAAAGTTCTTAAGAAAATATGTATGAGTGCCAACTCTCATATTTTATTCATACTCTTTAGTCTGACCAAGCAACCCAAAAGTTCACGAACAAAGAACTTTCTTGTACATTTTTAGTTACTACAGTGAAATGTTTTATTATTTGTTCTGTTGAAGTAATAGTTACATAACAATTAAGGTACCTTATGTATGGTATTAAAAATGTTTAATATTAAAATGGCACCCTCATTGATCAACCGTCTCACTAGACAGAACCTTTATATTTGACGATTTTACAAAACCCTGGATGTTGATTACAAAACCCTCCAAATTCACAAAAAGGTCCAAAATATTCCTGAAAAATGTTGATGTATCGATGAAAACAAAATGTGACAAAGTGCAATGGAAAGAGACTTATCGAATAAATCATAATGTACATGAAATATGTGAATAATTTGCCACTCTACTAAACTGACAAACAAACATAAATGCCATATTTCCATAATTTTCTCTACATGGTTTTCCACGATTTGAGGTTTGACTGTCGTTCTTTTAATTATTGCGCCCTCTTCTTCGGCAATAGTTTAGAATCACCCGACTAGTGAGGCATTCATTTATATTTTGTTTTGCGAATTTTCTGGAAATTTGGTTATAATTTGCATTACATTTGGATAGAAACCTGAGTAGCCTAGAGGTATAGATACTGTATACTGTATAACTAGTCAGGGAGGGTTAGGGGATGAATTCCCATGTAGCTTAATGGGTACAGCAAGGTACTATTACTGCCAAGCCACTCAACTAGAAAATGTATAGGGTTCGGTTACATAGCTAACTCAACTCAACAGTATTGGCAGTGGGGAGAATGCTTATGGGAAACATGTAGGGAAAAGTGCTACTACTGCAAACTAATTTTGCAATATGCAATATTGATATTCCTGAAATGAAGCCGCCGATATTTCGTAGCTGTTCTCAGCAACTCTGCCATATCAGTTTGACCTGACTTCCTGGGCCCTTAAGATAAGCATTTCCATCAAACAGCTTGTGCTATGTTATCTAAACACATTACCATATCTATATCAATGTCTGCCTCAATACAGTCACAGTATATTCATATGAACTCCACCACGAATACAATAACAGTAATGTCATTCCCCATTTGCAAGGCATGTGGCTGAGGCTGGTGCAGCGTGGCAGAGGGCCAGGCCAAAGCAAACAGAGGTGTGTTTCTGATTTGACTGCTCACTCACTGCTGTTACAGAGTTAATACAGAGACGCTGTGCAGTGTCAAACAAATTGTTGTATTTGTTTAAGACTGCAGGAACTGACTCAATGTCTTAATGAGTTCAGCCAAAGTTTTCGTCAGTTTTTTTAATTTATAGTTTTTTTAAAATATACTTTATTTTACAGTTAATTTTAGTGGCCAAAATATACTTTTAGAGCGCGTTTTACTTTCCTAAACGGTACTTCACTTTACCAGTTACACAGTGTATTTCAACCCCTCGAGCCACCATGTTTATATGTATGAGTGTACTGATACTATTACACATTTGAGTGGCCATGTATGTTTAATTGAGCACATGTATGAATATACAGTATGCTTGAGTTTCATCACCTTTTCTACATGTATGTATGTATGTATGTATGTATGTATGTATGTATGTATGTATGTATGAGTGTATGAGTGTATGTATGAGTGTCTGTGAGCGTTGTGTGTGTGTGTTTACCCACCTACTGAGCTTTGTGAAGTGCATATGTGTTAATTTCTGTGTATTTGTATGTGTGAGCATTGTGTTAACATATGTGTGTGTGTGTGTGTGTGTGTTTGGTAATGCAGCGGGCCCCCAGGCAAGGCCCCCCCACAGTGTCCAGGGGGATTGTGGGTAGTTGGGAGAGGGTTTGGATTCTGGCTTTGTTTGTCTCTGTGTGCTGACATCACTGTGCTGATGGCACCAAATCCCCCGTTCTACTGCACACAGCACTTTCTATACAAAACACCAACACACACACACACACACACTAACACACATGGTACAAGTAATGCCAACTTGGCCAAAAAAAAAAGCTCTTTCTCTTTTTAACACACGTGCAGACATCCATGTATGCATATATGCATGCACCACACACTCTCTGACACACACACACCCAACAGGGGACAAAGTGTAATCATTATATTTGTAGCTATATTTAGCTTCCTGCATGAACTTCAATTGACAAATGTACTTTTTTAAATAGACATTCAACATTGTCTTCGACCTGTTGATAAATCTTTATGACCCCGCTGACGCCTTGTCTTATCAATATCAACAACTACAAACTCAATTAGTCACTAAATTGAGATTTAATTTCAGTTTTGTGACTGTCCAAAGACATTTATTCGTATATGTATAGTTTTGATGTCTATACTACATTATAACTGATACTTCAGAGGCACTTTTATTACTATTTATTACATCAAAATTACCATTGTACTACAAACATGGCAAAGTCTACATAGAATAGTTCAATATATTGAGTGAGATTGTTCAGAGCTGCAGTACTTCCATACATGCCAGCCATTAAACTGATTGTTGTCCCACACACAGAGCCTATTTGCTCATAAGCTCAACTATCTGACTCTGTCTTTACATAGCCTGGTTAAACATTAACGGGAGCCTTTCTCTTCCCTCCAGGGCTGTCTTTGGTATGTATGGAGCCCAGAGAAGGGCGGGAGGAGTCGGGTAATCGGGTTGACGACACTTCCTCTCAAGCCTAGAGGAAGTGGGCAGTAATTTTTTCACATGACCTAATTGATTATAGGTTGCATTTGTTTGTTATGTACAGCGAAACAAGGTCTTGGTTGTCCTTTGTTTGCAAGCAACAGTGCTCACAGGAAAAAAGTTCAGAGGTGGTAAACACTTTCAACATGTTTATATGCACAAATATTAATGAATTAGAGTCATGAAACCTCAGTGATCCTAATGGAAATTGTGTTTTCTCTTCTTTTGGTATAGGGTCTCAGTGTCTTCAGCAGGGCAGTCGCTTGATGACACAGCTTCAACCTGCCTCCTTTAGTTGAATTACAGTCTCTAAAACCACTCAGCTGCCCTGATGCCCTGGTATGGTTTTGTAGTTTGTAGGGCATACAGGGACTTAATATGGTCATACAGACTCGTATCCGCACACAGAAATCCTGAGACACACACACAAAGAAACAGAGATACACAAAAGGCATGGCAACATGCACACATACACAAACACACAACCCACTGCTCCGAAGGACCCAGGAAAGCGGTTGGGATGGACCCAGCACTCAGAGCCACTCAAAGCCAATCAAAGCTGATGATAGCTCAGACATTTACACCATCCATCCACTGCCCTCCTCTCTCCCTCTCACACACATGCACACACAAAAAAAATGTCTTCAGGTGGTCGCCATCATCGTTACCACATCACTCACACACGGAGAGGAAGAAGAAAAAAAATGTAGGGCATTTAGACAGAAAAGGGTGGAAAAAATGGAGGGGATGCACACACTGAGCACTGGAAGGATTTGAAGATACTATTGGTGGGGGCCCATATTTAAGTACTGATGAGGTGAACAAATGATTCAGAGTAAATCTGTGAAACTATTTGACAGATGTGCAGGGGAAACAATTGCGTATTAGCCTGCAACCTCTCAGTTCATCTTTGATTTCCAATCAGAGCGATGAAACAGCGTCCCGTCGTATGGTCAGAAGTACGGCAAAGTTTAAGTGCAGTGGTTTGTTCTTCGTTAAGGAAATCAGTCTGAATGGGAGAGGGGCCAGATGTATCTGCCAGAGCAAATAAAACATGAACTCGCACATTCGTCTGGTTCCCAGGCAAGAGAAACTATACACGTATTCTAATGAGATGCTTGCATGTTTATATTAAGTGCCGAAAATGTTGATTCATAGAGTTCAAAGTAAAAGGGTTTCACTTTTGTATCTCTGTGCTCCGTCCTCTGATGTGCAAGAGGCTGCCACACTTAAAATTAACTCAAACAAGCATATCATTTTTTTATATTATGATGAAAATTCAGTTTTCAATTGTTATCTGATATATCTTAAGGTGTCATTACCTGGAAATGATGCAGGCAGCGTCAGATTATCACTGATGTCTTAACTTTCATATTGGTGCTCTACTTACAGATTTCATTTCAGGTCAATTATATCTGAAATATTTCTTGCTGAAGTTATAGCGATGACTCTTAATTTAAATTTCATATGTTGTCCTAAGCGGTAGAGATGATATATGTTTGGATGGATGTTGTCATTATTTAGTATGAACACATGTCAACTTGTTAAGCTACAGTGCGTTACACAGAATTACGATATATTGATTTGATGTTCAGTGACAGTCCAAACCAAAGTCTGAAAAATCTAATACTTGTGTACAACAAATATTAGATTTTTTTACACTCAACTGTTTCCTGCAGTCTCATGGATTCAACTGGGCTCTAAATTACTCTGAGGCACAAAGGAGAACAAGTTTAGTTAAATGAGTGACAGTAAACATGAGTGTCATTAATCAACTTGACACTAATTATCACACTTCTTAACTTAGGGAGCTGTTTTGTTTTTCCCAAATATTTCACCCTCTTTATTCTTTTGAAATGTTGTTTGGTAAAGTGTTTTTAAGGTCTGTTAGATTCAAAGTCTGTATTAAGGTTAGATTTATCGATTTATATTATATATATATTATTTATATATATATATTTGCTCATCAAAGTGTGCTGCTTGTGTTCATTGTAGTGAACCTGACTCAACTTGAACTATGAGTTAATTTAAAAAGGGTAAATACAAGAATACCAGTATTACTAATATATTACCATTTAAATACCTTATCAATACAATCTCTGATAGCAGTGTTTTAATGTATTTCCTGGAAACAACCAGAAGAGATCCAGAATGATGTAAAGAAAAAGTAAGAAAAATAAAGAAAAATCTCTGCAACGATAGACTAGTAGAGACGCAAAATGTCTAAATACATGATGCTCATTAAAGAGTTACCATCTTCAGTCAGCAGCTGGTTATTTTGTAAGTGCAACAGACTTTTTTGGTGCACCTGCTTCCACTCAATGTACCTTGTCTGCATCCTCAGGGAGCGGCGTACTGCATCTCCCAGAATGCCTCTCAACAACATGAAAACAATGGGCCCTAAATTATTGCATTCATCAGCTACACAGAACAAACAGGCCATAATAATAACATGGTGAAAGAGAGAGTGACTTGTTAGAAACGTCTGGATAGATGGAAGAGAGACGTTAAGAATTTCATCACAGAGGTGAGAAAGTTTCTGGTGTAGTGAGCTCACTCAAGCACACGCACAATATGCACAATTGCTTGCATGCTCAGCGATACTCAAACCCATTTTCCCAACGGCTGAAGACTTTTTAATAAACTTTTAATGACCACTCCAAGTACACGCCCTGTCCTCTGAGTACAGCTTCTCTCTCGCTCTCGCTCGCTCGCTCTCACACACACACACACACACACACACACACACACACAGGGTCCTGTCAGGGCTAACTAAGTGGAGTGGCGGGCAGGGCAGCGTTTGGATTGGCTGGACAGGGGTTGCCGGGGGTTACAGTGGATTTGGTGGACCACCTGCTGAGACTCAGCCGCCAACTGACTAAAAACATTTACATCAGAAACCACCCAGGATAGAGACAGACAAAAAAAAAAAAAAACACTATGAGAGAGGAAGTTAAGAATATAATGAAAGTTTGTACTAAACTGCTCTGATAACCTCAGTTTCCTTTTACTGTTGCCAGAAATTAAATGGTGCGGCCTTGCTGGCTTTAAACACAAATAACTAATGTCAGAGCATTGGTGCCAGAAGAATAGGAACTTAATTTATGCCCACATGATCCACCCCACAGAAAATGCCTAAAATCTAACATATTTTGCTGTTTTTGTAGCACAGAGGAAGGTTTTGGTAGTGGTTTAGTTTTACAACCTACCAGCGCAGTTGTGTTTTACAGTGTGTGAGAACGAGGCGACTGCACCTGCAGTGGCAGTGTGGTGGCAGTGGAGGACTTCAGTGTCTGCTCGCGGTGCAGCAGTTGCCGGGACCGATGGGGTAAAACTACTTCCCAACGCCCGGAGTGTTCAAGGTGTCCATGTGAGTCTACACACAGCCAGATCTGTTTATGTGCATGGAGAGAGTTTGGCCCACAGTCAAAGCAACAACAAAGTTTCATTGACAACAGCACAAAAAAGTTTGGTGACCGTTGGACCTTGACTGGGCCAGAATAAATGTTTTTGTCTTTTGGGGTGTCTGTACAGCGCCGGTCCTGTTCCGGCTTCTGTGTCATATAATTCCCAAACATGACTGTACTCACTTTGGATGGTTTGAACTGTTTGTTCACGGCCAGGAGGATTTAGATTCATTCTCCGTCTTTAACCTCTTGTTTGAACATTTAGCCATGTACTTTACTGAAGGACAAATTTGAGGTACTTGTTATTGAATATTTCCACTTTACACCATGTTATACTTGTACTGCACTACATTTGAGAGGCAGATATAATTCTTTTTACTCTACAGATGTAAACTATTAATTAGCTTCACATTAACCAGCTACAATATTAGATGTTGCTTAAATGTTAATCAGTCAGTAACAATGATCCTACACCCTGAAAGGATTCATTGATTATAAAGATAACACTACTTTACTAAAGCTTAAGTCAAATTTTGCATGCTAGACTTTCACTTGTAAGTACCTAAGTGTGTTATCGCTACTTTAATTGGGTAAAGGATCAAAATACTTAGGAAAGTAAAAAGTAAAACCAACTGTAAATTGTATTTTACCTTGTGGCATTGAGTCATTTACTTTACTTTTACTTTCTTAAGAGTGCTCTGGTTTTTTATTCCATTTTTAAAAGATGGACTGGATAGTTTGAATATGAGCATAAAGCATCAATCACTGTGGTTTAAATTGCTGATCATCATCATCATCATCATCATCATCGTACTAAAGGAATAGAAATGAACACAAATGAACTGAACTGCAAAAAAATCCAATTACAACAAAGTAGTAGTTCAGAGTCAGATATCTCTCATAATCAGCTTAATTTCAGTGCCAGAAATTGAAAAAACTCTTTGCTCAGAACTCTTTTAGATGCAGAGTGGCCCTCGGTCCTCCAAAAACATCTATTCCCTCCTCATCCGCTCATGTATAAGGACCCAGGCCCATATGGGGGTCCCCTCAACACCCCTACTCTCTCCCAGGTCCTGTGTGTGTGTGTGTGTGTGTGTGTGTGTGTGTGTGTGTGTGTGTGTGTGTGTGTGTGTGTGTTACTCTGACCCGCAAACTGACCTCCTCAAACTTCAAACTGAATACTTCTGGCAGTTACCACGACGACAGAGCTCTCCAAGCCTTATCCTACTTACTGAGACGAGACGAGGAGCGAGGAGGAGGAGGAGGAGGAGGAGAGCAGGAGCGAGAAAGTAAAGAAAGAAGAGAGGGACAGAGAACGGTGTGGACAGAGAGAGAGAAACACACACACCGGTGGGGGGGGGCAGAGGCAGGGCAGCCAGGCAGAAAGCGAGAGTTGCTGCTTTTGCATCTCTGTGTTTTTCATGAGTAGACAGTTTACTGGGAGATTATTCACAGTCTGGTATTTAGCCTTATTAGGCCACCGCTCCCAATACAGACTTCCCCTCCCATCATCCACGGCCACACTGAGGCTGTTTTGTTTGTTTGTTTCTAGATTTTTCATTTTTTTTACTCCTCAAACAGTATATATAAAACTTTTTTTTCCACGCACAGTGTGTCCTTTCCGCTGTTAGCTGACAAGAGAGCTGTGTGAAAGGAAAAGTTATTTTGGGCCTCCAGGGATCCGGAAGTAAAAGTCCTGTTCATTGTCTACAGACGATGTTAGGCGACGGGCGGTTCCAAAGTTTGGATGAACATGAAGCTCTCCTGGTTGTATCGTCACAACAAAAGATGAGCAGGTGTGTTAGAAGATATCTTTTACATTGATTAATAGTAAACGGTAGAGACGACAACTTCCAATCACAGAACACGTCCTCCAGTTAAATGACACAACATTGCTAGGCTTGGTTCACTTTAGGCACAAAAACTAAAAAGTTATGGTTGGAGAAACGTTGTTTGGGTCACAATAACACTTTGTTAAAGGTAGCAGACCTTTGCAGGTTGGGGAGAAATCGTGGTCTCCCATGTTAAAGTCCAGTGTTTTGTTAAACCATCCATCCAACGACCTTGGCCTCTGTGGACTTATCTCCGAAACATCATCACACTATTTCCTCCTTTACTCCCAGCGGACGGCAGTCACAGCTCCTACAAGCCTCTAGAGCACTGAAACAGCTGATACTCTGGTTTTCCATCTTATTCTGGATGAATTCTGTAATTATGATGCAGTTTTTGTTCACGATGATGACAAAGTGTTGAATTTACTGCAGCTCTGATTTGCACCTTTAACTGACTTCTTCTCTATAGCAACCACGTCCAAGGCTAATGGGTATTGTAGTATTTACAGCTATAACTGACGGGAAATAAACAACTTAGAAACAAAGTTGAAATATTTACAAGTCATGGCCACAACATAAACCTGTTGTACTGTAATTATCCAGAAGACTCGCGTGATTCTTTGTTGAGGAACATTGAGAATATCATTAATAGAAAACCTTGAAATGGTAATTTAACATGCCACAAGATCAATTTGAGCTTTATCTTATTCAATTCAAATTCAATCAATTCAAATGTTGTCATTTATATAAGCTGTGTTTATAAGTTAATTAACAGCTCGTCACGATTTCTTGTTTTCGTATGTTCCAACAAATATGAACTTTTTCATGCTGCAATTCTTCACAAGCTGTAAACTACTAAGTATATGACATTTTATTGCTAATCGCTTCCTTCCGGTGCCACAGAGACCTCCCTCCGTGCTGCTAAACATCCCGCCGGCCAGTTAGAAAACATGTCCAGAGGGCCATTCCTGCTAACAGAGATTCACACACAGCAAGAGTCCTGACAATTACACTGAGTGAGAAACATCGACAGAGTGACAGAAAAATGACGGACGCAGTTAAAGAAACAAGGCCTATCGTCGCTGTGTGTGTGTGTGTGTGTGTCTATGCAATTGTAAATGTTTGACTGTGTGCGTGAGCCTTGAGAGGAGCAATTCAGAGAGATCTGATGGAAGGTGACTCAAAATCAATGGTGTCCATGTTTGTGTCCCCGGGCTAGCTGTCACTCACCCGCCCAGAGACTGAACTGATTGATCCATCTCCACTTTAATCTGTGCTCGACAGCCTCACCTGGCTCGTTCCCAAGGCCACACACTCTACGTACACAGAACGAGCCAAAACCCTCAGGACTGGGACAGTTGGCAGCGGTAAATGATGCCAAATGTCCCGTCTGTCCCAGTACTGCCAGTGTTGTTGACCCACCACACACATAGGGACATAATACTGGAAGATAAAAAGAAGACAGCAATGTGTCCTGTCCTGTTCAGGTCTTTTCTTGTCCTGTCCTATCCTTCGCTTTCCTGCCCTGTAATGTCCTGTCCTGTTTTCTGTGTCCTGTTATGTTCAGTCCTGTCCTATGAGCCCATTCTGTCTCATCTTGTCCTATCCTGCAGTGTTATGCTCTGTCTTAACCGACAACATCCGGTCCTGTCTTGTCCTGCCATGCTCTGTCTTGTCCTGTCCTGTCATAACAGCCCCTGCTCTTGTCCTGTAATGTCTAAATGTTGTGTACTGAATCTTATTGTATCTAAAGTTCTATTTTGTCCTCTCTTGATCTATAATATAACATACTGTCCTTCCCCGTCTTCCTCCGTGTGTTTTTCTTAACATGTCCTTTCCTATCCAGTTAAGTCCAGTTTTATCTTGTCCTGTCTTATCATAACCATCCCTTTCATGTCCTGTCCTGATTTATCCTGTACTGTCTTCAATAATGTAATATACTGTTCTGTCCTATACTGAACGTCATGTCCTGACTTGTCCAGCTTGTTTGTTTTCTGCCGTGTCCTTTCCTGTTGAGCCCAGTCCACTCCTGTCCTTTTCTGAAGTGTCTTCTATGAATATTTGCACTGACAATGTACAAACCAATTTACTTGCAATAGAATAAACTGCGCTTTTAAAATGAAGGATGTTAATAAATCTTTTTATAAAAGCTTTTTTCTCCATCAACAAGAAGCTGAAACCGATCAGGTCGCTTTGATAAAAAGCTCCAAATCAAACTTCATCTTCCACGTTAATCTTGTCTTCATTCAAACGCTTTGAAAAGTTTGCGAGCTGTTAATATGTGGAGCTTCATGGAACAGCATGTTCTCTGTAAAGATATTTTCAACACAATTTTGCTGTGAAATTTGTTGGATAAAATCCTTTATGTGAGTAGGTATCATTAACACTTTAACACACATTAACTCTTGTTCTTCCATATTTTTGTCACTATATTCAGTCAGTTTTATGTCCTGTACTGATCTTTCCTGTTCTCTTATATTTTAATTGTTTTCAATTTGCTCAAAAAGATTTTTTCCGGTTTTGTTTTATTCTGATCTTTCATTTAATATTCTTTTTGGCCCTGTGAATCAGGTTTTCAACAAAAGGGTCTGTTTTTATTTAATCAACCAGGGTCTAATTTGGTAGTTTTGGCCATGAAATGGAGTAGAATCAACAAAAGCAAAAGCCTGGTAAGTGTTGTTATAGCCTAATCAATAGGATTAATGGCTTAAAATACAAAAACTGTTGGATTTCTCATTTATTTGATATACACACTTGGTTACTAAAACTCCCTTTACATATTTTTTTTTCAATTTATTGCTACTAAACAGTTTGTCATGTTGATTTAATCTGCAGTTCGCACTTGTGTACAAGTTATTGTATTGATTGTCTTAACATCAGAATTGAACAATGTAATCTAAAGTGTGTCCTGTGGGGTCACAGTGGGATAGAGATGATGATCACTTTAAAGCAGTGGCTGTGAACATAAACTGCAGGCTGTCCAGCCTAACCGTCCTGAGCCCTCCCCCAGGGCTGCGTCGCGCATTTGAGCCCCATGAGTCGGTAAATCGGTAAATGATCCTGGCTGTCATTTAATCAATATGAACAGGCAGCAGCTGTCACACATCATCGTCTCCCCCGGGGGCCGTTGTCAAGACGCAACATAAAAAAACGTGTGTGTGTGTGTGTGTGAATGTGGGTGTGTGTGTGTCTCCTTTCATGTTTTATTTGATCCATCTTTCATTGGCCTACAATGTGACAACCAGGATAAATGAAGCGCACACGCTGGTTTCCTGTAGTGTTGTGGTCAAAGCAAAGGAGACCTTTAGTTATATATTAAAAGAAGCTCTTATTTAATTTAGGTAGAAATGAGTTGTTGATTAATCAGTGAGTTAAGTGACAGGAAATTGATTTACTAATTCTTTTGATAATCAATTAATCATTTAAGTCAGTTATCAGGTAAAGGAGCCAGCTTCTCAAATGTGAGAATTTGATGCCTTTTTCTGTTTTATATCATTGTATCTTTGTGTTTTTGACAGTTGGTTTAAAAGACATCTTGGACTCTTTGGGAATTGTGATTTGCATTTTCCAGCATTTTATAGATTAATCAATAAATCGAAAAAAATAACTGACAGATTAATCAACAGTGAAAATAAGAGTTCAGAACTCTTTCCCTGCTGTTTAAAGATAAAAATGAATGGTTTAAGATAAATCAGAGCTTGAGCATGTTGATCTGTAAACAATGAATTCAACCTCACCTCAAGAAGATAAACAGAATAACTAGAGTTTGGCTTTGGATGGCAGAGGACACGACTTGTGTTAAATGTCTCATTGTCTCATCTTTCTTGCCATAATTCTGACAGACGACAGAGCCAATGAGGTTTCAGGATGTTATAATACTGCGGGGGGTATTCCTCTCTTCTTTCCTCCTCTCCTTTCCTTCCTTTCCTCACCTCTCCTAACGTGAGACAGTGAAATCTCATCCAGCCTGCCCTTATAGCCAGCAGGGAGGGACATGTCATTTCACTTGTGTGCGTGTGTGTGTGTGTGTGTGTGTGTGTGTGTGTGTGTGTGTGTCCCTTACTGCGCAACACACAATGACGAGAGCAGAGGGAGGAGGCAGGTGGGTGGGTGAGGGGGGGTGACAGGGCTCTGATCTCTCAGATAGGGAGATAGCCACCTGATTCAAATGGCTCGCTTGTTCCCGGCAGTCACTTGATCGGCGTGTGAACTGACTCCTCTCTTATTTACAATCAAATGCTGCTGCACTGACCTGCCCAACCCAACCCAGGCCAGACCCGTCTCTCCCTCTCTCCCCCCTCTCTCTCTCTCTTTCTGCCCTATATTTGCCATGTCTCTCTCTCTCTCACCCTCACACACACATGCAGGTGTACTCAGAAACGTCTTGGTGGAAACTTCCACAGATGTGGCTAGTTATGATCACACAATCTTTCGAAATTTCAAGTAAAACTCAAGTCGATTTTTTTCACATTAATACATACATAATGTCTGTTTTGCCCAACAGTTGATATCACATAATAAAATTTCAATCTATAGCCACTTAATCAAAGCTTTAATGTTGTATTCTCAGGTAGGTTTTTCCTGTGTAATATGTATCTGGTAGACAGGAAGCAATGTTTTATGACTGCAGCAGCATAAAACACTGTTTGTTCAGTGTAAATTGAGGGGAAAGTGAGTTGTTAGAGTAGAAAAACAACAGAGAAAAAAAAAAGATCTCAGGGATTATCATACAAACATATTGTCTCATGAAAAGCAACAAGCCTTATGTGAAGCAGAACTGGACTGAAAGTGTGCAGAGTTATGTTCAGGTGTTTGGTGGTTTGCCTGAAAAAAACTTTGTAATGTGATTTAGGTGAGACTGAAGTATGTTTCATGTTTAATTCTTCATTTTATGATTATTTGAGGGCACTTACACTTTAGTAAAATTCCTTTTTTGTTCTTGTGGATGGATGATTATGAAAACTACAGCTTTCCTTCTGTGGCAGATTTTTATTTCCAGAGCTCTGGATAGAAGACAAAGCTCTTTGTTTGCAATTTAATGTAAGACGTTATGTTTATGTCTGACAAATGTTTCACCACTGCAGTGCTGGCGTCCTACACTGTAAGTCTGCGTGGGCTGGGACCTTGGACAATTTGGACAATTTAAGTCTTGAGGGTTTTGATGACCGTAAAACTTTTCAAAATGCGCAAATGCTCTTATTTGAACATTATCCTTTGCTCCTATTTGACATATTGTGTGAGAACTTTCTACTGCAGGAACCCAATTTTCAGGAAGACTTTCCAATTTCAAATAAGAAGGCAAGGACCAACAGGACGTCATCTAATCTTATCTAATGTGATCTAATCTACTCTCTTCTCATCTAATCTAATCTGTGTTTTAATGGTTTATGCCTACTCTTAAACTGATAAAGATTTTGCTTAGACTTCCTCTCTGTGCTACACTGATGTATAATAATACCTTATTACTCCCTGCTGACAGGATCTAAACCCTTTATTGTGACTTTAAAGTGGGAAAAAAGGGGATAAAATCAGATAGTAACACATTTTAAAAATGAAAAATCCTTATTGTACAAAAGTGAATTCACAACTTGTAGTAAATAACACATCTACAATTCTTCCAAATGCGCCTTGGTCTGAGTCAGGGAGAAACAACTTCAGTCTACTGCATCTGTCTGCCTGTCTGTCTGTAACTGTCCTGTCTGATTATCTCTCCCGGTTGGCCCCGAGGGGACACCCACACTGAAAGAGGCCACTCTTCCATTCAACAACAGCTTCTGTCAGAGCGAGGGAGCGAGGGAGAGGGGGACCTCAGAGTCACCAGCTCCAGAATAGCCTGATAGTGACTGATGCAATCAATCGAAATCTACACTACAGTCAACATGATCGACTGGGAACGAGGTTTTTACGCTTAACAAAAGAAAATTGCTCTGCATAGGAGCTGAACAAATGCAGAAATGTAAAGACGGAGGAGCCCATGCAGTCTTCCAAATCTTCATGTTTCACTTTTAGCAAATAAAACGGATACGATTTGAGCTGAAACACCGTCAGCTGTGAACATCCTGTAACTGTATTTCAGAAAAAGTAGCAGGTTGTGTTAACACGCATTTTCACCACATGTATAAATGACTCATATCAGCTACAGCACAGTCCAAACCAGTCAAAACAAACTGATTTACAGATGTTTAGTCTAAATGAGTTCTATGTTAGATTACTGATATGTGAGATACTGTATAATCTGTAGGATGAAAAGATGTCTGATTACATTACAGCATGAATTGTGATATTATTATGACATTATTATCATTTTAAAGATTAACGGTGCCAGAAAATTGATCATTTAACAGCTTTTATGAGCCGTGATGTTAAATAGTTAATTATTAAGTGGGAAATCCTTAACAACAACCCATTGTGGTCACTGCTACTGATATCAGTGTCATTTTCCACTCAGCTGTAGGTGTGGCAACACCTAGGAAAATGTGTTTTATGAGTATTTTTCTGAATAGTACACTCATAGTAAGATATATATTTTTTACATATTTTAACAATCTTGAACTATGCAGGGAAAATACAGCAAATAGGATGGAGCAGATGGTTTCACAGTTGTAGTTCCTCTATTTTTGTGATAATTTAGACTAACCAGTGATCCCTACAGTCAAACATTTTAAAAATACTTTTTAGAAATGGCCATTTGTTTAGCCAACACGTAGAATACAATGTAAGTAAACCAGCAGAGGTCCGCGGGTCAGATGAATAATTCACTACGGAAAGAGATATGACATTTCCACATGGAGGAATGTAATCTGGGGTGATGTTCTGAGTGTCAACGTGATTTGTTATAACAGCCCAGTATCGCAGCACTGAAGGGTCTAAATTCATCAACATGTGTCTGTTACCGAGGCCCCTGACACAAAAACATTTGGCAAATTTGACATTTAGAGGATGCTTTCATCTACAGAGCACGGATGCTTTTATCTGATGTGCCGATTCTTGAAGAGAGGAGGAAATAAGTGCAGACTGAGGGAAAACACAAGTGGGGGGTGTTGTCTGAAGGATGGCCTACGTAAATGTATAGCCTGTGTGTGTGTGTGTGTGTGTGAAGCTGAGAGTGCTGTCATGTTGATGCCACTAACAAAGCCTTTGAACAACAGTATCTCTGTGACACTTTGTAATGTAAGACTACCCTTAAAACACATTAACACCTTGTCCTGTGGGTCAACTTAAAAAACAAAACACATGACCAGCGTCGTTAACATAGGAAATGTAATCTCCTCTAAAACACTGACGCTTTCCAATCCAACCAAATGTACATTTACCTTAATTGTTTGTTTAACAGTTAGCAGTATTGGTTGGACTTAAAGTGTGTAGAGAAATAAAACACAGCATCAGTGGTGATGGTTTACACACACAAGTAAAAGTGCAGGCACATTATTAAAGCAGGCAAGAAGTTTGTAAAGTGATTTTAAATCATGTAACGAAGACAGACGCAGTTCAACAAACTGTTGTATAAAAACACATTATTAATATTGGTTACACTCTCTTAAGTGTTAAAAGTTAAATAAAGTAATTTTAGTGAGTGTCTTTGTCTGTAAAGACTCAAAAAAAAAACATACTTAACATTGTTTTACACATTATATGATACTTGAACACTGATATGTTTCAGAAATGATGCGTTACTCCTTAATAAAAACATAAAAAGCTCAGTTTCTTGTATAATACGTTTTTACAGATTGGGTTTCAAGGTCCAAAGAAAAATAAAATAAATATTTGGAAAATAAAAGAAAATTTTAGAAAATAAAAGGTTGATTTTGCAATTATTATGATTATTTTTAAACATACAGCAGTGGAGTAAAGCCGATATCAACTAAACTCAAAGTTTCACATACACCTCCTCACTACTGTTGTCTTTAATTTGAGGAATCCAGATTTTCCAGATCCCATTTGTAGGAGTGTGATTTGGATTATAAGAATTACAGTTTATGAAATTCCTACAGTAGTTTTTCATTTTAATTCATGAGAAGAAAACACCTGATGGATGGAAAGAGTCCATTTGTAAAGATACACACACATACACACATACACACACACACACACACACACACACACACACACACACACACACTCATCCATTCAGAAGGCTCGCGCATGTCCCCGAGGGCTAGAAAGGCACGCGGGCTGAGGACCCCCCCCTCCCCCCCCCCCTTTTGTCACTGTCGTTTCTAAAGCTTTTATTCTGAAAAGCAAGGCACGCAGTACAGTATCCTCCTGTTTGCTGAAATCTGCTGAAATAATAAGCGAGAGTAAAAGTAAAAGTAAAACAGTGAATTCTCTTGGGGGATATTTTTTTACTTGTATTTTAGTTTAAACGAATGCATCTGATATTTTTGTTTCGACTTATTTACTTTATTTTAATCTCTTTCAGATCGAAAAACTCCTTTTTTTTCGATTAAAACCCAGGGAGCCACAGCTTTCCAGTCACTTTTTCTCAACCATTTCTGGATGTGTGATGTTCTAAAATAGGACAACCCCCCCCCGGTTTAATGTGCGACTGGAGTTGTTGGTCAACAGTTGGGTCGGGGGGCCAGGCGGGGGAGGGGGGGGGGGGGGGAACAATGGACTGTGCTGTTGTGTGCTGGAGTCGGTGGAGGGAGAGAGAGAGGGAGAGAGAGGGAGAGAGTCAGGCTGATGACAGAGTGAAAGAGGTTAGTGTCTATGCTGGGAAATGAGACCAGAGGGGGGGGGGGGGGGGGGGGGGGGGGTTCCTGTGTCTGTTGGCTTGTTAATGATGATTCAGTCCCATCAGCTCAACAGCCTTCTCTATCAAGGAACCTCTGAATGCCTCCAGCTCAGCGGTGCCACCGCAAAAAGCATAATTGTAACAGTAAAATTGTAATTATAAAACGCTTTTTAGATCAGCAGTCCACTCTGACTGAGATACAAGCGTGTGCAGGAATTAAAAACCCATCGTTTATAAAAACAGAGAACAGAATTCATCTGATAGATGGTTCCTGGGATTTCGATCAGTTGTTTCATTTTTCAACAGTTCAGAGGAATAAAACCGCCTCCACATAAAGTTCCCAGAGAGGAAACAAAAACATCAATTTTCTCGCCTTTTTCTCTCGATATTTGAGGCCACGAGGAGAAGTTTATTTGAGTGCAGGCCGTCATGTGTCCGCAATATTTTTTGGGGAAAAAAGCAGCATTATTTATCTGATTGACTGATTCCAGAGGCAGAGGAGCCTGCAGAGACCTGCGTTTTAAGAATCGCCCTCATTCAACAAGTGGAGAAAATGAGAGCTGCGGGCCGGACGATCAACACAGCTGCAGGCGGCTCCTCCGCCGGCTGGAGAAATCTGCAAAAAGCCAGTGGCTGCAGTGTTGTAGACGGTGTGTGTCTCCAGCAGGCCTCCCACCCGTTCCGCGCTCCCCTCCCTCCCCTCCCGGGGCTCCTCGAGCCGGCCCTGGGTGGCAGTCAGCCTGGAAACCCGCTGATATTGTTCCAGACGAGCCGCATGGAGGCAGGGAAATTGTTGTTCTGCTCCAAAGTCTAAAGACAAAAACGAAGAAACGGTCCATGGGCATCCAGCAAAGATTATTATAGACGGCTTATTTATATTGTGGGTGCCTGTGCAGTGTTTGCGCGGTGTATTTTCAGGCTTTTTTTATCCGAAATTTGTCAAATTATATCAACAAGGTGTTGGATTTGGTCTTTTTTTCCGGGTGTGCAGACCCCCCCCCCCCCCCCCCCCCCCCCCCCCGAGCAGGGACCTCAGTAAACACAGGCTCCACATTTCCGGACAACAAAGGAGCAGCAGACCATGCAGCACTTTCACTTGTAGCTGCATGATGGGCCGGTCCCATCCAGTCACCTGTTGCTCCCAGCTGCCAGAGTGAGAGACAGAGCTGAAATTATCCAATAAATAAATTTCTTGTTTGATTTGGAGGTGGTTTGTTTGAAACTAAGAGCAACCAAACTAAATGCATTTTCACACTCAGTCTGTTCACACTTGCTGCTGCCTGTGTCCTCTCCTCGCTCTGTAGTATTATTATTTTTATTTTTTTTCAGTGACCATATAGCTTTGTGAGTTGATCTCCTAAATTGGAGCTGCATTGTCCCCCTCCCATCAGCAGCCAGCAGACTCAGCAGCCAGCACAGCCAGCCAAGCGTTTGACATTATTAAATAATAAAGAGATGCTGATCTGGTAGCATTGTTGTGAAAGAAAAAAGGCCAATTAGCGTGCCGTTATACTGTCATTATGACTGTATTAACTCGAATTAGTTATAAGACAATGTGCATATTGACACTTGCATTTTTACAATTTGAATATTAGTCCGTACATTGAAATGATAGCATGAGAAAATCAGTGATTGTAACAGCACTAATAGTGGGTTTAAGCTCAATATTTATAGACATAAAATAAAGATTTGATATATATTATGGAATACAAACCAGAAAAAAACAACACACGAATTGAAATAAACAGTTAATTTAAAAAATAATCTACAATTTTGGACCAAGGAAAAAACGGTTATTATAACTGAAATTGATTTTCCAAAGTGACAAAGTTAAGCGTTAAGTTTGTGGAGTTTATAATTCAATAAGAAGCGCACAAAGTGGCCAAAGGGAGCGAGAATATTACTTTAAAAATGTGGAGTAATGGCAGCTTTTGTGTAACGAGCTCGACTGATTTATGAGCGACTCTGTGTCTTTTCATGGCAGAGCTCAGATCAGTTTTAGCGCAGAGCTGAAGGGTTTCCCTGCAGTACAACAGGCCTCATATTGTTGTTTGTCGGCTCTTCTCAGAGGAAAAAAAAAATCCCCCCCCTCCCTCCCTCCCTCACCCCTCTGTCTCCCCTCTCTCGCACTTTCCCCCGGCCTATGCAAATCTCTTCCAGAAGCAAAGCAGGCCTGTATGTCACCAGAGGACTGAAACTCAACATCAATAAACTATCAATAAACTATCAATAAACTACCAATAAACTCCATCAGAACTCCAAGTCATCTTTTGCTTGTTGACATCACAACTCACTGTCCTCCTCTATAACTTTATAACTTTATCAATGTAAGAAAACGTTAATTTTCAATAATTGTTTTTATAATCAGTTATATATATATTCAATTAGTTAATAAGATTAATAAGAACCAACATAGTAAACAAGCTAAACAAAGACAGGGAGCATTGTAACGCTTCCTGCAGCCACGTGAGTGTGAAACATTAGTTTCTCGTATTTAACAAGAACCAATCAGATCCGAGGAGCACAACAACACACACTGGGTAATGACTGGCAGTTTGTGATGGTTACTGTGTAAAGATGAAGGCCAAAAACAAAACAAAAAAGAACATACTCAATTAAAATGTTGAATAAAAGTATGGAAGCAGCTGCAGGATAGAAGAGTCTCCTGCTGCACACAGACTGATTATTTTCCATGTTGACGCATTTTGCACGAAAAAAATCTTTATCTGTGAGGTGACATCCACCTAAATGCTCTGATATGCGGTGGAGTAAAGATCTCACAGTCTCCAGGACTGGATGTGCTTCGCTACCTCCCGACAGTCACTTACAGTAAAAACAAAAAGAGACAAAACTGTTGTTGTTTCTCTGCAGAGCGGCGATCTGCTGCAAACTGTGCATTCCTTTAATGATGGCGCTCTATAAAGCTGTCAGCATCAATGAGCAGAAATGATAAACGGAGCTCGAGCCGCTGGTGACGTGGTGGGGGAGGAAAGGGGGGAGGAGGAGGAGGAGGAGGAGGAGGAGGAGGAGGAAGGGGGGGGGACCTCGAGCCTCCGCGAGCTGAGAATGCAGGCCGAGAGCAGCGCGAGGCTGATGGCATGCTGGTCTGTGTCAGTGTGTGGTCCTATTCAGTGTGTGTGTGAGGGAGAGAGAGACAGAGAGAGAGAGAGAGAGAGAGAGAGCTCTCCACACACACACACACACACACACACACACACACACACACACACCGCCCGCTTCCCTTCCCTGCACCTGCGCTAGATCAGCAGGCTACTGGCTGCCATTCAGTCCCTCCACACACACACACACACACTCACACACTCACACACTCACACACACTCACACTCACACTCACACTCACACACTCACACACACTCACACTCACACTCACACTCACAGCTCTCTGCTCTGACAGTTTCCTCGCAGCTCTCTGCTCTGGGATGGAGGCCCAGATGTCGGGCGGTCTTTAAATAAAACTTGTGGGTCGCAGAACAACAACAGGGAAACATAAACACTGGATGATTCTTTTCATTTATTCATTTGTTCAGAAGTCCTCGTGGAGGTTAGAGACACTTCACTAACTTTTCCACCATCTTCATATGAGACACTATCATTCCTCAGGAACATTATACTGACTTGTGTCCAACTTATTTTGGGGATATTGAAACATGTGGAAGACAACTTTAACATTTTTCTTTTTATTATAATTAATGAAACACATGCCTGATTTATGACTGTGACTTATTTGTGGCTGCATGTTGTAAAAGCAGATCTAACTGCCTCAGAAATGACTGATTTGTTGCATTTATAAATATTAAACCTGTGAATCAACCAGACTTACAGTTCTGTGTTTTAAAGTTTGCCAGTGGAGATTTTTGTTTAAAGGTTTGTGTCTTTATTGACAACGAATGGCGTGAAAAAGGAGACGCAAAATACATAGGCTGAATTAATAACTGTGAAAATAAACAATTGATTTTTGTGTAGTGATTTTAGGATAATGAAGTTAATTAAAGGCTCATTTTTTTTTGTCAAATATGCTGTTCAGTCCAGTTCCAACAGGCCTATAAATGACCACTTGGTTGTCGGGATGAAAACTGGATTACTTGGCTACTACAGAAGATAAAAAAAAAAAAAAAACTAACAGAGGGAAACACACATTAACACCACCGGGCCCCCAGTGTCCGGGTGACGTCATGCCCCCTCCTCCTGATTATCCGCAACGTGGTGAAAAAGGAAAGTGGCTCTGTGTGTGTGTGTGTGTGTGTGTGTGTGTGTGTGTGTGTGTGTGTGTGTGTGTGTGTGTGTGAGGGGGGTCATTTGACCTAATTTTAAAAATCATATAATCTCAACAACAAACAGGATTTGGAAAGCGTCCAGGGTCCTACACATGGACACTAAAAAGCATCTTCGTTTTTTCTAATTCTGTCATTTATTTTATTCTTGGTCTTCTCAGCTGAGGCCTCGTCTCTGACCTGTTTCAGCTGCTCTACGGCGAGCCAGATCCTACACTAAATGCTATATTAAAACATGTTTTTCCTGCTTACAATCACGGGAAAACACCTACAAAATGTAACACTTCCATGTTGTGATAAAGGCCGCTTCAAAAAGAGCCCGAGCTGGAGACACACACACACGCGCACACACACCAGGTTATCATAGATAACATCTGGGAGCTTTTCTTTCTTTCTTTCTTTTTTTTGAGCGGGGGCAAAAAAAAAAAAAAAAAAAAAAAGCAGAGGCGCGCGCTTACCACCTGTTGCAGTCCAAATATCCTCGAGCTGCGACAGCCAGACTCTGCACGCGAGCAACAGAAGGGGAGATGGATGGATGAACGGGCGGATGGATGGATGGATGATGGATGGATGATGGATGGATGAACGGGATGCAGGGGAACACCCTGACCGGGCCTCCCAGCCTCCACCTCCATCACACAGAAACACACCTGGCTGCTCGCGGTGTGGACGGACATGTAGGTCGGTTTAATCCACCGGACTGAGCTTTTATTTCCACCGGGTGAGATTAACGGAGAGTGTCCCCGGTGGATCCGGACCCGGGCCCGGTCCCGGTCCGCACAGTATCACCGTGTGAGGTGTAACCCCGGGGCCGCCAGAGTCCCGGTGTGTCTGAGCCTTTATTTAATGTTTGAACAGGAGCGCCTCGGAGATTAAATCACATTTTGGAAAGCGCAGCGGTTAAAATGCGGGCTAATATTTTTCTACTGAGATAGCGCGATATCAGTGTTTTCAGAGGGAACATTTACCGTGTCCTAGTTTGAGACTGCTCGGCCTCACTCACCCCCCCGCTGGGAAAGGGCCATTTTGCAAAAAAAAAAGACTGGTTTTTATTTCTGCTGCAGGTTTTTGACAAAAAAAAAAAAAACTTTATTTATAGTGAAGGAAAAAAGCTCTTCTCCAAATGCAAACCAGACGAGCCTCAGCGTTTTATGAAACTGCACAGAAACCATAAGTTGATCTGCGAAGACATCAGATATTCTCCAGCTTCTTCCACCACATCAAAGGTGCAGCGCTCAGCCGGGAAAAACTAATAATTTCTCGGGGCCTCGGGGCCTGCAGGGGCCCGGTGATCAAGGAGAGGAAAAAAATGAGACTTTAATGCGTCTGCTCGTCCGACCTTTTAAAGACAATTGTTTGTGTCGCCGGTGTTCGCGGCCATTACAACCAATTCAGCTGCTCGGATCAATAAGTAATGGGACAACCAACGATCCCATGACCTTCTGTAGAGAGAGAGAGAGAGAGAGAGAGAGAGAGAGAAGTGGACGGATAAATACCGAGGGGCCTCTTCAAATATTCATCTGCCGGTTAATGTGAGCTCCGTTCCCCCGGGACTCTGCAAGACACAACGGCCCTAATCTACCTCACTGTGCACACACACACACACACACACACACACACACACACACACACACTCCCCCCAGATTTAAAACCGTTACTTAAATTCAGCGCGAGCAGTTAGCTCATCATAAGGATTAATATTATTGTGGGGGGGTGGGGTGGGGGGGGCACAGCCTGGCTGGCACAGAGATGCATGGGAACATTTTTGGAACCGGTTCCGTGTTTTGGCAGCAGGGTGGGGGGGGGGGGGTGGAGGCACCGGAGAGATTGAACCGTGAGAACCGGGGTTAACGGGAACCAGCAGGGCCCGTTTGATTAAACATTAAATTAAAATGGCCACACTCTATATGCAGCTATTACACGAAAAAAAGCATCCGGGCTGGTCCCGCTCGCCTGGCTCCTTTCAAGAGGGCTCACCTTCAAATTAGACCTAATTGAACATTTGTGCTGATAAGCCAGCTCCGTGGTTTGAAGGAATAAATAGCAGAGAGTCCAAAAAAAGTAGGTAACACACCTTGTTAGATAAAGCCAAACACGAAGAGGAACTGTTACAACACGAGGAGAGGCCCTGGGGTTGTTGTAAATACTCTGTTGTCACAGTCAGGTGTCATTAGGAAATAAAAATCCGCCAATCCTCCTGTCAGTTTACACAGATCTAAAATAACTGTGAATGAGGATAATAAATTTGATTTATGCCTGTTTAATAAACAAGATATTAGCGCTGTCTGAATGATTCCTCCCTCAGTCTGCTGTCCCATCCCAAAGCAGGCCCAAAATACTAATAAAACTATAAAATAATATACAAAACAGTATTAAATTAATTTAAAAAATACATAGATATTTTTTAAATGTAACCTGGGCCTCAGCAGCACTGTGATCAGTTGTTGTTTTGTTCTTGATAAAGAAGAGGAGAAATGACAGTCTATACCTGGGGATGTTTTTGGTGGAAAAATCTTCCTCTTTTTAGGAAACAGGCAACAAACTTTGGCTTGCTGGGGCAATCCGCAGGCACTAGAAAACAGAAACCTGGTTAACCACGACGCACAAGCTTTAATAAAATAGACTTTAAAAGAAGCAAAACTGTTATTTTTTTTTTGTGTTAGCTGAAGTCAAATACTTTATATAGGTAAAGATGCAAAAAGTCAGTGTTAAATTTACAGTAAAATGATTCACATCAGAAGAAAGACAGATGACAACACGTGATGACTGCCTGCACACAGAGAACGACTGAGAGAAATAAAATCAAAACTCATACAATTTCAAGTATCCAAATTTCCAAAATTTATTCATTTCAAACTGCATATTGAAAAAAAATATACTCAGCTGAAATTGTAACTGTTATAAGGATGGTATTAGTTCCGGTATATATATACATGGAGTGGTTGGCTTCTGCGTACAGGCCACAATTTTTAAAATACAACTACGGGAATGAATTTTGAAATAAAAACTTAAAATATCACAGTAAATATACAGAAATTGTACAAATCAATTAGAAAATAAAGAGCACAAGCGTCATACCTCTAACAGATGAAAAGTGGGAGACGGAAATATAAATTAACAACCAATATTTTAAGCTGTATGAGAGAAAAAAAAAGTGTCTTATTTTTTTTTTTCCTAAGAAATTAAAAATGTTTAGTAATATTGACCTTAAATGAAAAAAAAAAAAAAAAAAAAACAGCATTACCTGCTTGGTTTTTTGTCCCTTTTCTTTCCAATGTTTGCAGTAATAAAGGAGCATAACTGATCGCTCCCATGTAAATTGCAGTTCTGCCATTTTCACTTTTAATATTTTCTGCAGAACTGGCGTTGCTTTATATATATATATATAAAAAAAAAACAGAAAAGAAAAATGCAACCTCTTGCAGTTTAACAAACAATTTCATCTGATTGTAATGTTTCTTTGATAAATACTGTACAAAAGGTGATTGCAATAATAAAACATTTGATTGCGACTCCCACTTTCTAGTCTTCCAAACTTCATCCACCAGTGAAGAGGGGATCTCCTACCGTTCCTCTAGAGCTTCCTCAGAATAAAATGAAAGAAAAAAAAAAGAGTCGTGTGTCCTTTTTCCTGGAGACTTCTATACAACTTTTCCCACCCCGAAATGTTTCTGTACAAAAATAGTCCAACGTTAATAGTCCACAGTTTCTCTTATAAAAGTTCTTTTTTTTCCCTCTCTCTCTCTCTCTCTCTCTCGCTCTCTCTCTCTCTTTCTCTCTGCTTTGTGTCTCTTACATGTGTGTTAAGGGCAGCGTGCCGTTGATCGTCGTCCCGGGCACGGTGCTCTGGTAGTGCCCGGACATGTGTAGCCGGGTCTGGGCGCTCTGCTCGCTGACCTCCGCCCCGGGCAGGTACATGCTGATCATGTCCCTCAGGTCCCCGCTTTGGCAGCCCGGCGCGGCCCGGTGGGAAGACGAGGTGACGACGGGCGGGCTGGAGCTGCTGGACTCGGACTTCACCACCGAGGAGGGCCCCATGGAGCCCAGGGCGGTCATCCCCGGCGTGCTCTGCTGGGAGTAGGACATGGAGTATGTCGGGGAGCCGTTCATGTAGCTCTGGGAGCTGGTCATGCTGTTGTACTGCAGCGCGCTCATGTCGTAGCGGTGCATGGACTGCATCTGGCCCGGGTTGTGCGCGTTCAGCCCCGGGTGCTGGTAGCTCAGCTGGTCCTGCATCATGCCGTAGCCCCCGTTGGTCCAGCCGTTCATGTGCGCCGCGTAGCTGTCCATCCGCTGGTTCACCCCGCCGCCCAGCCCGGCCCCCACCCCGACACCGACCCCGGCTCCCATCCCGTTCCCTCCCGGAGCCAGCAGCCCGCCGGGCAAGGTGTACTTGTCCTTCTTCATGAGGGTCTTGGTTTTCCGCCGGGGCCGGTATTTGTAATCCGGATGCTCCTTCATGTGCAGGGCCCGCAGCCTCTTGGCTTCGTCGATGAAAGGTCTCTTCTCGCTCTCCGACAGAAGTTTCCACTCGGCGCCCAGCCTCTTGCTTATCTCCGAGTTGTGCATTTTGGGGTTTTCTTGCGCCATCTTCCTCCTCTGGCCCCGGGACCACACCATGAACGCGTTCATGGGTCTCTTGACCCGCTCCGGACTGTTTTTCTGGTTGGTGCCGGTGCCGGACGTGTTGGTATTGCCCGAGCCCCCCGTGTTGGTCTGGGGAGCCGGGGGCTTCAGTTCAGTCTCCATCATGTTATACATCAGGAACAGCTTTTCAGTGGGAGCTCCCGAGCGGAGGAAAAACACACACAGAGACAAACTCCACCGGCCGGAGGCAGGACAGGGCTGCGGCTCGAAGTTACCTGCACACTTTTTCTTTTTCTCTGCAACTTTTTCTCTCTCTGGACGAAAAAAAAAACCAACAAGCACCGAGCCGCGTCTCCTCACACTCTCGCTCCCTCTCTTTCCCTCTCGGTGAGTGTGTGTGAGAGTGTGTGAGAGTGTGTGTGTGTGTGTGTGTGTGTGTGAGAGAGAGAGAGTGTGTGTGCGTGTGTGTGACAAAGAGCCTTCTCCCGATAGGTCCCTGCTATGTTGTGTCCACAAAACTTCTCCCGTCGCTTCTCCGAAAAAGCATCAACAAACTGTACTTTTTCGCCTCGGTCCGCCTGAGCCTTGACAACTCCAGATAGTTTTTGAACAAGTTAATAGACAACCATTCATGTGACGGGGCTGTCAGCGAATAAATGGCTTCGACCCGGCCAATCAGAGCCGGCCTGCTCCCCTGACACGCCAATGGGAGGCAGTAATTAGCATATGGGGGCGGGGTCAGCTCTGCCCCGACACACACACACACACACACACACACACACACACACTCAGGCTGCCCATATGAGCCAATACAGAGTACATATTTACTATTTCCAGGCTTATGGAGATATTTCTCTGGGAATATATATATATATATATATAGTGGCATTTTATGAACATTTTCCAGCATTATACAGAGGAAGAGGGAGTTTGCAGACTCTTGCTGGCTGCTGTGGGGAAATTAGAAAAAGTGTCGTCATGCAAAGTTGGTAAAATAGGACAAAAAAGTTTCCTGATAAATAAAAAAAAAAAATATGCTGAAGAATTTTTAATGAATAAAGCATTTTTTTTATGCCTTGGGTGTTTAAAAAAGAAAACATGCACAGCCTGAATTCTAACAAGTCCAAAGGGTGACGAGTTGTAAAATGAGAATAAAAGAAATAGCATGTGTTAAATAAATGAATCAAACGTCGACGTGAATGGTGTCAGTGTCATCTTGTGTTGAAGGTGGGAAGAGCATTGTTCTGACATTAAGTCCCGACCCGTGACACCGCTGTTGTTCAGAATCAAAAAGTCACTAATTCCCCCACTTAAAACCCCAATAACATAACAACACTTAAATAAACTTTGTTGGTTAACTCAAAGCAGTGAATAGCGGCGGTGTGTGTGTGTGTGTGTGTGTGTGTGTGTGTGTGGTGGGGGGGTGGGGGGGGACCACGGCTGGTTTTTAGCGTTGAAAAGAGGAAAGGTAATCCAAGATGTTTCCCCCAGTCCTTTTGTTTAGTGAAGTTGAATGCCAACACACAGAAGGCAGACGGGCTCATCTCGGCACAAATAAGCGGTTTTTGTTTGGGATGTTGTCGCTACATCTGTCCGGACAAAGACCCAACTCCACTCCACTTCCACTGCCACAGTGCTGCTGTTGTTGTTAGGGCTTTGTAGTGGGGGGGGGTCTGGCCTACCGGGGACACGAGGGGAGGAGAGAAATAAAGGTGAGGAATATTTTAAGATAAAGTGTGTTTGCACAAAAGGCACAGCTCATTCATATAAGCCTGAACAAGCGTGTCAGCCAATTAGTGTGAATGAAAAGCGGCCTCCACCTGCTTCACTTTATTCCGGATCAAACCGAGCGGAGCGGAGATTATTACCGGATAAAAACCTGCGTCGTCCCATTTAAAACCAAACAACTCACTCATACGCTGTTAATGTCCAAAGCAACTAAAGTTTTTTTTTTTTTTAGGTTGGAAGTGTTGCTGCCACTTGTTTTGCTTCCCCCCCCCCCATTCTCCATCTAAAGACAAGGCGTCCTGCTGCGTGACACCAGCGCCGCCTACTGGAGAGAGGCGGAACTACAGGCAAAGCCAGAAAAAAGCCCAGGCAGGTTTTTCTCAAAGCAGAGAGAGAAGGAATACAGGATGGCTGTTTTTAGAAGTCCGGGGAACGAAATAGAATATAATAATAATAATAATAATAATAAAATATATGTAAAATATATTCAGCACCCAACAACAGCAGGCGTAAAATAACTGGAAAGCACTGGAGACATTCAGTCACTCCACAACCGCACATCTGCAAGCCAGACAATCCCAATAATTAAAGATAGATCAAGTACACACACCTGAAATAATTTAATTTAAATGCGTGTCTCTAGATTAAATCATAATTGAAAGTGAATAGATCAAGCCTTATTATTTTGTTTTAGTCATTTGATAATAAATGGAGGAGCGGAGCCCCCGTGCTCTCATTATGCCGGCCCCGGCAACCTTACATAAGATTCATCTTGTGCTTAATAGGCTGCGAGAGGCGACACATGCAGCTCGGTCCATTATAATGCAAGGTTGAAATGGGCCGCTCGGCTGCTATCTGCATCTGAGTGTGTTCCCCGCTACCTCTAATCTGCTTATGATAATAAAGGAACAGCGGGGCCCTGCAGCTCTCTGAAAGCAGGCCCCATCCAGCCGGGAATGGCCCTGCATCCACAATCATCCTGAATTAAAGCCGTTGTTTGACAAAAACCTGGAGAAACTAGCGGGGCGGCTCCCTTGGACCACTTGTAAGCCCCCTGCTACACCAGGTTGGGATGGATACAGCAAATACAGCGAGCAGCACGCTGTGATATCAAAATGCTGTTTTGTGGATGCACAAATTTAGGTGATAGGATCACTGCAAAAACAAGCGACGAAAAGAAGAAAAAAAAGCAACTATATGAGTGATAAATGATTCTGACAACAGCCGCGCAGTTACTTATAAAAGTAACATGACAATAAATATAATTTCTGAGCTGATCGCGATGATATTGGTAGATGTCAGTTAAATCAAATGAAATATAAATAGACACAAATGCCAAAATCTATTTAAAAAATGACTTATAATGTTAAAATGATAATTGTTTATGGCACTGACAGACAGATTTCAGGTGAAATGGAAATAAACTTGTCTTTTTCTTGCCACTAGGGGCCGTACCAGGGGCTGGAGAGGCAGCCGAGGAAATCAAAAACATTAATAACTCTTGCTTTGACATAATAAACATATATGAGGATTTTTTTCTCCAGATAAATAAAGGAATAAAATTGTTCTCATTCTTATTTAGACACCGATGAGTCTTTAGGCAAATGCTCAGGTTATGGTTTGTTATAATTATAATATTTCCGAGATAAATTTTTTTTTTTCTATATTTATTTTGTTTCGAGCCTTTATTAACTAAAATAAATCAGATTATAGCAGAAAGAATAAACGTTTATCAGGTTGTTAAATTGACAAGATGTCGTTCAACATATTCGGCTTTATAGTGAATGAAAATATAAAGTGAGGATGGTAAAATCTAAAGTTTATTACAATTTACAACGTGATATTTTGGAGACTAAACTAAACTAAATGTCTCTAATAGTAGAATAAAAGCGCATCAATAATTAAATAATCCAGGGTGTTTGATTTGTAATCCAAACTTTATATAATTCAACATCGTTAAAAATAAATACCAAAAGAGGGAAACAAATAAATATAAATGGATAAAATCAATTTTATCCAAACATTTGCTGTCAGTGTATGTTGAGCAGCAGAGACTCAGTGAAGCTCATGATGCCATGCGGTGTCATTCCACAACACTGCAGGTTTCACACACACACCAACGCAAACACACACCGACACACACACACACCGACACACACACACACACACTCACACACACACACACACACACACAGGGCTTCTCCTCTCCACCACACTCCAACTTACTGCCAGTTTGGGAGTTGTCTTCCTCTCGTCTTGATTGGCAGAAATAAAACAAGATGCCATTTCGCTCATCCTCCTCCATATCTTCCTCTCGCTTCCCCCCCGGCGAGGGGAGCCTCAGCTTGTCCGGGACAGAGCTCCCGACGACGGCCGGGAAACGTCCGACCGGCAGCCCTCCGCATGTCCCCCAGCCCCGCCACCACCACCCTCCCCGGTAGTCCGTGCGGTTTGGATCCGGCAGCCGGCGCGCTTTGGCCGGCGTGCAGCCCCGTGGAGCCCCGCTGTCTGTCTGGAGCTCCGCTGTCTTCTTTCCGCGAAGCCCTGCAACAAGAAAAGCCGTTTATGGCGACACACAATGTGAAAAGGGGGCCGATTTAAAAAGGAGAAGAATGCAAGCAAGAACAACAAAAGTCAGTTATAGCAAAGTCTATGCCTCTCCTCTCCTATCTTCCACCCCCTAGCTTAGCCCACATAATGAGCAGGAAAAAGCTTTATATTTTGTTCACTGGGTATTCACAGATAATTTGAAGCCATTGTTTCTGCCACAGATGGTTCTTTTTAATACAATAACGGTGCTCTTTGTGAATAGCGAGCCCACAATAAAAATCTAAAGCGTCCTCCTGAATAACCATTTTGTTCTCTCTTGTATAGGCCGAACAAAAGCGCCAGTGAGGTAATGGCCTGCCTTATTGAAAGCCTCAGAATGGGGATTTGATAAAGATTTTTTTTTCGCTCCTTTTTCCTTTTGCACAAAGTACACGGCAATGTCAAAGAGAAACTGACACGGCATGAAAAGGAAAAGGGCTGGAAAAAGTGCTTGCTGCTGCAAATTGCAACGATTATTATTATTATTATTATTATTATTATTTAGATTTCTTAACTTTGTGCAAAAGTCAGGGGTGAGGGGTTGTTTTTGGGGCTGCAGCGGAGCAGGTCAGGTGCTGGCTGTTATGAATTTTACAATGGAGCTTAAATCCAGAATACATTAGCCTGCAGAGGTCTGCTGTGGATTTGGCACAGTCTCATAATTTTGCATATGGGTGAGTCAAGTTGTGCTTGATAGAATTAAGTAGTCAGGGCGCATACCCTTGGTGTCTTGCAGGAACCTCCTGTTTCTAATTCTACCCTTTTCACTACAATCGCCCAGAAATTACTGCACGCCCTTAAAGCATTGATAAGGCACTGTGAAATGTCATAAATGCACGCGTGTTCATAGGCGGGGGATCAGGTAGACTAATGCAACCTGCTGAGGTTGAGATGCACGCCTTGCAGGTGTGCGTGCAGTCAACATGTATTGGTTCCTCCAGGATGGATCCTGCAGCCATGTACAAGCCACCTCAGTCTGCCCACGGTTGATGTAATTTGTAATTAACTCATGGCTAATCAATAAAGCGTTTAACAGAAAGCACAATGGACACACAGGGGATGATCCCAAGCCAAACATATTGGATGTCACTGATCGTTACAAGGTGAGGACACCCTGTCCATCACAGGGGTGGAGGGGAAGACGGGTGGGGGGGGGGGGGGGGGGGGGGGGGGGGGGGGTGAAGGGTGAGGGGGAGAGAGGAGTGAATGGAGGGAAGGGCAGAGAGGAGAGAGGGGATAAAGGGGAAGGAATAATGGAGGACAGGAGAGGTGAGGAGAAGAGAGCAAAGAATCCCATTTCACCTCGTCTGGCGTAGTTCATAGAGCTACACACACACACACACACACACACACACACACTAATAAACACAAACAGAATCAGTTTCCTTCTGCTACCGTTATCATCCCTCAGTCTCAGCTTCATATGTATCAACACTTACACACACACAGTGGATTAAGAACCAGGCCTCGCATTTTACAACAGCTTTTGTCAGAAGGGAATCATAAAAAAAAAATAAATCAGTTCAAAAACAAAACCACAACGCACAAAAAGGTTAAAGTTTCGGTCACAGCACCATCGACGACTTTATGTGTGCGGGTGTTTTTTTTCCTCCTGTGATATGGGGCGGTTTACTTTACTACACGCACCTGACATTACTTCCTAAAAAGCCTGAACAAACCCTTTCACGTTTGTCTGAATATATAAGTTCATCTCCATGTGACTGCAAAGATATAATATGACGATACGAATAGTTATTCAGTTTCTTGACACAATCAAGTGAAAGTTAAAGTAAATACTCAAGCAATTGTTTTCATAAATACTAAATTTCAATCAGTTCATTCAATCTTTCTCATTGGCTGCATGATACTCATCGCCTCGCAGCATTTTTCTTTCTAAAATCAGCTAGCACACAGACTAAGTGATTCATTTATGGACTTCACGATGTTAGCCGAGCAACAGAAAATGAGAAAGACGTCTGTGGACACTGTGTAGATGACAAGACACAGAGTTGTTGACAGGTGATGTTTGGAAGTTCAGAGCAGAAACACGACAGCAAAGACCACATATGACTAGTCGGTCAGAGTGAAAAAGAGAGAAAGACCTGCAGCAGAAATCAGCACTAGAGGAAGACTGAAAGACTCAGAGACAAACAGGAAAGCAGAGAAAGAGAGAGAGAGGATGACCGAGAGACAGGCAGAGAGAGAACATCAGTGCTCTCAGTGTGAATAGGCTTAGCAGTGAAGAAATATGACTCTTTATCTGATCAATCTGTGCCATATAGTCTAAATCACGGACACACCACTCGTATTAGAGAGCTGGAGCCCTTTTAATTATAAACCCATCCACAGAGGAGAGGAGAGAGAGACCAGTGGCATCATGAGAGCCTTTAGAAAGACTATCATCATCGCTGAATGCTAATGCGTTTTACATAGAATCTGTCTATTGACATATACACACAAATTCACACACATTTACACACACACACACTCCTGTTAGCGTTTCCATATGCATGAGAGTGGACACATTTGCTGCATCTGTTTTGTGTGTTTTTCCTCGCAGCTCGGCCTGATGGGAGATCCACGGTGGGCTTTTCTCCCTTTGTATATCCGCATAGTATTGTGTGTGTGTGTGTGTGTGTGTGTGTGTGTGTGTGTGTGTGAGACACAGACACACCGACACAGTAATCAGTGAAAGGGGGGGGCCCTATTGAAGGAGATGTGGCCAACCAACTGTCAATCATGTCACACGCACAAACGTTACCCCCCACACACACACACACACACACACACACACACACACACACACACACACACACACACACCGATTAACACTACTATACTTGCCCTTGAGTGGACATAGTAACATTGTTGAATGGCTGTTTTGCGGCTCACACTGGGTTCACAACATTACCTACAGTATGTTCAATAGAGAACAGGAAGAGAGTTCAAGTCTGCTTTTCAGGCCACGTTCCCTCACCCATCAATCATCAATGAAATGTAGAATCTTAAAGGTATATCAGTATTTTTTGCAGAAGGACGTTCCAAACTGCAAACAAGGTATCAGCAGCAATGGTGGAGGAAGTATTACCTAAGTAAAAGTATGTGAGTTTCTGTCAATCGACTAACTGACTTACCGTATCGCAAAACATCACATTTTACAAGCTCCCCGTATGTTTTATGCAAACATCTTTATTTATAAAGTGACTAAAGCTGTTAAAAAGTCGCAGTGGAACAAAAAAAAGTGATTTTCTTAGTGCAGCAGTGCAGGACTTACTGTGCCGTTCACCTGGGGGAAGAGCTTGCATTTATAAGCTGAAATCAAACTCCTATTTTAAACTCTTTTACTTGTCTGACAATATTAAAATGTGACAATGTGAACAACAACACTTTGTTTGGCTGTATCGAAGCACAGAATATGTGATCACGAAGAACAGTAGGTGACATAGTGAAGGCTTCACTTGCTCATACTCAGCAAAATGACCGGCCTCTGTCCGTGCTACTCTAACAGATGTTGTAATCCACAACTTTGATTTTGCTCTACAAGTTTTGGCGTGGATGGACAACTTTTCAAAGAGACTTGAAAATGCTAGTGTGGACATAAATTTCCATATGTAAACATCATTTTCAAGTGTATCTGCTGTAGTTTGGACATGGTCAGACTCTGAAAAGTGCAGGACAGACATTGTAAAGTTGAGGATTAGAGCTTTAAAGATACTAAAATGCTGACCACCAGAAGGGAGGTGGTTGGTCAGTCCTGCAGCTATTTGTTCAGGAACCCCGGCATGAAGAAAGACACGCTGACACAACTGTCAGATATTTGCAGAACAACATACATCACTGCCATCTCATTAATGAAGAATGCAACATAAACAGTTTAAACAGAGCAGATACCGAAAGTTTCCGTTGGTCGCCTCTTGTAAACCACCATGCTTTCCAGTTATGATTCATGTTAAGAGATGACTGTTTAATAAACCTGGACTCGCATGTTTGACTCACAGAAACTCTTCTTGTTAAACTGCTCCTGTAACTTTGGTCACTTTGTTCCTGTTTTGTTAGTCAGATACTTAAAAAGTAGAGAAACCTTTAATTATGAAATTAGAATAATGTATTTAATGAACTAAACCATTATCATCATTTTCATCTCTCTCAGTGTCCTCATCATCTCATTGGCTTTTCCAAGGAAGTGGATAATTATAAGAATCTTATACTTTGTTTGGTCAAAAAGAGCCAGGCAGTAACTGCAGATAAATCACACTCGGGTTAATCACAGCCATTTTATATACAGCTGAACAGCAGCATGGCATCTGATAGCAACATTCCCCAAAAGCACAAAAGCTCTCTCAATAATCCTGCTGTAGTTTAAAATCTGCATTGTTCAGTCTGATCCATTTCACCAAACAAGCCTTCATCAGAGTGCCACAAGAGCGGTATCAGCCTCCTTTTACAGTGATTAAGCAATCATACCCAGGTGTGTAGGGGAGGTACTGACTTACAATGGCACAGGAAAATACAATAGTACATTCCACCATGAAAACAAACACCACTGTGAACTAACAAGAAGATATCTGTGCGGTGTTTGCTACATACACAGAGCAGATATACTGTAGGAATAAACCCAAAACACCAATTAAAGAAGCAGTTAAACATCCCAAATCCAAAGATTCAGAGGATAGAAGTTTAGATTAAATATGAAATTAGGCAGCGTGGATAAGTGAGTGCAGTCAAAACTACAGACGATTATCCTGATGATGATGAAAATTACGTTTGAGTAGATTTAGTATTTATAGATAGTACTTATAATGTTTAAATACTTGATTACAGGCTAACTTGCACCATTTAAGGGCCTCTAAATGACAACCTAACCGCAATCTTTGACTGATAGATACTAATGGTTAAATCAGATTATGGGACTACGTGACTGACATTATAAACCAAGAAATTACAATGATTATCATCGTTGGATTGATCAAATACTAGATGAAAACACGGACGCCTGATCATCAGATCCACTGACATCATATTAAAATGATTTATATAACAGCTAACTCAGTTTGATTGACAGCTAATAATGATGACAACCAATAATAACCGATTACTTATGAAACTGACGAGCAGCAGATGAGGTGATTGATGGCTAAGAAGCCAGAGCATTTGGTGGCATTTCAGTGCAGAATTAAGTCAAAAACATCTAATCGGAACATCAGATCCTCATCATCAGCCAGATGAAGAAGGCTGCTTTAAAGTAACTTATTCACTGAGCTGATTGATGGTTATTAATGATCAAGTCAGATTAGCAGACTGAGGACAACTCTCGTCATTTGAGTGACTTTTAAAAAACGTGCTGCAGAGCCTGTTACAAGCGGCTGCATCCTGCACACTGAGGAAAGAGCAGACAATGGAAACATCTGAATCTGGTTCACAGCCAATCTGTCACATGAGAGGAAGAATCAGATGATCAGACAGACTGACAGTCGCTTGACAACACACACACACACACACACACTAAAGCAGTCTCACAATGCACAACACACCGCTACCCGACATTTGTGCAGGTTAGAATAAATAGTCAGTTGCTGAAAGGGTCAATGTCGATAACTAAAGTTTTATTTGCCCAGGTTTTGAAACATCCGTGTCTGAGATTTAACACAATAGAAGTGAATGGAATTGTGTCCGTGGAGCTCACAACAATGTAAAATGACCCCTAAAAAATTCAACAGCAATTTGTTTTTCCACAAACATTTATGTGGATACGTGGATTGAAACTGAAGTTGAACAGATCATTTTCAAAACAGACATTTTAGTTAGACGGGTGCAACTAATAACATGCACTGCATTGCAGTAATTGCATTGCAATCATTAAAGTTATTGATTCCACGTATGTTTTTCCTGCTTTGACAAGTCAGAATTTCTGCTGTGAAAAGTGTTTTTGAACCTGATTCATTTGAAAAAGCAACAATTATTTTATTTTTTTTGGCTTCCAAAGGAGAGAATAACTGAAAACGTGTAAGAACCACTGCTCTGGATAATCCAAACATCTCACTGTAACAGTTTTCACTGGAACTACTTTTTACTGAATCAGTCATCCCCATAAAAACAGTTGACTGTGTTTTCTGTGGATTATTCAGACTAGTGGGGACATTGATGCTGATGTTTTAAAATGTAATTTTGTAATGTGAAAGAGAAAGTTGAAGTCATCCAGGTACCAGACTCACAAACACCTTTACACTAAGTGTACTTGTGTACGTTATACACAAACTGCAACTACCAATCAAAAGGCGATGAAATGTAAAATGAAAATGTAAATTTGTGAAGCTTTGAGAACCAAACTTGAAATTCCATTGACTTCCATTGTTTTTTGGGTGGTGCCAAAAGTCTCACAGATGGAGATATGTGCATGGCTAAATACCAGAAAGTGAGAAAATGAGCTTTTTTGTAGCTTTTAATATACTGTAGGCTCCAATTCAAACTCTATATCAATTCCTATGCCTCTCTCTCACACACTCTTTGATTCTGGAGCTTCTGGCCGGGGTTAAAACCCACTCTCAGGCCTCAACACACAAACACACACACACACACACACACACACACACACACACACACACCAGACACACACACACAGACTGCAGCGATATTACACATGTATACATACAAGATGTTTCACACTCCCTCCATCATACACTCATCTCTCTCCTCTCTCATCTCTCTCCCGGCCACCGCTGGTTTTGTTTACAGGCCAATTTGAATGAGAATGAATCTCTCTCGGATGTTTCTAGAAAGCGGTCTAATCCACGCAGGCTGCTGCGAGGCCCCGGCCCTTTGTTTGGGATTACTGCAGCTTAGCGCTGGCTGACAATGAGGAGATGAGCAGCTCACCTCATCGCCACTAATGAAGTGTGGAGAGTCATTTAGCCGCTAGCTGGCTGCTACCGAGCCGGGATGATACCTTCACACACGCCTGCACACACACACACACACACACACACACACACACACACACACACACACACACACACACGTTTGTACTGCTGTACATGCAGGGACCCTGACTGATGACGCTCATTTCTCAACTTCTGATCCCTCACAGTTACACACTTGAACTCAAGCGTTGACCTTAAATTTCCTCTAAAGTAGCTCCAAAGTTAGAAAAAGTACATTACTGCAGACTGCACACCATCGCTGCATTCATAGCCTGAATCGTGTTTGTTTACACACTTTATTGAAGCTGTGGCGGTTTTGTTGAGTGAAAAATGTGTGAGGGTCATTTTCGGGCACAGCAGGCGGCTGTTTTCATCAAAAAAGCTCTAAAACTGAATGTGTGCTACCAACCAAGTTAGTGTCCAGCTGGTGAACATGGAACATTTACAAAAACCTGACTTGTTACCTAAACCACACTCTAATCTTGACCCTAAACCCAAGTCCCAGTGCTAAATTACCCCTAAACATACCTGTATCACATACACACTTGTATAAGAAACATATGTGTGAGTTTCTGTGTTCTCTTAAAGTACATGGATTGGTCTTTTATTGAAGAAAGTGCCAGCTTTGGCCACTGCTGCTACGTTCAGACGGATTACCACTTGAACCTGGGTGAGCTTTTACTCCAATCCCATGCAACGTGACATGGCAATGCATCGCGTTGACAAATCAAATGCACGGAAGCCCACATTCCTGGTAAACACGTTGTGAAGTGAATGGTGTTATTCTGCTGTTGACCTTGCGATCGTTGAGACAGACAATAAAATGATTGTCACCGCGATGGCCTTTCAGAGTTGAAAATTCCTGTCTGTGTTTTGGCATGAAGTACATTTCAAACTCATCAATACATTGTTCAAAGGGGACTTAGACACTGGTTTGAATTTGATCTTATGACCAGTAACTGTAGCAACATGCAAACATCAACACTTTGTAGTGTTATTTTCACTCTTGGAAAGACTTAAAACATACTTTCAAGGGTCTGATGCTGTTAGAAACAAGCAAAAGTGACAAAACTAAATAAAAATCCACACGAACATGTTCCTGCTTGCTGCTTTGTATGTGTGTGGGGGAGAATATAAGCCATGGTCACCAGGGTAAAGAGGCACCGAGGCAACAGGAGAAACAGGAAGATTTACGCTTGGCAGAAACACACAGATAGCAGTGGTCCACACTGAGAGTATGTTGGCTTGTCTTCTGACAAAGTGACTGAGCCTGGCATCTGATTAGCGGCGACTGAGGAGAGGAGGAGAGAGGATTTTGATATTTATCCAGGCCGAGGGATGATCATGGCAGGTTCACACCTCTGTGGTGGACTTGGATGGCGAGCAAGGGAATGGCAGTGCTTTGGTAAATAACCAGGACATTCCCCTGGCTTTTACATCCAGACACAGTACACAAACACACAGGTACACACACACAGAAGGCTACAACAAAGACAAGTTTCAGTTCTAAGGATGCTGACAAGTATAATCAGGATTACTCCATCCAGTGGCTGATTCATTGCATTTTTCTCCTCTAAAAACACTTTACTTTCACCATCACTAATCTTTCTGCTATGCTGCTGAGTAGCAGTAGAAATTTAACACAACAAAAACACAAGGAATTTGCATAATCTGTGGCAAGCAAAAGAAAACTGCAGGCAATTTAACAAAATGAAAATAAAACACAACAGACTTGCACTACCCTCTGTCACCTGTAAACCTTAGCTGTCTATTTACTGTCACAGTGTGGTGTCATATTTACTGCAGGGCATCACCTCGAGAAACTTACACTCCTTACATGCACGTAAATATTTGAGGACTGCTCTGTTCCACCTTGTCTTCGTCTGTTTACCGCCTGGTTTACTAAACAAGTTAAACAGGGAAAGTGATTCACTGACTGCACAGAAAGAATATTTTTAGGACCAAAAACATTGAGATGTTTTTCACAAAATAAATGACATATGGTTGTAAAGCACTACAACAGCTTTACTTCACTGTACTAAATTTGTTTTATCGCATCATATAGGTCAATGGTCAGACTTCTATTCAGACAATAACTTCACATATTTACCTTCATTCAGGCCTACAGATAAATGTGCTGGATATCTGAAGCTCATATTTCCACCATTTTAAAACTCTCCAACAGAGCTCATTAGTCTGTCTTTTATAACAATGCAGGATGAGATGTTTCGGTGAACGTTCAAGTGTACTGACCAACGGCAAAGACACTAATAACTAAAAACAAAGTTCACAAAACCCAATACACTTCTGTAAAACACAAAATTCCAACACACACAAAGTTACTGATTCAGAGGGAATATTTGCTTCTTTGCAACACCCACCACACACACACACACACACACACACACACACACACACACAGTCTCCAGCAGGCCTACAGAATGTCTAACAGTCAGAATCACAGAGTCAACAAGCTGTAAAGTGAAGTAGTCATAAACGTTCAGTGTTTATCTGCAGGCTGAGAAACCTAGCACCTCACTGATAATGTGTGTGTGTTTCAGGAAGGCCTCAAACTCCGTGGTCAGAGCGAGTCGTGACTTAACACTCCCTGAACACACACACTTGTCTCCATCCTATTTAAACAGTGCCTGTTGAATTTCACAACCAGCTCATAAAGGACGTAGAAATGCATTGAGGTCCACGGGAAAATAAATCAAGGCTGTTTGCCTAACTTGGTGTGTGTGTGTGTGTGTGTGCATGTGTGCGAAAGGTAAAGTGTGACATTTCAGAGACCTAATAAGAATATTCGGTCAAAGGCTTAATGTTATGACTGCATGAGAAAACTGTGTGATCATGTGGCTTTTTAGCTTTAGAATAGTATTAAGAAGCTGTAAACACATTTACATCCACTTGTTTTTGTGTGCATTTGGAATTTGTGCATTGAAAACCTGAACATGAAAGCCAGTTATTATTGAAAAAAATGTCCAAATATTGCAAAAATGTTGTTATTGGTGGCCTGGGACAGAAAGGGTACGAAGAGAAGATGCAATTAGGTAGGTGAAAGGCATATTACACTACATTTTAACACTGTTTTGAGAATATTTGCTGCAATATTTGATTAAATTTCTTATGCCAACTTTTTGAAATTTTGCTTAAAATTTGCAAGACATGTGAATAGAAAATTTAGGTGTAGAGAAACAAAGTACACTTACTGAAATACCTTCTAGGCTGTAATTTTTCACGAGATAAGGGTTAGGATTAAAATATTAAACATTGCTATAGAATAAAAAACCCACTAGTATTTAAAATACTCAGACTCAAGGATACAGAGGGAACATGTTCACACATGTGCAGCTGCTGCATACAGTCCATGCCCTTGCAGACGGGGCCAGGTGACTAAACTTCACATGGCACCTTGTGGCTATGTTGTCGCTACATTTGAATACTGTTTACAGGTTAACACATACATATTTTATCACTCTGAAAGGGGCCAAGTCCTCCTACACCTTGCAGTAAATACTTCTGTAGTTTTACTTAGGAAACAATTGCAGGACTTTTACTTGTAAAGGGGTATTTGTAATTATTTGTGGTACTGCTCCTTTTACTTAAGCAAATTATTTGAGTGTGTCTTCCACCGCTGAGCAAAACACAGCTTGGGGCACGTGCAACAGATGGAGACATCTGTCAATGCTATGTAAATGAGTGCATGTGTGTGTGTGTGTCAGCGTTCACCAGTGGATACATATTGCCAGAATATGTTCATACTTGTGAACTGCTGCCTTGTTTGCTTGTATTATTTCACAAGTGCATCCCAGTGATTATCATCATGTATGAATGTGAAAGTGTGTGTGTGTGTGTGTGTATGTTTGCCTTCTACCAAAGAGCTCCAAGCTGTCATGTTTTAGCCTCCTACGGTTAACATCTGCTGCATTTAGTGCTGCCATGTTGCTCTCTGATACACACACCATCTAATAGAATCAAAATCACACGCTGCCAAGGTTTATCATGTAACACACACACACACAAGCTCATTATTCTGTCAGCCAGTGTACTAACCAGTTGCCAGTAGCTGCTATTTACCAGTGAAACCTGTCCTGAATGTACAGAACTCAAATATGAAACATTAAAAGGCAGAGACTTTGCATCTTCTTTAAATCCAAAGTGAAATTAACCATGTCGACATATTCTAACTGTTTTAAAAACATGAGTGAATATTGATGGCATTTATATAGAATGACAGATATTGTCCACTGCCAACTGTTTTTCTTGATCTTAGTAATTTATCCTTTTTTTGGCATTATATGTGAGTTTTATGTGGGGGTTTTGTGTATCACCACAACAAATACATTTACTCTGACTCTGATCACCTCCAGATAACAAGGCTCCACAAAGAGTGAAAAAAGCTTTTTGGATGACTTTAGCTTTTCTTTTTGGACAACTTAAGGGTTTCACACTTCAACACAGCTGGACTCTTTTGGGCTGGATACTTCAATAATTCCAAAGTAGCTAAAAATCACTCTACTTTCTCTTTCTCACACACAGACAACAGTAAAATCCAATCTTCATAACAGCTATTAGCTCTGATGTGGAAAACTAGATGACTCCACTGATGTTCACATCATCAGCCCCAATACCAAATATTTCTGGGCTCCCGAATCCAAACAATGCCGGCATCTGCTGCCAGACCAATTCTTTAATGGAAAACCTCACTCTCACTCTCTCTCTTTCTCTCTGTGTTTTTGTCCTTCGCTCGCCCATCCAGGCACTAATGTAAATGAAAAGCAGTGGGACAGGGTGTGTTGTTAATGTGTGGACAGGGACAAAAAGCTGGGGTCTGGGGGTATTGTATTGGTCCTGTGACACACATCCCAACCTCAACACACACACACACTCACCTCGTCCTCCTCCTCCTCCCCCCCCCCCCCTCTCCTCTATTGACGGCCCCTCAAAATCAATAAAAATGATCTTGGGAGTCCATCCACCATTTGACTGCATCATCTTGGAAGTGCCTTCTTTAGGATATAGCAGCCATACTGTACAATGGGAGAGCCGAGCGCATGTAATTTGCCATTGATTTCCCCCCTCCTCCCTCTCTCTTCCTCACTCCTTAGCCCCTAGTCACTGCACACAACACAAAAAACTAACTTCATCATACACCCTGTTAATGCACATGCACAATAACCCTCTTTTCTCCTGCCCTCTGGTAATTTCACTCTTTCTTTATCTTTTTCACTTTCTCTCTTTTTCCTCCTTTATCTCCTTCGTGCTCTGGCCCTATTCCTGAAATCTCCTCACAGGTCACTGTTCTTTCACTGCAGTAATGGACGACTTGTGCAAATGTTGTTTGTGCCCAACCTGTTTTTTTTTTTCCATCTCTCTATCTCTTTTCTTTTTCCCGAAGAAACTATTCCCACATATTGATGTTGTCAACCTCCTATTTCTGAACACTTTTATTATTGTATACCGTCAACTTTTATCAAGCTTCAACATAAATTCATATTTAGGTTCTTAGGTTCGTTTTATCAGACCTTTATGTTCTTTGTGTTTCTGTGATAGTTGATTTGAAGCACTCATTTGATAATGTTTTATTTATCTAAAGATACTTAGTAATGAATCTGTCACAGTGTTAAACCACTAAACAAGTGCTTCAATATAAATATTTTACCTCTTGAAATGTTTTGATTTACCAGCAGTTTATTTAACAATCATAAAAATGTGGACACAACATGGAAACATTCAGCTACAGCTCTTGTCCTTGGAATTGAATGAAGCTAAACAGCAGATGTCTCGCATATAATAGAATAAGTAACTAAAACAAGTTTATAATATTGCCCCAAGATTGTATCATGTTTAACTAAATAAAACAACAAAAACACAAAACTTGAAAGTTGGATTTCCTCCATCACTCTTACACTAAAGAGCCACTGCAGTACGTTAAGTGCATGATTAAGGGTCTTTGTTGAATCAAGCTAAAATTATATTCTTGTAGCTGCTTGTAAACCCGAGTGACTCATTGTAGTGTCATAGCCTAAACAGAAATGAGGAGTAATTATCATTAAGCAACATCACTGCAGAGAGATGATTATACAATATTTCCCCTGGAAAATGTTGGCTACATATATAATATTAGCTTTTTTCTTCTACATACCCAGCAGTATGTAACATTTGTCCCGACTTTGGCAGCTGCAACATTAAAGTGATGCAGACATTAATGTTCCCCAAAGTTCATGTAATCAAAGCTATCAGAGCTGGTAAGAGGCGGGATACTCAAAAGTAGCAACAAAAGTGACTCTGCATAAATTACAGGTCAGAATTTGGGATTTCCTACATATAAAAGAACTAAGATTAAACACCCTTTAGGTCAGGAGTTACACCAAGATCAATAGTGATGCATTTCCCACTTCTTCTTCCAACATCCAACCATGAAAAAAATGGAAATGTGAATCAAGTTCTGCAGAGACAGAAGTCCTAAAATATTGAAGTGTATCAGTTTTCTTGCTGGTCATCCACAATGGTAATTTAAAATAATTTCCTTATCGTGATGATCAAGTACAGTATCGTCTTCAGTCTCATATACTTTTATAAAAATGGGTGAGCAAACAAACATATCTGACAGGAGTGAGGTTGCTCTGAAGAGAGAGAGAGTGAGGCATCTATGCAGAGTCGAGCTTGTTGTGTTATAGAACGAGAGAAAGACAAGTTCACTGTACATGAAGTATATTTAGGACTGCAACTAACGATTATTTTCATCACCAATTAACCTGCCTTTCGATTAATCGTTTGGTCTATAAAACATCAGACAGCAGTGAAAAATGCAGATCACAATATCCTAGAATATAAGGTCACATCATGAAATGTTTTCTTTTGTTCGGCCAAATTTTAATAATAATGGAATTTATTCTGATCAACTAATCGATTAATATATAAACATAAACAAAACTGTGTTGGCTCCCTGCAATACTTTTACTAAAGTAACAAAAAGAACTAAAACTAGAAAATGGTTCAAAAAATAATTTTATGAAAGCAGACCGCACGCCTCCAATCTCAGGTTTTGATCAATTAATAGGGTCACGTTGGAGAATACAGAGGGAGCATTTACAATTTACACTCTTAAAAACTGGTCTCGATAGCAAAAATGTCTGATCATGTCAACACTCTTCTGAAAAAGGAACAAAACTATAGTTTCAGTGCTTGAGACTATGAGGTTGCCCAATAATGCATTTACATTTCGTGTCGATGCTGACGACGTTTTCACTCACGGTGCTGACATTTGTGTCACGGTGAGGATGCCTCTGCTCACAGTGATGACCTTTCCAAACTTAGTGATGGCGTTTTCTAGCCACCGTGATGAAATTTCTACTCACAGCGGTGACATTCCTTTACTTGGTGATGATGTGTCCAAGGTAATTTTAACTAACTTTTTTTTTTTGCAGTTTTACTTGCCCGCCGATGGGCTTTTTCTCGGTTGGGTGATGACATGTTTAACTTTAGCGAGGAACTCTTCAAGCAGCGGTGACAATGTTTTGGAGGGATCTGTTGTAAAACCTGTTGTAGATCATGTACAACAACATATGTTCAACGTAAACCTGAATCTGAAGACACACGTGTATGTTCACACTCACAACACACACACACACACACACACACACACAGACAGACAGCTGTCAGTCAGTCTTTCAGAGCAATGTGTTGTTTGTTAAGTCTGACACTCGGCCTCAGCCGCTCTAAGCCTATTACTGTATTCTTTCTCTGCTGTTCACAGCACACACACAAACATACACGCACTCACTGGTGCTATCACTAAGACCTTATTCAATAAGCCTATAGCATATCCTCCAGCCATATCGCACATCACTCTCCCTGCAAACACGCCGTCTGTCACACACACACACACACACACACACACACACACACACAAAAACGATATCTGAATCTTTTTTTCTTGAGTGTTGTCGTCGCTGTTTGTTGAGAGTATCATTTACAGCCAAGGTGTTTGAAGAAAGACACCTCTCCCGTGGCGAGGTGTGTGTGTGTGTGTGTGTCTCTTTAGAGTGGGGCTTTGCTGCTCCTGACACCGTTATCAGCTCTAGTCGAATGTATTTCTTATCGAGGTGGAGGTGTGGAGGGAGGTGGGGAGGGGGGGACCGACGACCGACAATACAAGCTTATCAAACGTCCTCAGCCACGATTCGGCCTGTCACTCAAGACCCGCGTGCACGCTCACACATGCACGCATATACAAAAACACACAGGCAGCAGGCCTTTTTTTGATTGATAGATGGCTTTCCCAACAAATAGAAAGCTGGGATCAACATCCTTGTGGCCCAATTTTTACCTTACACACACTCATGCAGTGGCATAACATATGTATGGATGAGTGCGTGTGTGTGTGTGTGTGTGTGGATGAGTGTGTGTGTGTGTGTGAGAGAGAGAGAGAGAACATTCCAGAGTAACAAAGGTGGGATTAGGGATGCATTAGTCGGCCGTGGAGCGAGAGGCCTGTCAATAACAGCAGCCAGAATAAACCCTGAAACCTCGATAAGAAGACAAAGGCCGAGCCAGATAGCAGCAAGCAGAGAGAGAGAGAAAGAGAGAGAGAGGGAGAGAGGGAAGGATCAATAGAGAGAGGGAGGAGGGGTGAGAGAGAGAGATGGATGGATGGATGGAGAGGCAGAGAGGGGATCGATATCAAGAGACAGGAGGAGAGAAAGTTTTCACAAAGACAACTGAACGGGGGAGGTTGGGTGAGGATGAAGGGGATGAGGGAGAGGAGGATAACGGATTGAAGGATGGAGGAGAAGATGCTGAGGGTTGGGATGTAGGTAAGAAGCAGGGTTTGACTGAGATGGGTCGATAATGATAGCAGTAATGTTGTTTTACATCCCGCTGCAGCCAAAGGTTCGGGGTTATTTTTTGTATTTTTATTGAAGAGTGAAAAATGACACATATGTACATTTCTCTGAAAATAATGCATCTGGCAGTCATGTAAACTTGTTTAACAGACTTTATAAATTTATGCTATTGAGATTATGAGGCCTCATGACTGATTGACTGCATTTCTTCTACACATAAACAGAGAAATAACTAAAAGATGCTTACACATAATACTTTGTTAGTAAAATACTGATTTCCATATATTTATGTCGATCATATTGTTGTAATTCCACATTTGAGTTTTGCTACTTGTTGCTCCCCCTCAGCTGCAGCTCCAGCTGGCTATGTAATATCCCTTTACCACAACAAGAACTTTTCCAAGAGTCAGGAACTTTGTATTTTGCATTTCGAACGGAGGACCAGGGTCTAAATTTAGCTCCTGGGTCAAAGTACTGGCCTACCTTACTCTGGGTATGGTACGTTTCAATGGCTCAGAGCCTATTGGGACACAGTATAATGTAATTAGTTTAACTGATTGGTCAAAGACAAGCCTTGAGCCTGTTACATCGACCCTGTTTCCAAGGCAGGACATTTTCCACGGGGCCAGGAGGTATCTGCATTTCGAACAGAGAAACCAGGGTCCGAAGAACTCCTTGCACTCACTGGTCAAACAAAAAAAACCTGAAGGACGCTACAACTTGTGTAAAGCACATCATGGTTTGCTTCCCTGACTGATTGAAATGGGATGTTTCTGTAAAAGCCTCGTCTCTTCATTAACTCACCATGTGTCCTCCAAGGACAGCACAGAGAAACGGCCTTCTTATGCCAAAGGAGGCATACACGCTCTTTAGTGCTTTTACCTGAGACACAGTGAAAAATCAAAGCAGTGAACCAAGGTTATCGTCAGAGGATCCTCAATCAAATGGTACAAAATCTACACAGTGCATAAAATACTGTCATATTCCGGCTTTGAAATCTTTTTTTAATCATTGTTTTGGCTATCGGGGGACATAATACCCATTGATTCAAACACAGTTTTTGTTTAGCTGCGTGCAGTGGTACCAAGAACTAAGTATGAATCAAGAAAATTCTTTGGATATCATGGGAAACTACAATGTCACTAATACAGTAAATTAGTTTTACCATATTTCTAAACTGTTAAGATCAATATCTTACAAACCACAGGTTTGTCATTTCAACTAGATACAATGGTACAAAAACTGTTACACATCCAACTTCACGTCGAGCCAGGATAAAGTTGACATCCAGCTGAGGCCCGTTGAGCTGTGTTTTGATGGAAAAGGAGCTAAATAACTCGCCTGTATTGTATTTATCATCCTGCCAAAGACATGCCATCTTGAATTGGTGGTTGAAGAGCGGCGGGCTCTTAGTCACAACAATCCTACAGAGGCTTGAACCAATGACAGCAGGGCGGCGGGCAGCGGCGGGTGGGGAGGGGCGTGTAATTGTTTCACCGGCTCTCATTAATTAATTTCCCTCCTTCATTTATACTGGAAACACTACATAGGTCTGGGAGGTATAGGTAATGATACAGAGGGAGAGACATGAATACTGAGAGCGAGAGTGAGCACAGAGAGAGAAAGTGCATCCTATTCCCGTCAGCGTGGCAGTGAGCAGCTAGCTGTCACACAAAGACACAATGAGGCCCGGCAACAAACAGCCACTTAAAAAACAGCCTGGCAACAGAGAGCAAATTCAATTAGAGAAGTAATTAGTAGATACAGGGCCAGGCAGCGGGCTGCCGCGACGCCACAACACAGGAATTAATAGGCGCGGATAGAAGGAGGACGCTGTCATAATTAAGAGGCAATCACCTATGTCAATGAATACCTAAAAAAAACACAGCCCCCCAACGCAAAACTATTAATTCAGTGATCAAAAAATATTTCAGGAGATGATTAATACAGCAAATTCATTTTAAAAGACTAATTTCTGGAAAGATAGCAAGACAATTGCACATAATGTACTCCGCCTGGCATTTATATTGCTAATTAAATTTTTTCTTTCTGATAATTTGTGGAAGGGTTGCTCTTCCCTGTCTTCCTCTCTAATGTGTGTGTGTGTGTGTGTGTGTGTGTTTGCTTCTTCCAGAGTTATGAACCAATGGAGGCAGTGTTGCAGCAGTAAATACACTGCAGAGCCGTGTCTCAAAACGCCCTCCAGCAAAACAAAAAAACGCCGCCACGCATGGACGAAAAAAAACAACACGAACACAAAAAAAACAACACAAAAAACTTGCCGTTTCTTTCCTTCTTCAACTCTGCAACATCCCTCCACCCTCCCCTTATTTATCTCCCCCTCAACACCACCACCCCCTCCCCCGCAACTCCACAGATACAAAAGACCCAGCAATTAAATTAGACGATAAGGACGTGAAATAAATCAGCAGGTTATTGATTGATTTGTCTCTCTCTTGGGGCGGGGGTGGAGGGCGGTGGCAGCTATCATTTCACACCAACAGCTCCTCTATTGCTAACTAATTACTCTGTTTCTAAAATCCCTCAGAAGACACACCGAGGTTTCAGACAGAGAGGCTTTGCAGGAAAAAAAAAAGCACACATACAGAGAAACCGAAGAGAGACGGAGGGATCTGAAGGATTAGAGAATCATCACAGAGTGTAAACAACAAGAGAAATGCTGGGGAGCCTTGGTGTCTAAAATGCAGTAAGTGAGCGGATTGTTTGTCGTTGGGCCCGATGTTGCCGTGACCCACATCAGTGTAGAAGTCCTGACGCTGTCGGAAAGCCATCGATCTAAACAATAACCACCGAGCTGCCCAGAGAAGCTGCGGTGTGAATCTAGTCCAAGGTTTCTGCTGCATCTCAACATCTGAATAGAGAGAGGGGAATAGAGCTAAACACGACTTGAAATCAATGATAAATACATGCAGTGTGTCTTTTCTTATGTCCAGGAGTTGTGAGCAGTTTTACTCGCATCGAAACGTAATATTTCAATATAACCTGAATCTTCTGTAACACTTGTACAGACCGAGATACAGTAGCTCAACTCTAGAAAGTAAAATGCAACATCTGTAAATGTATATGTCTTCATAATGAAGACAAAAATGGGGAAAGGTATTTATCGGTGGTTAATTTACTTCACTGTCCCTTCAAGAGAAACCTGACACTACAAAATACATAAATACTAATAATATACTTAAATAAATAGAACCCAAAAAACCAAGACCAACACAAAGTAAAAAAACTGAAAAACCTAGAGGCAGGAGACCAATAAAACTAAAACAGTGATTGTGCTGATGTAATTGTAATTTTTTTAAAGCCACGTAGTACTGTAGTCCCCAACCTTTCTGGTTTGTGATCCATTATAATGAAGCAGTGTCTGCTTTCTTGTGTATGTTCCCAAGTTGTCTGCAGTTTTTCTCCCATCGAAACTTAGAATTTCAATATTCCCTGAGTTTTTGGTCACACTTTATTTAGGCGGTGTGCATATGACACCTGTCATCAACGTGACGGAGTCTTTATGAATGTTTATGACTGTTGTTATTAAGTGTCATTTGGTCCATTATGTCATTTTTAATGCAAAGTCGTTTTGACAACTTGACGTTAACAAAGACAACATAACCTGCATAAACATGACATATCAGGGCTAATCGTAAAACTTTTTAAAAACAATTTAGCTTCATATATATTAACTTAAAATTCAGTCATATGTGGTTGGTTTTGACATTGGCTGTCATCAGACCATTATAACTGTGTCATGAATATTTCCCTTCACCTCAACTACAGTGGTACTATTTGGACTTTTCATTAAGATATCAGTGAATGTTATAAGATCAGTTTGACGACAGGGCGTACAGCACGGAGGTGATTTACGGAGGGATGGACAGACAGACTTCCTTGCTAAAGTAACCACTAACTGCTGCTAACAAGCTGGGCAAGCTGGTTAGTCAAACTGGCCTTATAACATTTAATTACATCTTAATGAAAAGTCCAAATTGTACCACTGTGGTTCTAACCTTAGTGCCGGTGCATTTAACCTGAGGATTTTGCATTTTGAGCCTCCTGACAGAAAAACTAAATCAATAAAGACATAGAAAAACTGTGAATGAAAACTATTTGCCTCAACAGTCTGAATTTCGACATCAGAGAGAAAAACCTTCCTATTTTATTTCATCTTCTATGCGGAAATGAAAAGCAAGGCCCACGTTGAGGGGGGGGGCAGGCCGTGATGATGAGCTGAATTTCCACATCCACATCTTTTAAATACAGATTTAGTTTCTCTCTGGCTCGGTTAAAAAATGGAGGGAGATCTCCATACGCAGAAATTTACATATTCATCTGTGACAGTTGGGGGTTATTTGGAGCCCATTTTGGAGTGATGTGAGAAAAAAATATCCACTTAGCCATATCATCTCCTACGATCGGGACTCATAAGCCTGGCAATAGGCTGAGAGAGGAGGATAACACTAATATGGCCTCAGATTTCTATGCGGGACTAGTTAATGCTATTTACTGAGGAAGGTAGATGATCGACTGGGGAGCAGAGAGGAGAAGGGAGGGAAGGAGATGGACATTAAGTGGCCTTCGGAGTCTGTGGCCGCTGCTTTAAGAGCCAATTACCAGGCTAATGGAGTTAATGCCAAAGATGAGATGGGCTCGGGAGATGAGAGAAGAGAGAGGAGAGAGGATAGCGGGGATGCCTGACATTGAGGCAAACTGCAGCGGAGAGAACGATTAGTGTTTGTTAATCTGATGGGCAAATCATTAAGTATCAAACATACTGTAACACATCAGGAAAGAAACCAAAACGGGTTGGAGGGGCAAGGAAAAGTGCCACAAAACACACAGGGACGAGATCTGTCTCGGTTTCATGATCCGTCATGTTAGGCTGCAGATTAAAAGTGTGATCTCCGGGCTTATAAACGATTTAGCCAATTACCAACGTTATCTAAAAACGCTTTAATTTGCCATTCAGAGCTGCAACAGGGGCCCTCGGAGCCGTCAATGAGGGTGATTAGAGCCCAGATTGCGGCTTCGAAAGGCCCCAAACATCTGCTGTCAGAGTGACTTGGAGACATCAACGCAGGAAAAAACTCCTCTTCAGAGCCTGGCATCTGATTAGTGAGGAGTAGACTGGGGGAGAGGAGAGGAGAGGAGAAGAGAGGAGGGGAGGGGGAGAGGAAAAGAGAGGAGAGGAGAAGAGGGGAGGAAGAAGGAGGGAGGAGAAGAAGAGGATGAGATTAGAAAAGAGAGGATAGAAGAGGTGGAAAGACCTGAGTTGGTCGACTGCCAGCAAGCTCAGTGTGACAGGGAAGGCCCATCTGCGCTCCACGACACTCAAGATGGCAGATGTAGAAGCAGATTGATTTTCATTCAGCTGTCATGATACACAAGTGGAAAAAAAATACTTGCACGCACACACACACACACACACACACACACACACAATCATGATGTTTGAGAGCTCTGTCAAGTGCCTGGGCTGCTGTTGGCTGTCGGTCTGCCAAGCTGTTTCTCTCCTTCCTGTCATTTCCTCATTCTCCATCCCTCCCTCTCTCTCCCTCTCTCTTCCTCCCTCTGTCTCTCTCAACGAGCGCTACCAGAATCTGAACGCCACATCTGGCGCTCAAATTAAATCATTTACAGTCCATAGAGAGAAGCGGCGTTTAGTGACAATACAGCCGGTGGGGAATCAGTGTGTTTTCTCTAAGCTCTGACACCATCGTCTCCTCTGGCATCTGATTAGATGTCATCGCGGCGCTGTTCAGATGTGCGAGACGTGTTTTCTTGCTGCGCGTTAAAAAATCGGAGGGTTGAAAATGTCATGGAGGGAGCTGATCATCTGGTGGCGTCGCCTCTGACACCTGCACTCCTTTCTCTTCGTGTCACGGCTTCCATCTGCGGGTCTCTTAACTTCAACAGATTTTATTTTGTTTGGGGATGCAAAACTGTGTGACTGAAGGCTGATAGAAGAAGAATAAAGGTATCATTTTTACAAGGTCACTGGTTTGAGTTCAAATGCGTGCAGAAATTCAAAAAAATGTGGAAATGTCGGTATGAAAGTGAGCCTTTGCCGCTGAGGAAAACACTCGCAACAAAACTGCAGGTGGAGCTGCTGACTGTACAGGTCAGCTCCCAGTCTGAATGTGTAACTAAAAAAAACTGCCTCATTCATTGCCTGTGGTAAGGCCTAGAGGTCATCACAGGTCACTTTTTTTCTCCTGTAATGATTATCATGTACCACATTAGCAGAGCTGATTGGATCCACTTGGGTAATAGATACTGCATTTTAACACAAAGAGCCGAATATAGTTTTGAACTGGTCCGAAACGGTTCCTAGATACGAAAAACTTAAGGGGAACCTGTCAGAACTGCCAGCTTGAACATGCTCCATTCAAAAATTCCCCAAAACAATTCAAATCCAGGGCAGTGACCCTGACTCCAGTGCCACAAGTGACCAGACATTTGCAGCTGAAAGGTTATTTGAGGTGGAAATCTTTTCTCACACCTGCTTGAACCTCAGCACATGCAGCAGCAGAGGCAACAGAGATTGACAGGATAGAGGATGTGTCTGAGTTTTATCAAGGATGCAGATTTGCCACAGACGCCGCCAACAACCACGACTACCTCCATTACTACTACAATTTTTGTTTTAATCAGCCCAGAATCCCCCAGGAATTATGTCCATTTTGGACAATTCTCACAAAACTCACAATTTATATAATCACTATTTTTCCTTAACCATAACCAAGTATTTTTGTTGTCTATCCTTCACTGTACCACAGGTTTCCTTACACTGCAAAATAAAACCCATCTTCACAAGTCATTTAGATTTAAAGACTTAGAAAGAGAAAATATATTGATCAGCACTATAGAAAATAATTCTCCGAATGCAGATTTTTTTTTTTTTTTCTTTTTAGCAGTAGTTTGTGGGGCATTTTTGTCTTTATTTTGAGGGTACAGACAAGAGATGTGACAGGAAATGAGAGAAGAAATGACATGCAACAAAGGTCCCAAGTCAAACTTTGAAATATGGACCATGAAGGCATTTTAAACCCCAAGACCACCAGAGCAACCCAATTCAGGTTTTACTGTTCGTTATTTTCCATAAATTACTGTCAATCTGCTAAAAAAAAAAAGACAAAATAAGGCAGATCGCTGCATTAGTATCAAGGAAAATTGCCTGATTGCCTTTTACACTGTGCTTGAAATAAGCTGATTTGAATTCAAGTGTAATAATAGCATCCCATTAGTGGCTTATTTTTAGCTTGTCTTAAGAAAACACGATTTCAGGACTCAATAACAGACTAAATGACTTGTTAAGACAGAAATTTACTCCATAAAAAGGTATCACAGCAACGCAGTCCCATTAAAAGCACAAAAAATACACTTTCACATGACAACTGCTGTGCATAATCTGTCCACACACTCCAAAAGTGAACATTAATGACCCCTGGGGTTCTGTCAATCAGCTAACACTGAAACTAATAAAACATCCCACTCCCTGCTAATCACATTCAGCTGTCATTAACTGCTGCTCTATCAATGGCAGATTCAGGCCTAATAAAATCATGAAACATTTCTCCTTTTTTTCAAGATTTCGTAAACATGAGATGAGATTTTGGGACGCCTCATAGAAGGCTATTGACTTGTAGCTCAGCCTGGGAACGGAGTGACTCCTGTGAAATCCCAATAAAATATGAGGCGGGTGGTCATCCATCATTATAGTCGGACAGCACAGGCCTTTGTTTGTCCGGCACTGGCCAGCGCTGGACTGGTCTGGCTACTGGCGAGACTGTGATGTGTGTGTGAGAGACAGCTGAAACAGAAATAGTGTGAAACAGAAAGCAGTGTGTGTGTGTGTTTGAGAGAGGGAAGCAGTTGACCTGGTGTCAATTAGGAGCCCATATCGTTCCATTCCCCAGGGGCGAGGCCGAGTCTGAAACATTAAATCATTTCATTCACTCCAAACCGATCCTGCTGTTTCCCTCCGTACGCTGCCTGCTCTGCTGGTTTGGCAACATGTTTGCGATTGAAAGTAGTTTGAATCTTTGAAGGCTTCGATACGGCACAAATGCCTCGTTTAGCACGCAAAGAGGGAAAAGAGCACAGCATGTTTTAGTAAATCAGTTATTTGATCAACTTACTGATGCTTCTTTGGTTCATTCAGAGGACAGCAGGGATGTAATGGAAATGTGAAAACATTCTCTGCAGAGTAATTTACCCACATGATATACGGACTCCCCTCTAAAGGCTGACATTAACACAAGTTAAACTCATGTATAAAAGAGTGATAGACAATTGTTAAGTAATTTGTTTTTTTACCTCTTCTACAGAGGCTGCATTTTCATTGTCATTTATTTGTATTAATTAGCAAAATATCTCAAAAACTTAATTGAAATTTTGTGGGAAGTTGGGTTATACGCCAAAAAGCAAGTGATCCAGGATTTCTTAACTTTTCTTCTGTTTTTTTATGCAATACTGCATGTACATTTTTCTATTAGTCAAATACACTTAGATGCAGTCTGGGCATACGTATACACTCTCTGGGTGCTTTATATTGCTCACCTTTGTTTTGGTCTACCTTATTTTGATCATCAGAGGGAGAATATGTTGCAATTTGCCATTTTTTTTTACTGCCAGATGGTATAAACTACAGTTTCTTTAAATAATCCTAAAAACATGATCAGCACTGAACAGTGAATTTTGAGTGAATTCAGTATGAAATTTTTTTATGAAAAACCAATTGATATTAGTAACTTAAACAATAATAAATATCAGATGCATCTATTGAGGGAAAATCAATAGAGAATCTGTATTTAAATAAAACCTGACAACAGTTGAGACTACATTTCATGACTGTGTGGATTATCGTGTTGAGCTTGTGTGTTTCCTGTTCAGCAGCTGCTTTAGACAGAAATGTGTCATTTCCAGCCTGCCAGCGTGAGGGACGACACATGTTGATGTACTTCCAACAGTAGCTGAGAAAGCGTTAATGAAAAACCACGTTTACCCAGCAGGAAATGTTAATAATGTATTGTACAAACATCACATTAACTATTCACTAACACTAATGAGTGCAAACTAGTTAGTAAAGTATCCAAAGTGAAAGAAATGCTCACACATCGGAATTAAAATGTCCGTTAAGATGTCGATTGAGTTTGCAACACACACTTATTTAGAAAGTATCACACACACTTAAGCGTTGTTAAACTTCATGCAAATTCTCAAAGTGAGTTAGCAATAAATCCCATATTTCCGATCGTTGTTTGTTGGTGGCAGACTCCAAATCAGCTTTTCCATAAAATCCTCTCGGACAAAATGTGACAAACTATTGTTGTTCTTTGTCTCCATATCACTGTAATCCTCTTTCTCCCTCTCTCTCTGCCTCTCCATCCCTCCATCCGCACTACCCTCCATCCGCAGGGAAAGGCCTCAGTACTGACCGCCGTGAGCACACACACACACACACACACACACACACACACCCACACACACACACACACACAGCTACGGTTGGCTCTGTGGGTCTTACTGGGGGGCTAAGCTGTGTGGTCACATTTTACATATGTGTGTGTTTGTCCGTGTTAAATGGGGAGTTGGCCTGGGTGTCACTGGGTTTTGGCTGTTGGGCAGTGTGTGTGTGGGTGTGTGTGTGGGTGTGTGTGGCTACAGTAGATGGACTTGGCCAGACTTAGGAGAGGGCCAGCCGGATTTGGCTATTCTGACTGTGTGTGTAACTTGCTGGCACATGCTCAGGTTGAGTGGGTTCGCTGCATGCATGTGCATGCCTGCATCCGTGTGTGTGTTTGGCCGTTGTCGTAGGTATGCCGCAGATCAGTTTAAGCCTTATAAACCTATTGTTGTGCAATAAAACCATCCTCTCACATCTCTTATAACCTCTTTGTTTGATAGTCTATCCATGCTTCTGCTAATATGCACACACACTGAGGTATAATACTCTATAATACGTCGCTGCAAGCAGAACAATGCGTTGTCTCCATCCCTCCATTTTTTTTACATGCAGGTATTAAAAACAAAAACCAAAAAATGTTTCTTGATTTTATTTAGGTTTGACCTTGGTTTTAGGCATGAAAAGGTGAATCGCTTTCTCATATGTCTTTAAAGTAATACTTTTTAAACATTTCATAAGGATCTGAGTCAGTAACAACTGATGCTGCTTTCACACATAAACCCAACGTTGGATGCAGGATATGAACTTGCATTCTGACTTCATATACATGTAGGTGCACAGCTATTCAGGGAGCTCAACACACTAATAAACCTGAAGCCAATACACAAGGTAATGATCATTCCTAAACCTGCAATAACTGATTATTGGCTGCACTATGTTCACCAGTTAATTGCTACCTTTGTCTGCCTGTCGGTGCTGGGCAGGTAGCATACAGGAGGTTCTTCACTGCTGCATCTTAACAACGATGCTGATGTGATCGGTGAACCCAAACAGTACAGTTGCGGGAGGTTAAACCAGAGAGAGTTAAAGAGTTAAAGGATGCTGAAAGGCTCAGTCGAGCTGAGGGGAACTGCAGCGTTAGTGATATTTCTCTGTGGGTTCATCACTGCGAGTGACAACTTTCACATAAACTAGTCATTTGATCCATTGTTTATGTAGAAACATTGATTATAGTAGCTTTTAGTAACCAAACAATAATCCAATAGTTATTAATGAAATGTTCATCCTTTCATACTAAAGCTGTGCAGTGTCAGACTGCGCTCTCACACCATTGTCATTAAAACCTTCTTATCCAGATTACAACCTTGATCTCCAAAGTTGTTTTCCATGCAACTTTGGCTTCATTAAAGTTTATTAGCGCAAATACTAAAGTGTCAATAAGTCTGAGTTTATTCCCCGGACTCAGAAACGTCCCTGAGCTGTGGTTGCTGTGAAGTCTTCTCGTCGGTAAACTAACGCTGGGCTGATTAAAGTGGATTTAGAGCTTGTTGCATTTGATCAAAGTCCAGCTGATATCAGAATCGCAGACCAGCTAAGCTCTCAGAGCCAAATCCATAATAATACTCTTACACCACCCACAACAAAGACACAGCCAACACAAGTAAATAAACATAGGCAGAAAATATCATTTGAAGACCCCTCCCATCTGAGTAAAATAATACCACCGAATACAAATTGCCGTAATTGGTCGGAGAATTAGGTTGATAAGAGATGGGAGTTGGAAAGTAAATCCATTCAGCTCATCTGTTTGCTATTGAAGCTTTTGAAGAAAAGTGTTGTTTGTCCTTGATGGTGTGTCACAAAGATTAGCGTCACAAAGAGTTATGGATTTGTAAAATTATTTTAGTTTAGTTTTTATTGATCTCTTAACTGCAAGAAAAGAGTCAACAAAGTAAAAAGCTTTAGGTTTCCGACCAAAAATATCATTATGATAACAAGATAGAAGTTTTATCGTGTTTGCATATGAGTGTTTTAGTGTGGTGGGTTTATGAGCTGAGCTGCATCTTCAAAAGCAGTTTTGTTAAACCTAGAAGCAGCACTTTCAGCTCTCTTAATGTGCTGCATCCAACTTCAGTGTCAATATTTCCTCCCTCAACACTAACCCGAACAACAGCTGCACAGCAGGAATGGTGAAATACTAATGTGTAATGTCTTAATGTACAATAAAAGCGATGCAACCTCTAAAAGAAACGCACGCACACACTCTCCTATCCCATCCACGTGTTTGCCTCTCCTCCTCTCAGGAAGCGGAAAAGTTTTCTCCGTCAGCCTCTAAAGTGTCTGGCCTTCAGCTATATTACCCTCTTTTCCGCCTCCCTCCACCTATCCCTCCATCACATCTTAATGTGTTTGGTAAAACATCAGGCGTAGAGGGAAGGGCACAAGGCGGATGATGTGCTTTTTTGGCCAAAACAGGCATCAGCTAAAGGACGAGGATAAAGGGCTGAGTCTGCTCTGTCTGTCTCTCTGAGTCTGTACGTCCACTCGCTGCATTAAGAAGCCGTCCGGCTTCTTTTCAAAGCCAGCCACTCTCGTCGGACCGCTGCATCTCAGGGCTTTTGTCCCCCCTCAACCATCCCACCACCGCAGCCACCCACCCCCACCTCTCAGCCCGCTGTTGAGTGTCTGTAATGGCCCAGACGAGGAGGGGGAGAAAGAAAAAAAACTAAGGAAGTGAGAGAAATGGAAGGAATGGAGTGAGAAAAAGAGAGCGAGTGGGAGGAACTGGAGGGTGAAGGAGGGAAGGGACAAAAGGAGGAGAGAGGAGAGGGAAGGATAGAGTGGTGGCGGAGGAGAGGGAGAAGACACAGGAGCGAGATGCGCGGGGGGGGGAAGGAGGCCGAGTCTTTAGGAGGAAGCCAGGCAGCACTAAGCGTCTCTGTCGCTGCCCAGTCAGGCCTGCCTTCCCCCTGGCCATAAAACCTCCCCTCCCTCCCCGCACCGCATCCCATCCTGACCACGCTGCACTCCTCTCCTCCCCTGTCCACCTCGTCCTCTCATCCTCACACACTCGCACTTTCATTAGGATTTGCTACACTTGTAAGGACTCTCCATTGGATTACTTTAAACCTATTGAACCAGAGGCTCTCTTTATTTATAGGCTTATGGCATGGTCACTACACGTCTCAGTGAGGCAAGTCATGTGTTGTTATAACGAGGACAAGATAGGCTACTTAGGAACGCCTTCGTCCAAAAAGTTGAAATACTTTTTATGAAAGTTGTTTGATGCAGTTTGCATCCAGAGGGGTGAAGGGTTAAAGGTGCTGTGTCACATTATAATTTTTTATTCAACTATCTTACTTTGAGACATAAGTAAAAGAGACGTAACAAAAATGAGGGAACTCGTAAAAAGTGAACAACAGCCTTAACGCTGCGCAATTCTGGATTTGGTGCAAAATCTTTGCTTTGCTTTACAGCATAAAACACTGCAGGAAGAGGGTGCTGTCCTTCCTGGGAATATGTAAATGAAACAGGTTTTCCCAAATCAATAAAATCCATTCCAAACATCTTTGTCCTCTTCATTTAACTCAGACTGAGACAAGTGGCAACATCTTTGCTTCACTAAGTGATGGGCCATGTCAATTCTATCTTAATTTTGACCTCCTTAACAGTCATTCCTAGCACAGACAAATGTGTTTACAATAATGACACCAAGACAATAATAACCAACACAAATATATTGATGTTTAAAAAGTATATGTGTTGAGCCAAGGAACAGAACCTCCAGTTGGCCTCCATCAGCCTTCTACTGCCTCACAGCACCAAATAAGAAGACAGTGCTGATAAATGGAAAAATCTCGTAATCCCAGACTGAAAAAGACAAAACAACACAAAGAAGGAGAGTAATAATGTTAATCTAAATCTGAAATCTTAATTTTGAGAAAGACTATCAGTGGTGGGAGCCTACAACACAACACTGTGTCAGAAACACAAAACACTATTTTGCTGTCTCCAACTTCAGTCTTCCTGTTTGGTCCTCACAAGGATTGGAACACAAAGAGCGCGCACACACACACACACACACCAACACACACACACACACACACACACACACACACACAGCCAGTGGCCTCAGGACTAATTGCTAGATTGGAGCAGATTTTCTAGTTCAGTTCAGGGCTGTAATTGTGAAGAGAGCAGGGAGGAATGACAGGGCTTCAAGCTGAGAGGACAAATCACCAGGGGCCGCCGATTAGACTGCACTGATGTTCACATGTCCGTGTGTGTGTGAGTGTGTGTGTGAGCGTGTGTGTGTGAGTGTGTGTGTGTGTGCTGGGGTGAGGGATTAAGCCAACCATCTCTCAATTCCAGGTTTCCGTGGCACTGACCCCAAACTGCCACACACACCACGTTGACCCCTATAGGCCTCGGTGGCAAGGAGAACAGTGTCAAAGACGACTTGTGTTACCCTGACTACAAAAGAGAAAAAGCACCACTGCGAGTGTTTATCTCTCTGAAATATAGAAATCATAAATACCACACAATTTCTTATATGTTCACATTGTTAAAGCTGTGAAAAGAAAAGTGTATTTACAGAATTTTATAATAAACTGTGAACTTGTTCCTAACTTCTTAAATGTTCCAACAGCTTGATGTTTGATCAACGCATCTTAATTCAGGTCAGCAGCACTGAAACTAAATCAATGTATCCCAAAAACTATATTGTACTAATTGTAAGAGTATGCAATGTGTTCACACTGAAAAAGTTGAAAAATAACCTACACTCAAGATATTAATGTAGTAGTATCACTGGGTTAAGTATGCGTACTAGAAAAACCTGTTATTCTCCCATAATGCAAAGGGAACTGAGGAATAACATTTATTAAGTGTAATTGATTCATTCTAAAGTTGCATTTTGATTGGTCCAAGTACTGTATCATTTCCTGTTAGTAAAAACCAATTAAAAGTAACTGCAAAAACACCATTATAGCATATACCGTGTACAGTGAAGTATGGAAATGGGACACAGTAAAAGCCTTTGTTGTGCCCCTAAGCAAGGCATGTGGATTTCTGTGTGTTCATACTGGTTAGCTGTGAATGTTTGCAGGGATTGTGCCAGTGATTTGCTCTAACAGGATCCACTGGTTGACATTTAAAAAAGACTGTTTTAAACTAACTAATTTAACACGGTGTCACTGTATCATGAGACCAAAGGGAACGGAGGTCATCTGAAAGCAGAATCTAATACAAAGAGAGGAAAAAGATCACTATCGACTCCCTCCCAGCTCTGTCCCTCTCTCCCTCTATCTGCAGGAGCCTCATCAGACACAGCGGGACAGGAAGGAGACACCCGGAGGGACACCACAGAGATGGCAACACACACACAGAGACGGAGACCTCACTCTGAGCAGCACCACAGGCGTTTTGCTACTGGATAAATCTGCATGAAAACGCCTGGACAGTCAGGAACGCCTGCATGGAAAGTCTTCAAGACAGTTATTCCTCACACACTCCACGTCTGCACGCACACCTGGACTTATTTCTTGGTATCGCTTGTTTCGAGGAGAGCGAGCGAGACGGCGAGAAAGAGGCAGGATGAGAAGGAGAAAAAAAAAAACTGAGATTCAGACAGCCAATCAAACTTTTCTATGTCACATAGTCAGTCAATCATTCAGCCAATCTTTCAGTCAGCTTACCTTGCAGTGATGTCATGGTTGTCATTATGACAAGGCCTACGGTCCTGTTGTCTGATTGGACGTCGGCCACTGTCCAAACCAGCATTACATCCACGGCAGGAAAGGGAAAGCAGACTCCCAACTCCTAAAGTCTCTTTTTATGCCTATATGTTGATCTCTGGTTGTCTTGCTACCTGTCTCAACTCCAGCCTAGTCTAGTTCCTACACCTTAATTGGTTTTAGACATCTCCTTAAGCTCATTCAGCATTTCTATGCAGGGAGAGTAATATATTTGTGTCTATATCAGTCCAACCCTAGTCTCAGTTGACTCTTTCTCCCAGTTTTTCTTCCCTAACACTTTATCTTCCCTACCTGGCCTCCTCCTCCTCCTCCATGCGACACTTTCTCCCAGCCTTATCCCTCGTCTTCATCCCTCCTTTAGCCTAGCATTCCTCTTCCAGCTGTGGCACCTTAATCGCGGCCTCTCCTCAGCCTCACCTTTCTCGCACCTTAGCCCAGTTTACGTGACAACCCCGCCCTCCCGCCTTCACACTCCCCCCCCACCCCCCTCCCTCCCTCCAGCCTCCCCTGGCCCGTCATCCCCCTAACCTCCAGCCTCGGAGCTCCTACCCCGGCCCCGGCTCTCCCTGTCCCTGCCTCTCCTCCAGCCTGCCTTCCCCTCTACTCTGCCTCCCTCAGCCCCAGCCTTCTGCTCAGTGTTCAAGGGGAGAGCCAGCTAGGAATGCTGTGGCTCTAGACGTTTTGTCCAAGCCCTAGGTCTCTTTCACTGAGGCAAGATTAGTTCATACAAAAACTCAACAATACACCACTGAAAGCCATTGTTGATATTCAACATTTTTCACATAGCGGAGCAGAATAGACAATGCGGCAGCCGGGAAAGCCCGAAGCGGACTAGCAGGGTTGATGGCTGATGGTATCTCAGCTGAGCGAGGGCCTTAATCCCTTTTATACACACACACACACATACACACACACACACACACTCAGCCTGGAGACAGCAAAATCAATACTGCTGTCTCTCTCTCTATGTCTGTGTGTGGATCAGTGGGTGAGTGAGTGTGATAGGAAGAAAAAATAGAAAAAGTACTGTTTGTACCTCTGTGTGTGTGTGTGTGTGTGTGGCGTTGGACTGTCTTGGCACATAAGCAATTTCTCAAGGTTCTCTATCACAGGAAGTGACATCGCAACAACTTAACGTCAAACAAACAAGCTGCAAAGCAAAACCTTTTTTGGTGAATTTATGAATTTCAGCTCCTACAAAATGCTCAACAGAACTTGCAATAGTCTTCTGGGTTAGGGATCAAACACAGATTATTTAAGCGACCATCTAAATTAAGGCTGTCTACTATCAGTCGAATGTTAATGTTTTACAAAATTCTTATGTTTCAGTTACTGATTCGAAGCAAATTATAATAAAATATGGACAACATGCGTTGTTAAAAGGCTACGCATGTGACGGGTGAAGTTATTATCACTTCTCAGGACTTCAAAGGGATTTTATCAAACATAGATTCTGGTATTAATTTAAGACAAATCTCCCAGCCCTAAACTAAATTTAGATTTAGATTTCAGGCTCTTCAAGGAATGTACTTGTAAATGTAATAAAGCAAACATTTTGGAGCCTAATACATCATATCTAACTCAAAACGTATTGGTCAGTTTTACACAAGTGCTTAAAAAATACTTCAAATATCATCCTCAAAGAAAAAGAAAGATATTCAGTTTTCAGACCTTTAAGTAAAAAGCTGCCATAAAACAATGAAGAAATACTCCATTTAAATCTTAAGTAAAAGCATAGAAGTGATATCAATGAAATGCAAAGTATCCAAAGTATGCAGCAGAATAGTCCGAGTGTAGTAAAGTACTCAAGTGAAGTACAAGTACCTCAAAGTTACTTACTTTCCACTGCCACAATTAGTGTCAAAAACTCTGACAACATATTTCTGGATAAAAATTGGGTCGTCAGTCCAACAAATCACAAAACAACTCGGTTGGCAACTGCAAAACAAACCTAAAAAGCAGGTGAAATCTGACACACTGCATCTCTACTATTACGATCCTGAAGGTCTTTTCAAACAGTACCGCACTCCGCAATCTTCTAAAAACGAGAACTGAATCCGCTTTAGGAAATTTACCTTGACACACTAGAATGAGCTGCAGAACGTAAATTGCATTCCGGGGAAGGTTAATAGTCAAGGAAGCAATAAAATGAGAGATTAAAAAAAAAAAGATTCTAAATAAACTACTTCCCAATCTTCAGTCACAAGGACGGAGCTGGATTCTGAGTTCAGACCTGGAATCAGTCTGCCGTAGCCTTCATCATCACAGCTGTTTAATGTAATGAACGCCACGTCATGTAAAACTCATAAATCATGTCACACCGGCAGAAACATTTCATAAAACATAATTAAAAGTGTCGTGTAACATTGGAAGCGACAGCGTCAGAGTGGGACATGTTAATTGTGCACTAATGATATGTAATGAATGTCATCAGCCTCGAGGCTCCGGCTAACGAGCTAAATGAACTGGCACTAATGGGCCTGTTAGCTTATCTTAGCACTAACATTGGCTGACGTAATGAAGGGTTCGTCCTCAGCGGCCGGCGGCGAGCGGCACGCCGTGTCTCCAGAGGAGTCATATCACAATCACATACTTCCTTTAAGATGCTTTCTGACACCAACAACAACAACAAGAGAAAAAGACTCTGAGGGCTGTTTGACAAACCGACAGCTGATCACGAAGACAAAAACAGATTCAAACAAACTTATTTTTATTCATTTTCACTTTGCCCCCCCCGGGTTCCTCCTCCTGGACTCCAGATCCGGATCCGGATCCAGCTGCCAGGCTTTCCCAGGACCCCCAAGTCCGCTAGGTAGCAGAGGAGAAGATGAGGAGGACGAGGAGGGAGGGAACAGGGGCCCTCTCTCTCTCTCTCTCTCTCTTTTCTTCCAATTGACCAATTGACAGCTGATTGATGGCCATCTCCTCAGCCCAACAAAGAGCAGCATTAGCATAACTAAAGCAATGTACAGTAGAGTGGGGCAAACAGTAAATTACATGTTACCCCCCCTTCTCTCTCTCTCTCTCCTCTTTACCTCTGTCTCTCTCTCTCGCTCTCTCTCTCATTCAGCTGAACGCCACGGCAGGCAAACAAAACAAAACAAAGTATGCTTTTTGTCCCTCCTGTGAGCCCTTAAACAGAACAACTTGACAGCTTCTTTTGAAGGAGACACATAAAAGGCCTGACAGAGAGAGAGAGAGAGAGAGAGAGAGACATTAACACACACACACACACACACACACAGTACCATTTGAATAAGACACTGACCTTGGGGAGGGATGCTGTGTGTGTGTGTGTGTGTGTGTGTGGTAATGACACCAAAGGACAACAGGGATCAGGGAGGAAAGGTGGGACACACGAGGGGTGTGAACTGCAAACAGAGGGAATATCGTTGGTGAAGTGTGTTTTCAGACCAGGTCCTTGCTCTTCATATGTTGCTATAATCTAATTAAAGCAACAAGTCCTCCAAACTTAACGTCAAAATTGACCAATTTGCAATTTCCTTCCATCTCAGCAGGATGACATGGTGTGTTAGTGCCTTCAAGAACGGTTTGGCTCAAGGTGTCAGTATGCGTCAAACGAGGTGTCAGAAACCTGCTCGAGGAGAGCAAATTCACAGCCGTGCACCGTCATCCACATCGTGTCCCTCTCTATAACGGCAAGCTATTCGTCCGACTTCGAGTGTGGCCATTCGAAAACAGCGATAAAAGTTCCCTTCAGACGTCAACATCAACTCTAAACAACTAAACTTTTCCAGCACTGAATGCAAAGTCATCTGGAAACTTACAGTATAACTGTAGTAAAATTAAAATTATAGTATAGTCATTCCACCTTTGAATAGTTATTACTGTTACTTCTCAGGATTTCTGAGTAAGTAATACCAATGAGAATAATTTTAAGGATTTAAAATTTAATTTCAACTGTCTGAAGGTTGAGCACATAAACAGTATTATATTAAAGCAGCACACAGGGCATCCCTGGATGGATGGGAGGACGAACAGAGGGGTGACCACATACTGGCCACGTCTCCTCTCTCCCTCTGTCTTTTCCTGTCTCTCCCCCACTTAGGCCGGCAATCTGTTCTCTAATTGTTCATTCATGGTGTGAATCTTTAAATAGGAGGCCCTAGCCTGGCGCTAAGATAATGACTCGCTCTGTGTCGTTAGCTAGCGAGGCTAAATTACCGCTCGCTGCAGAGTTACCATGGAAATAAGCCACAATGAGAGTGATTAGTCTTGTGTCTTTTGCACACAGAGACGCTCTGCGGTTCAGCAGGAAACACCAAAACCCTCCTTCGTTTCCTCTCCCTGCCTCTGTATCTATGGCACATTGTATTTTGAGAGTCAGCCGCTTTAATAACATGACAAGTATTTTTAGGTTTTATATATATTTAGGAATGAATGAGGATTAATACAACAATGCAACTGTGTATTTTTTCAACTGCTGTCTGTTTGACTGTTTTTTTTTGTTTTTTTTTATCCTTTCCTTCTGATTGGTCAGGGACGCCTGTCAAATACACATCAGATAGGAAATATTTGGGGTTTTATATAAAGGATTCATATTATATCAGTTTAATCTTGAATTTTGTTTTGTTTGCAGAGTCAACAGACACTTTCAGATGCTTCTTTCTGCCAGGTATTTCTATGAGTCTATGAGTGCGTTATTCAGATTCAGATTCAGCAACGGTCCTCCTCAGCTAAATATTGGTGCATTTGCCCATATTCTCGATTCTCACAGTCAAATGGAGTTGTTAATAGGACAAAGGACTGAGAGACCACAGAGGAAGACGGCCTTCCTAAACTTTACTTATCCCACCAGACTATAACAGACATCTGTAATCTCCTGGCAGATGATCTGGAGACCAATGCCAGCTGTCCCCACGCACTCCCCATTGCTGTCAAAGTCTGTGCTGCTCTGGGGCATTCCAGCATTCCCGCTATTGGAGGCATGTCGCAATCTATACCCTAAGTCCGACATGCCAGGGATGTCATTGAACTCCCCATGGCACCTGCAAGCCAGGAAAGGTTAAGTTAAGCAGGAGTTATTGGCCAAATGTGGGTTCCTTGGTGTCCTAGGTGCAATAGACTATAACCCCTTTGTGTTTTACTTTGGGTCCAGATTATGCGCCATTTAACTAGCTAAAGCGGATTATCAATTATCTTTATTTTATTCTTATACTTTTCTTTCCTCTGCATTTCTCTGTTTGCTGTGGCTCTGTCTCCTCTGACTCGTGTTTGTTCCTCTCCTTCACCGTTTCTTCTGCTCTTTTCCTCTGTTGCTCAACATACAACTCTCTCTTTGTGCAGGTGTGTTTGGGTAAATGTGTGTGTGTGTGTGTGTGTGTTTGCTCATCCACATGTGAGGATAGGGGTGAGACTGAGTGGCACACCACTGATACGCAACAGGAGAGTATTCTGCCTCTCTCCTAAACAAGGCAACAAGGCGAGAGGAAAGGATGTGAGAGGAGAGGAGAGGAGGGGAGATTATCTGTCTCAGTGTGAGGTTGCCAGTCAATGTGAACATCAGGAGTAGAGAAACTGAAATAGCCATCATTACCTGGTCACCCACTGAGAGGTCTGTGTTTGTGTGTTTGATGTATGTGTCAGGCAGGAACACATACATCTTGCAGTGTTGTTCTTAAATAGTCTAAACTATATCAAAGGTTGCACTGCCACTCAGTGTAAAGGTTTTCATCTTCCCATTGGACATAAACAATTTATTGACATGCTGTGGTCAAAGTGGGTTTAAATGTTAATATAGTAAACACATTGTGTCTCATGCATCAAGCTTCAAACCACAACTTTCCCCTAACCTTAACCAAGGGCTTTGAGTGCCTAAACATAACCATAAAAATGTTGAATGATGCTTTAGTTGCTATGGTTGAAAATTATTATTATTACGCTCCCATTGCTGCTATTATGCTCCTTTCAGAATGTATTTGCTGTTGCAAATAAGTAGTATATTGTTGTAAATTCTATGAAACGGGGTTGAGAGACAACTTAATTCCTTGCTGAATCGTATTGTGTCAATGCATTTCGGAAACAAACTTCTTGTTCTTTTTTTTAAAAAAAAAGGTGGGCAATGATTTTGCCAGTCAGCCAATATAATGCGACAAATTTCCCAAACAATTGGCAGCTGAAAGTGTTGTATGATATATTCAACTATGGATAGTAATAATGAACCTCATCAAAATGGGTCATTTTCTGAGAAAAAGTTCACCCCAGCAATGTAATTTATAATTTTATTTCTCATACCAGAAATGACACAGCAGAGTCTCTGTGAACTCTGGAGTATAAAGAAGCAGAGACACACTGATTGATCTGCAGCCTTTACCATTGCAAACACACTAACATTTCATAGTGTCTTCAGAGTCAAAGTGAACAAGGATATAAGGCAAATAAGTATACAGTGAAATAGGTTTAGTGTTATAATTAATTTGCTAAATTAATGCTTTCAGGTCTTAACACCATACAGAGCAGCTTGATCAGTCTGCTATCAAATCTTAATTTGAACCAGAATGTGAAATATGCAAAGAAAAGATTTAAATTTTCTAACCTGGTGTCAACATTCTCACATATTTGCTTGTGATTCTTTTTGCCAATTAAATCCTGGTTTGATCTTGGAGTGCAGATTTTTTACTGTGGGTGACACAAAATGAAATTCTTCACTCTCATTTGTTGTCGTATTTGGAGCCAATAAAATTCCACCGCCTTTATTTGTTGAATTTTGGGTCAGAGTTGAATGTAGTGGTGGAAAAATCAAGGTGATGCACACAGCTTTCACTGACACAGCAGTTTAAAGGAGTAAAGATGGTACTCCTCTGTGCAGTGCCATGCCTGTGCATGTTGATAACCCCGCTAATATGTCTCTTATGTGCTCATGTAAAGCAGAAAAGTTTAAATTATTTGACTGGACTTCTTTAAATTCAACAGTGGAGTGTATAAAGTACACTATACTGTACATTTAAGGATCTGTTGAAATCTCTGGGGTCAGTGAGTCCATAGATACAAGTATAATTTTCAAAATTGATGACATGTCCACAGACAATAGTCATCAAAATCTAAGCCGAGTCTGTTAATGACAGTTTCCGGGATTTTGGTTAAGCTGATAAAGTCCACTTTCCTCTGCTGTTTCACTGGCTCAGACTGTAACTTTCAAACAAACATGTAACATACATGTGTTACTCTAATAGACAAACTTTCCTCTGCATACGTGACTTAACTTTCCGGGCTTTTCGTCTGGTACTGCCACCTTTATTCAATTAAAGACAGTTCCTGGTTATTGTCGGATACTTTCTAACAATCTATTACCCAGCCAGGCCCAAGCTAATGCTCTTAACACACATTACTAGCAGTAATCCTCATCTCCAAGCCAAAGCCGTTGTGTCTGGACAAGTGAGGGGGACTGCAGCAGTGACAGCAGGTGCTAAAGCCTGGCCTAACCCCGGCCAACACCGCCTGAGCTCCGTAAGACAGGAAATGCTGGTAGGGATACTTACCTACTTACTGAATTACGTACTTACTCACTCACACACACACACACACACACACACATAAAGGGTGGGGACTTAAAACAAAGGCACACTGCACTGCTGAATGGAGGAGATGATCGTTGGGTCGCATCTACATGACAGTGCAGCACCGCAGGAAAACGACAGGGCTTCCTAAACCCCTGCGAGGGCAACTGATCGCCCTCAGGCCTGTATTCTCAGAGTGTGTGTGTGTGTGTGTGTGTGTTAGCTGAAGAACAACGCATTTAAAATTCTAACTACCTTTACTGTTAAGATTGACGCCGAATAAATCCCTGGCATTAGCACCTGATAAAACTTTAACATCTGTTAAAATGGTGATATTAGCTGCTTACAGATGTTAAACATCTAACGTCACGGGCAATATTTTAATGTTTATTTGTTTTTTGACCAGTGTGAAATGTTCCTTTCCGATTCGAAGCATTTGTTTACAGTGTAAACACGCAATAATCTGTGTTTGAACAGAGTCGAGGGAGAGAGGAAAGAGTTTTTAGTTTCGGTTAAACAAGCCTGGGAACCCAAGTCTGTCTATTGTTCTAAAAAAACATTATAGTCTTAAAAGTTAATAGTAAGAGTGCTCCTACTGTATTGATTTGGTCTGTTAGAAATGGTGGAAACGGTGACATTATCCAAGTTATGAACAGCAAAGTCAAATGATAACCTTTCAACATGATAGGAAAATCCACATGGCAGTAATAAAGAGACATCAGACCCCAAATATACAAGAGAAGAAGAAACTTCACCAAAGCTTGAGGCAAAAGAGCAAAAATTATCTTCTGCAAGTCCTGTATGAGATGAACCTTCATCCTGAGAAAAAGGTTGTCTTCTCGTGTTTAAAAATAAGTATAAGAAAGTGATTTGTAGGAGATCGTTGTTTGAAGTGTTGCTACTGATTTAAGACACATTCAAACTATTTTCTTGATTCTGCTAATGAGGCGAAGTTGTCAAATAGTATGTTAAATGTGATGTCAATGTGAAATGTACTGCATATAGGAAGGATTATTCTTCAAAAAAAAGAAGATAATGTTGATACTGTTCCACGAACATTAAAGATAACCCTTTGACTGTATTTAAGATTGCAGTGATTACACAATTACATGCACAAATTACTTTCTCTCTTTCAAACACCTTAACATTGTAATTTTGAAACATGGACTTTTTCAAAAGAGGCCACTAAGTGAGGTCACAAAAAAGTTGTCTGGATAAGGAGGTATTTTGTAATTTGAGTGCGATTGGATCAGATGGAGTCAGACTCGTGGAACTGCACTCAGTATAATGTGTTTGTACTGGTAAAACAGTATTACATATGATACATCACTGCAGCTATATCCTTGCTGGTGGAGGGCTTGGAAATGCCACGAGTTGAATCATCACCACTGTCAGAAACAACAATGTGCGCTCTTCACTGGCCCGCCAGGATAAAATGCAAACACTGGACAATCATGGTGCCAAGAGCCAAGCAAATACCTGCTGACACCACAACACAGGAAGAGACTCCTGCCATGTTCATTTTTGTTGCCACCTTTCTGCTACTCACCCAGCATGCAGAGAAAATAAGACGTGTGCACAAAATAAACCACTTCTTCAGAGGGCTTTTCCCTCAGTATCATTGGATACTGATGGAAATGTGACGGACTGTCGGAAACATTTCCCAAAGGTTGTTTCATGGTATTCTGATTATCAGACTTTTGTATAGAAATTAGGAGAGGATGATCTGACCTCTCTTTGTTGGAGGTCGGACAATTTCTTTGGGGTGAAACTATCTATCAGCATATTGATTAGCACTAATTAGGATCAATCCCACTATGTTTAGCTCAGCGGGTGAAGTCTGCGTTGTGTGTTTAAGCAGTCATGCATGTAGTATGTGTATATGTTTGCCTGTATACATTCGTCTGAGTGTGTGTGTGTGTGTAGTGTGTGTGTGTGTGCCTTTGTCTCGGCTGTCACCCTGAAGGTTATCTCCGTGGTGGCAGCATCGTCAGGTGACAGCCGTATCCCATGATGCCAAGCGAGACGTCAAACTGTCCTTCCAACCTGGGTTCCCTTGACAACTAGAGTAACACACAGGCGCACACACACACACACATAAAAACACATAGTCCATACACACCAAACTCACCCTCCTCTTGTAGAAGGTAAAAGGTATATATGTGTGTGTGTGTGTGTGAGTGTGTGTGTGTGTGTGCGCCAGAAGGGCTGCTCAGACTTTGATAAGCTATCACATGTCCCAGGTGATGGTCTCTAACAGCACATCAGTCCAAAGGCACTGCCTGACAACCGAATCAAACGCACCCAGACCAGACATCCTGGCAACCCAAACCAAACAAACCCAAACTGACAATATATATTATACATACATTTCTCTGAAACACATTCGCAAAATAGGAAAGCCTTTTATTTGTGACTGGTTACCCAAAAAGGAAACATCCCTGATAAGAAAGTGTATTTTAGGCACAAGCTGGTGGTTCAGTTTACTAATGTGTTCACCATGTCAGCCAGGAGAGGCACAGGGGGGCCTTATGGTGCAGCAGGCCACAGCGATGCGAAGCTTTCACTCCCTAAAGATCACTTGTCAATCAAACAGTATATCCAGCATTTTGACATTTTTTCCCCTTCTTTAGGAGGCGCTACTTTCACTGCTTCTGTTAATCATGATTTTTAAATATTCTTACAGGACGAGGGGGCTATGAAAATAAAAACCCAAGTTGTAACAAATGATTCAAACAAGAAACTGTAACAGTGCTCTCGTCAACAATTCTGACAACAGGTCTGTGGCCCCTTTATACACAGAGACTCTGCAATAATACGCTAAAGAAGGCCTGTCATTACAGCGACTTTTCTTTTCTACACTGGACCAAACAACGCCGGCATAATGCTGCTCCAGTTGTGATTTTAGATAGCGTTGCGAAGCAAAAGAGATGTGACGAGTAACACAACAATATTGGTGTCCTGTTACTCTACCTCTACCTCCGCTGCCGGCTTAACAGCAGAACAACATTGTTCCCCCGTTCCATGTTCGTACCTTTTATACGGAAGTCGAGGCGGAACAACGGGGCATCATTCCCGCCTTGAACAGGCTGTGTAAAAGAGGATTGTAGTTACGACATTAACATTGGTTGGCATGAGTGAAGTTAAAAACATTTGTTCAAAATAAACCTTCATGTGACCTGGGACAGTTGGTTACATCTCAAAAATACACGAGCAACAGTTTAACCAGCAAATCAGTTCATGAAGTGTATTAAAATGCAAGGAACCGAAGCAACAACACTGATGCTTCACAAGTCGAATGAAGTCACTATTTAAATCTCACTTAACCATGGATTGGTTCGACAAACAAACAGAAAGAAAGTGTATAGGGACAATAATCCAATCCAAACAGTCCTAATATAGAAAATAATGGACTTCACTTCCACTTTGATTAAGAGCACAGAAGCAAAATATGTATATGTATTTATTTGAGAGTGTTGTGGATCATCAGTTCACGTCTGAAGCTTTATCGTAGCTCTGTTTCATATCCCCCCCACCCCGAGCAAACAATCCAGTAAGCAACAATCTCCGTTATCTCCTTTGAGCTCAACATTTACTTGGTGTTTCAGTGCTACATAATCACGAAGCACTGCAGAGAATAATTCACACCTAAAACTATACACACAGACACATACACCCTCAGCATGTCTTGTACAATTACAGAATTACAGCATCTCGGAAATGAGACATGACAGAGAAAGCATGAGAGCTGTTTTCTTTTTCTCTCACACACACACACACACACACACACACCCACACACACACACACACCCACATCCCATAATGAAGTGTTTCCTGTGTGTGTGATGTCAGTGACACAGGTTCCATTACCTGGCCTGTCACCGCATCGCCGTGGTGATGGCCTGTCAGATGCTGTTTGGTTGCCATGGCGAGAGACATTGAAATCCACATGATTCGATAATGCAAGGCTTTGATTGGTTTAGCTGTTTACCATTAGGGTGAAGTCTGGACAGACTACTCAACATATTTGATTCGCACATACTGATTTTTGTCATTAAATTAAATTGTCATTTGTTAAAAATTACATGAAATCTTTTTTCTACTACGACTACTTGAGATGATGCCAAATATGGTGAAAATCTAACCAGTGAGAGGACAAAGAAGGCGTGGAAGAAAAATAGCAGAGGCGTTTTAAAGGGAAAGTATTGAGCTAAGAATGTTGATTTGGTATTTTGAAACTTTGTTTTTCAAGTTGCGTTTCATTGCTGAAGCTTACAACCTAACAGAGATATTTCCCTCTTTGGTGATCCTCTGACTTTTCCTCTAGCGCCACCATGAGGATGACATTTGTGGTTTTAAGTGAAATGTGTCGACGTCTATTGGATGGATTGCCATGAGATTTGGGGCTCACATTCATGTTCCCCGCAGGATGAACTTGTTTGTTTTTGGTCGAATTTGGACGTCTCCGATCGGTCCGTGAATGGATTGGCATCGCTTGGATTGTTTCTTTCCCATTTTCAAAAGTAACAGAATCTGAGGTTCTCATCCCAAAAAATGTCTAGGATGTGAAATGGCTAAAATATGGGCCGTCCATATGACTCCCTATGAGTTTAGTTTAGGATAGCAGAACGAACACATGTGCATTTACAGTGGGTTAGTAAATACGTTTATCGCTTTGAACTGTGTAAGTGTAAATGTGTGAAAAAATCAAATACGACAAAGCTGATCTCTCTCTCTCACACACACACACACACAGTATGGAGGGTAAATGAGCTCTAGATAAGAGAGGAGGAGGAGTTTTGGTTCCATTCAGTTGAGCTCTACAGTGGCTTTTCTGTGTTTTTTCCCCACCGGAGGGAGAAAATAAGAATAATTGATTTCACCGTTTTCTTCTGGTGTCAGATCTGCTGCCGTTTATCATCATCAAATCTATGCCTCTGTCCTTCTCCCTCTCTCCATCCCTCTCTCTCTCCCCTTGTTTGTTCTGCTAATTAACTTTATTACCCTGATAGCTCCCCACTGCCTCTGACGAAAACAATTACCATCTCTCCCCCCTCCACCTCTCTCTCTCTCTCTTCTCCCTCATCATCCCTCGCTCTTTCTCTTCTGGCAGAGAGCAGTAATTAGTCCTGAGGCTTTGCTGCTGCTACACTTACAATCTGTCGTTTTCCGTCTGTAAATGGCGTTCTACGGTTGAATCCAACTATCAGGAGAATTCTTGAAAACTTCTGAGATGAGAAAAAGTTAAAAGTGAATTCGGTTTGCTTGGTTGAAGCAAATACATTTCCTTAAGAACATATGGGGTAACTATATTTTATGGTTCTGTAAATTTCCTAATAATTTCCTAAGAAGTTTCCTGGAAAGAACTGAAATTTGGAAGTAATTAACAGAACGGAAAATTAAGAAAACATTCTGACGTTGGAACAGAGTTTCCTATAGTTAGTACCAAATCACATCGTCCTTTCCAAGAACTTTTCTATGAATTACATATCACCTTATTTCTAAGAAATTATAGGAAACTGTGGGACAGTTGAAATCAATAAAAAAAGGCATGTTCTAATTGTTTGTTGGATTTAAACCAAAGGGTCCAAAAGCATCCGCACTTAATGTTATGATAATAATGCACCGCATAATGTCATACAACCATAACAGAGACTTCATTTCATGAGAAATAAAGCAGTAAAGTTAAAAAGCCACTGGCACAACCGCCATGTCGCCTAATTTGCATAGTATCAAAACACAATGTTGACAGGATTTAAATAACGCCTGTGGTTACATGTTATTATTCAGATAACGTGTCCAGATACACAACAAATGTTAATACAGGAGGCAGATATTCTTCTTAAAAATGTGGCCAAACTGTACAGATGTTATGTACAGCCAGGTGAGATCCAATCACAATGCGAGCTGGATCACCTCCAGATTTGTTCTGGCCAATCCAAAATCTCCCCATTGCATTAACATGCATGTTTTGCTCATTCAGACACAGATAGCATGTTGACACCAGGTGAAATGAGGTCAAGCTGTCGCATTCATTTTTATTGCGTAATCTTTGAGCATCTATTAAAATAATGCATTTGAAAACATTTTTTTTTAAATGTTGAGGAAATTACGACATTTTCCATTAGGGTTTCCATTAAGCTAAATCAATGCAGCATAATTTGCATGAAAATAATAATTTGCATGAAACCAAACTACTTTCTGTGTCCCTCAATGTCTGTTACTCCCCGTCTCTTTTTTTTTTTCCGACATGTCCTGGCAATCTCTCTCTCTCTCCCTCTCTTTCCTCTGGCAGACAGGGCAGCATTACATTGTCAGTGGTAATTTACTTCTCATCTGTCTTCACTAATTATTGTCACATTCATCAGATTCATCAAGGCAAGAGGGGCTCTTGCGGGGATTGCACCATTTGCCGTTAATACAGCATCAACTGCTATTAGGCCCGAGAAGCAGAGGTGTGTGTGTGTGTGTGTGTGTATGTGTGTGTGTGTGTGTGTGAGACAAGAGGGACAACGCGTATTCATCTCTAATTAGACCAAGCTGTGTGATTAATTATACAGTCCGCCTTTTTTTACTCCAAGGGCTGAGGATGATGTTGTTCATGGGAGGAAAAAATAAATATACAAGAAGAATATGGGAAACCTGGAGGGAGAGAATATGAAGAAAGAGTGAAGGAGAAGAGATGAAGGTGAAGATGTGGGAGATGTTGAGGCAAGGTAACATGGCGAGGGAAGCGCCGACATCAGGGAGGAGGGCAGAGAGGAGAGAAAAAGGGAAATAAGAAAAAGAGAGCCGGAGAAATCCAGAGGGAGAGCGAAGAAGTGAGGGAAGTGTTTTGTCATGTGCTCTCAGTGTAATTCCCACCTGACAAAGAGGCCTTGAATCAGGGGGGAAATTGCAACTTGTCACCCAGCAAATAAACTGCCCTGATAACTGATTAATAACGCACACCTGGGACAGCTGCACACACACACACACACACTCACTCGCACGCAGATGTAGGCACATGCTGAGACACACTTGTAAACAGAGAGAGAGAGCCAACACATCGCTGCATACGATTTCCGTGCATATGCTGATGAGTGCTCTGTCACTCTGCACGAACACACACATGTATAAGCACATTCATATTTTTATCTGGAACCGTTCAGAGGCACACACAACTGAACGTAAAAAAAGATTTTTGACACAAATTTAGCAGTGTTTCAGAAAAATGAAGCGATTTGAAGGAGGTCACGGCTTCCTGATCTCTCACTTCAGGCTTAATGAACTTGGCCAGAGAACAAGTTTTAGGTACGTTGACTCTCTGAGCTGTTAACGAGGATGGAGAGGGACGGATGGATGGAGGGTTAGAACTACTTTCCATGTTTTGACAAGAAGTAAAGATGGTAAGAAACAGAAATCTAAAAAACATAGATGAAGACATAGCATTGATATTGGTTTTGCAAAACCCAAGGTTACGTTCTATGGCAGCATACTTGAAACGTTCAATGGCAATGTTGTATCTATTATGACAATATCTGTACAGGAGATACAGTATTATAAGGTCAAATAAAGGGGCACATTAATTTTTAAAAATCTGACATAGGAAACAAACTCTGGTGTTCGGCATCAAAGTAAAAACATCACATGCCCATCCACCACCCCAACCCCTACACCCTAATTTTTGGCTTTACTACGATATAAAAAGAATAACACTTTCTGCTTTGACACACAACATTAATCTTGTGCTGCATATCTTTGTCATATGTAAATATTAAAAGTTGGTCTAAATATTGTACCTGAAAACAAATGAACTAAACAGGACATTTTACTTCAACATTAACATTTTTGCAACTTGCCAGATACATTTGTAATCCTGTTTCCTTCAAAATGTATTTTCTGTTAATTCCATATAAACGTTATTTCAAGCAGACAGGATTGGATCCACCATTAAAGTAGGCCGATAGGTGTTTAAATGATGGGTTTGGATTTTTTATGTCTATCGTGATAAAGTACACACATGTACTTCAAGAGGGTTATTGGTCGGTATAATGTGTAATCATTCCTCCTCAGTATAGTAGCTGTGAAGTGGTTCCTTTGTGGTGTGACTACACGGCAAGAAATTAGGGTGTTTTGTCAGGACAATACGACAAACAGGCTCTATCCTCCACCACAGCCCAGCACCACAACAAGGAAACACTGTCCTGACAGTCATTTGTCCTAAAAAGACCACAACTTATTAGTATTGGCTGAACTTTGAACTTTAGGCCTTTGGATTTTGTCCTTTACTTCAGCCGAGGCACAAGAGGATCTCTTCATGGCCGATATGGAGAGAAGGAATGATTACAGCAACCCATGACTCTTTAGACGTGAGCATGGTGTTGAGATAGACTAAAAACAATCCGAACCTATTAAGTGTCAGTATGGAGCATTGGATTTTTCTGGTCAATTGACCATTGCACCAATCTAACACACACACACAAAAAAAGAGTCTACTGGACAAAATAGCACTAAGCAGTTTTTATGATGTGTCTGTAAGGTAAAAAATAGAAGCTGTAATACAGCACCGCCTGAGAAAATAAAATCTGACCATCCAGTCCCCAGAGACAAAGAAAACAACAATGGGAGAGGGAGAGAATTCAATTACAGACAGATAGAGCTTCTGATAGACTGAGAGGATCAGCTCTGTTCCTTCTTTTCCTTTTTCCTCTCCTGAGATGATACACACACACACACACACACACACACACGTCAGTCAATGTTAGCACACACTGACCCACCCAGGAAAAGCCATTTAGAGTGACATCTACTCTTAGTGTTTATTATACCCTTACACCTCTCTCTCTGCCCCCGTACCCCCGCTGTATTTCTAAATGCTTGCACGTTCCTGGCCTCTGATCCTCGCTGTGATTGGACAACAACAGTGGGACCAGGACGAGGCCAGGCCAGGCCACGCTCTGTGCCCCCAAACTCTCACACGCACACCGCAGGGCCATCTCCTCTAAACAAAACCTCTTCATCTGCAGCACAATGGAGGCTCTCCTGAAAGCCTATCATTTTCGCTGGCACTGGGTCGTACGGTGACGGAGAGAAGGAGGTGGAGGAGGAGGAGGAGGCGGAGGGAGGGAGGACAGAAGGAAGGAGGACAGTGTCGCAAATTGGATCAGAGCCGAGTGTTGTCGTTTGGAGTTTTATCAGCGGAGCCTGACGCCCAAAAGGTCATCTGACATAATGGCTGATGAATTTAAAAAAAAAAACGAGCTGAGCAGGATTTTCATTTGCAATTTTCAATTTAGCCAGGCGGAGCCTCTTGTGGCAGCCCTCGCTGATAACCGTCTCCAGCCTGTCAGCGCTATCGCACCGCCTGTCACAAACATCAAGCAGCTGTTGCAACCAGAGAGGGAGAGATACAGGCAGGGAGAGAGAGACAGGTAAATAGGAAAGAGAGACAGCCGGAGCAAGACAGAGATAAAGATAGAAATAACAAATATGTTCTTTTTTTAATGAGAGACAGAGAGGTTGGCGAGGTCAGAAAGGTCAAGTCATCGGAGGCAACGAGGCTGTTTCAGTCACTGATATCTCTGCAGCTGTTATCACATCCTCAGCAATCCTCATAAGCAATGTTGAATTATTACACGTTCAAAACATGATTAATTTATTCTTTATTTTCTCGGTATGTTTGTTTTTATATAACAAAACCACTGTGGGGTGGAGCAGTGAAACCCACTAAAGAGGATGTAACAGGCAAAATGAATACTTTTTTGCCCTTACAATGGACAGGAGAGAGATGACAGGAAATGAGGGGAGAGAGATACTACAAAGGTTGCCAGTCAGACCGGGGATGTTGCGGTTTGTGGTCAGCATCTCCACCCCTGAGCCATGGGGTCACTCTGGCAAGTAGCAAATAAAGCATTTTAAACTGTGAGTGAAAGTGCAGCTTTTGTATTTGATTACAGGTTGAATCCAGTACTGAGCCTTGCAGGGATGGGTAGATACAGTACAGGTTTGCACTGGACCAGTGACTCTGGGGTGGAACAGAAACCAGAACTCAGCATGGTTTGTGAAGTGACCACCTTGCATTTTTTTTCAGTTCCCTAATTTTGAAGGTTTTGAAAGGTTAAGTTCTGCAGAATTGTACAATCTGATACAATCACACACAACAGCCCTGTCACTAATGCTAATGATATGAGTGGCAGAGGGGTGTTGATTCAACTCGACAGAATATCTGAAGCTGTAACTTTTGCTGTTTTTGTATTTCATTTTATTTCATTTCATGGTAAGGTCTTACTCTTGTCATACTTTCCAACAAATAGCAACTTTAAATGGTGAAATCATCCATACATTAGTGATCTTAACAACCTCTTACAGATGTGTTTGCACATCTAGCACTTTGAAATGTGCCCACCACAGTCTTGTAATGATAATTGGGGTATATTACTGTGCCTCAAACAACAGTTGAGCCTTAAACCTGCTCTGGTGAGTGACAGACATAAGAATTTCCTGTCCGAATGTGTCGTACATTATCAGGCCCTATTGTGCTTTAATTATACACAGCTAACCACTTAATTCTATAGCCAACTACTGAACACAAAACTGCTGCTGTTTATAGCTGACATAATCATGTTTACATTCTTTTATTCACTCTGTAGGCTTTGCCAGATCACAACATAAATCTGGTGTTACTGATAAGGAGATAATAACAGAGTCTTTCTTCAGATTCCTCCATGATGTCTTCACTCTCAACAACCTCGATCAGTATCGGAAACTTAGAGAAAACACAAGTAGCCCAGGTTGATCGATATCCATTCTTAAAGTCTCCGCGTTTTATCTTAATAGCTGCCGCAGCCTTGCAGTTACACTTTGGAAGAGGTGCACATAAGTGTGTCTGAGTTGGCTGTGTGCAAGTATAAATCCAGGTTTATTCTTTAAAGGAGGTTGTTGCATTTGTAAAAGTTCTACCTCTAAGGTTTACAATATTATCTTTAATTTAAACTTAAATACGGATGAACAGTATACGATATATAACAGCGTATTGTTATCAGTCTTGCTCCATTACCGGCATTAATGTATTTTTTTTTTTTTACCAAAGTGATTCCATTCACAGTGTCTCAGGACTATAAATGCTTTTTATTAAAGCCTTTTTTGTTCTTGTTGTTAACATCTGATGTCTGATTACTATTTTACATTTTCAGTTTGTTTGAAATAGAAATAGAAGAAAAGAATAATTAGCATGAGCAAGGTCAAAATAATAAAAATAATAATACAATTGTGACCTGCAGAGACTCAAAGTTCATCAGGTTAAACACAGAAAAAAAGTGTTGTGTGAAAACATTACAACAATGAGCAATCAGCGAAGACAAAGTCAAGGACAACAATTTGTATCTGGTCATTCTGTGGCGGCCATTTTGGAGGACTGGCGTTGACCATGATCTGTCCAGACATTGAGTTTGAATCCATTCAGGCTAGAAGATAAAATCATGGCTCTTCAGTGGGCTTGCTGTGCAGAGAAACAGGGCCCTGAGCCAAGGTTTCTAGAGCAAACAGCCTCACATAGCTGCTCCCCATCACCGCCTATTCATCTCTCTACATCCACCTGACAGAAAGAGAGCGAGAGACACAGACCAACAGAGAGAGAGAGAAAGGCTCTTGGCAGTGAATCCAGGCCTTGCTGTGTTCGGTTGAACAGCTGTGTCTAATAAAGTGTCTCGCCTAAAAAAAAAATGGAGTACTTCACAACAATCCAGCGCAAAGAGAAAGGCAGCAGAGGAGGAAGAGGGGGATGAATGATGGGGAGATTTTGTTGAAAAGCTTAAATGACAGGGGCCAATTTCTCCTAACCAGGAGGAAAAGGTACAATGAGTATTTGATTGGTGGATACTCAGGTTTAAAAGCTGGTTGATTGGCTCGAAGAGGATCCTCCTGTGCCTGTTTAGATCGATAGCATGTCAAAAGTCCTTCCATCCTGCATGTAGCCTGCGTCACGACTGTGGGATTTGGGGGAAATAACGGAAGCAATGCAGCTGGATCATGGATATATAAAATATTTTCAAACCTGCTGCAGGAGAAGATTTTACATCACAAATCATGTTGCTGAAGAGATCCACATGTTGTACACTTACTAGGGAAATATATAAAACTGAGCTAAAACTAAAATAACTGGAAAAATCCAACAACTATTGCTTTACATCTGCTGTCAAAACCCATGAATGCAATAATGCTTATAAGTTACTTTATTTGGAGATATCAGGTTAAGGCAGGACTTTAATCAATGCATTTGTGTTCTGTAATTTCCTTTCTATATACAGTATAGTTTTTAATTTTTTTTTTTTTTTTTAATGATGTAGTTTTCCCATGTGGAATTCAAATTAAATTCCCAAGCACAAGGGATTCACAGGAAACAGTGCTCGCACATAAGGATGTTTTGAAGATAAAATACTTTGTGTAATAAAGAAGACAACATTCAATCAGTTCAGTATTAGCGATAATTTCCCAGTCTGAAGTCTCTGTCTGACACCCCTGTAAAAACTCTATTAGAAACTAATTTACGTGTACACAAGGTTTCTCACACAGAACCAGGTTTGTCTAAATCCTTTACCCGGATTATGGAAACCAAGTTTCTCATTTACATCATGCATAAAGCAGCAACAAAACTCCAGCACACCTTTGCAAACACGTTTCACCATTTCAGGTGGACGAACTGAGGAAAAACCTGGAACAAAATGTGAATAAGAACCGTTTCATTTTAAAGCAGAAAAGGGGGCCAGGACTAGGAGAGAAAAACAGCACGATGGCCTTGAGAATATGGATCCTCTCTACCCAACACCTTTGTTTGTCTCAGAGTGCCACAAGAGAGCCCTGCGTGTGTGTGTGTGTGTGTGTGTGTGTGTGTGTGTGTGTATGGGAGGTGGGGGGGGATGCTGGGCTGTGTGACAGAGTCTCTCTCTGCATTAATTGCTTAAATTGAAGCGCTGCCACGTCTCTGTGAGAGACGCTTTGATATGATAATGGCAGCCTTCTCAGCACAGGAGAGGCCTGCTTTGTGTGTGTGTGTGTGTGTGTGTGTGTGTGTGTGTGTGTGTGTGTGTACGGATGGTAATTTGGTGGCATGCACCTGCCAGCACGCCACTGTCTCCTGTCGCCATCAACACGGCCAGGGAGAGTCAGATAAACAGACTCGAGGAGAGAAGAGAGAGAAGGCTCAGTCAGGTTTGGGTGAAGATTATGATCTGGGTGAAAACGAAGGTGAAGAAGATGACCATGAGGATGATGATGTGACCACTCTCTGTGTGGTACATGTTACCTTTATTTTTATTTTGTTTTTAATGACCTAACGCAACTCGAACACATCGTTAACTGCGAGTCAAAGTGTCACTGAATTTGATTTAAAAAGTAACACAATGTTTTGTTTCAGCTGCTTTAACTGTCTTCATTAACTGACACGGGGGCATTCAAGACCGCTCACATTTCCATGTAACGTTCAGAGCATTAAAAACCATGCCTGCTTTAAGTAATCCCTATACAGACCCAAAATATCAGTTGCCAACTGTTTTAGTCATCAAACAACATTAACGTAGGGGGTTGTGAGAATTAATATAACAGCCTAATCATAAATGTGCTGCACATTAAAAACATTTCCATGACAACTCATCACTTTCCAGGACATCGTTCGGGAGTTTTCCATGACTAGGAAACTCCATGTTTTAAAGGTGCTCCAGGATGCGTGGGAACTCAGGCTCGGGTCTGTGGAGGGCCTGGATGCTGGACTCAATGGACTAAGCCAGCTAACAGGAAGTCACAAGTTCATTTTATCTCATCACAGATGAAAAAACTGTTAACCCAACTGAAGCACAGCTGTGACCTTCTGATAGCTGTCCGAAATATTAAACCACACTGAAGGTGCATCTTGGCTCTTCAGCCTCATGTAAAGTGTAAATTTCTCCTCTCTCTTGTAACCTTTGTCTCGGCAGCATCGCTTGAGTGCCAAGCACTTTTTTAAAATTACTGACAAAAGGCCGCTTCGGGCCACTTTAACTGACCGGTTCAAACACAGTCCTCCACTGCAGCTCCACTGAAGCAGGAAGAAGCTTCAGAGCAACAAAATCCAGGACTGCTTTTAAGAAAAATATGTAGACAGTAAACAAAAAATAAATCAGGAAGGGAAGGTAAAAATGTTTGCATCAAAATTGCGTCAAAAGGTGTCATTTCTTGCACTGGATTACAAAATTCAATCACACGTGTTTATGTGAAGAGAAAATAGTTCGCTGCTGTTCTGGATTGTGTAGTGTATCAACATTTCACTATTAATTTAATTAGCTCTGATTAAAATAGAATAAACCAATAAACTTATGATTAACAGTGATTTTAGAACCACTATAATGTTTTTAAACAACTAGCGGTGTGAACATTACAGTATATTATGTAAATTAATTCCTACATTTGGGTTTTTTGACTTCTTCTTCTTCTAATTTCCCGTCATTCCGGTTTACTTTGTAACTCACACAGTTACTGACCCGGTCGTGTCCCGACTGGTTAACGGCGGTCCCAGCTCATCATGCGTCATGGTTACCGGAGCACCAATCAACTGTCAGTTCCCCTGATGATGTCACAGGTCAGCGGGGCTGCCATTAGGACACAGAGAGATCGCCATGGAAACGCTGTGTTCTGCCATGGCGGTGGTCGTGGTGGGAGAAGGTTTACTGGAAGTGAAGAGTGTGTGTGTGTGTGTGTGTGTGTGTGTGTGTATTATTCAATGGTGTCTGGGACACCGAGTTGAGTCAGCCATTACCCAGAAGCCACTGCAGCTTCAAGAGGAGAAAGGAAGCTCTGTGTCCCAAGGTCTGACACATACACATAAACACACATAGAGAATGGTCTGATCAAACACACACACACACACACACACCTCCTGGTTGCTTGCTAAGCCAGCTGACCTTTACACAGGCCACCCACAGCTGACCCGTCCTCAACCATGTGACGAGGTGGGAGGCCGAAACTACTACACTGTCCCATGGCTTCACACACACACAGACACACACACACAGAGACACACACACAGAGACACACAAACACACACAGACAGACAGACAGACAGACAGACAGACACACACAGAAACCCCAACTTCACCCAATCTTGCTTGAGAGCTATTTCAGATGATAAGACGAGGCACCCGGTGAGCTGAGCTTATTCATTCATTCATTTCTTTATTTAAAAACAATAATAATTGGTAAGAGGGCCTTAAGCACTTGCTCCATAGCTGACATGTAGCTTTTGTTCTTCCGGAGGGTGAAACCACTTATTTTTGTTGCTTTGAACAAAAGCATCTGCCAAATGAGTGTAATGTAATATCTGCTGAGGTTCTTCTAGGTGATGGTTATGGATTTAATACAACACTTTATTACCACAGAAGTTGACAGAAGCCCCACTAGGGATTCTGCATTCTGTTTAATTACTTATCATTTGAGAAGCAGCAGATGGAGTTTGCCCAGTTGTCATTAAATTGTTCATATTCTAATATTTTTCTGAGCACTCTAAACCTCAGCTTTCATGGACATGAATGAAAAGTCTTGAAAGCTTATTCTTGACAAGTAGGAATTTTAAAAGTTTTTCTCATCTGCTGTTTTCAAGGTCAAGAATGAACTTTGAACCCATTCTGACTGTGTTGTGCTTAATAACTCCCACAAAAAAACAAGTTCTCACTGTCAGTATAACACTTCCTCTGGTGTATCACTGCTAAAATAGAAGTCAGGAAAGCTACATTACAATTACAATCCCCGCTATTCTCTCACTTGTAAAGTTGCTCATTAATTGCAGCAGTTAAAAAGTACGTATTTTGCTCTGGAAATGCACACAAACATATTGTGTGCATTATGGTTTATACACTTCATATATTTGCATATTTTGGTAAATTCTGACTTATGACTGCAACATTAGCTATAACATTCAATTGAAAATCTATAGAAACATGAAATGAAAGTGAATCGTCGTCCTGGGCCCTCATCTCCTCCATGGTGTCTGAGTCATGGGAGAGGAGTCGGAGGGGGGAGGGATGGGGGAAAGGGGGAGACGAGGGAAGCTTTGGTATCCACCCAAGTGCTCTTGAGCATGACACATTTACAGTTTAGCACCAGTCTGAGAGTGTGAGTCAGAAAATCTGTGTTTTCTAGAAACACTGGTGCTGACTGAACTGACACACACTATTAATAGATGTGGAGTTGTGTCAAGATGAGTCGCCCCTCTTGTTCATACTGTATGTGTGTGTCTTCAGTGTGTGTGTGTGTGTTCGTCTTTCCCCTGCTGCCAAAGGCCCCGTTCCCATCCCTTGATCTGGAACAATGTGCTTCAGTTAGAGAGAGAGAGACAGAGCTGCCTTAGAAACTGCCCCCCCCACCACCAGCACACACACACACACATATATATACACACATATACACACATACGCCAGTTTCAAAAACCTTTAAGCGTGCATCCAAACATCAATGGACCTAAACACGAATATATGATTCCAGTTTGTGACACACTAAATGCAGCATTACAGCCAGATTTTTATTTTCACAAACAGGGCCCCGTCCCATGAATAATAAGTGTCCAACTATGCCAGAGGTCACATCCACGCTCCACTCCCCACAGCTTTCCCAACCTACCCCCTCATTAGGGAAATGTTTGCCCCAGTTGGGAAGTTGGGACGGGTGAGAAACAGCGCAGAAAAACCGGGAGGGAGGGGACAGAGCAGTCGTTACAGAAAGTGAGGATTTCTGAGAGACTTGAATGACTGATTGCGGTCGACTACTTTCATGCCAAATGTTGTCACTTAAAGCTTCCACAAAAGGTTGCAGACTTTTCAGTAGTGAGAAAAAAAATTCTCTTGGAAATGCGAGTCCCCTCCAATTTAAAACTATTATTGCAGTTAACAAGTCTTTTTTTTTTCTGTGGGAGACCATGTTTGTGCTCAGTCATATTCATTCAACACATACACAAACAAACTGACAGTCAGCAGTTTGAGCTGCGTCCACAAAATTGGGCACGTTGGCAAAACATTTTTACCTTTCAGGAGAAGGCAGAGCAGCAAATTCTGTACAGGAATGAAAACACACGCTTGAAAAGGGAAGAGCTTGTATGGATGTGCCGAACATTTACATTTAGCAATCTAAGAGTGGGAAATTAAATGAAAGTTTTATTCTTAAGTGTTCATTTTTATGGGGACAGTAGAGGTTCACATGTTTGTCAATGTAATAAAAAAATAAATGCAGGTCATCACATGTTCTGCTCTTCTTAGAGAGCAGAAAAGAACAGAAGAAAGAAAGACACATTTTAGCTTCTATAGTCTGTTATTCACAATCATGCTTAAGGAATATAATCTACAAACATTCATAAGAATGTTTGATATGGAAAAATGTACAGGGTGTATTGTTTGACCTTGGCTGGCCAGATTTAGCCTATGTTGGCCTGAGTTCTAGTCTAAGGCCACAGTAACTTTAGCACAGTTGAAACAATTAGTCAGTCAATTGATTGATACTGTAATAATGGCTTAATAAAAAAAATATATGCAAAAATGCCAAATATTCACTGGTTCCAGCTCACATTTTGGTTTTGAATGTGAATATATACTTCTTGTTTTAGTGCTCTGTGACAGTAAGCTGAATATCTTTGGACAGTTGATCAGAGGAAAACAAGGAAGCTTGGGCTTTAGGAGACTGTGATGGACATCTTTTCATTATTTTCAGTGACAGATATATACCTAAAAACAAACCCATTAATCAAGAATATAACAAATTAATCGATAATGAGGAAGAAAAAGGCAAATTTGGTTGCAGCCTTTAACTCCAGTGTTACAATGGCTGAATGACTAACAACTAAATGATATGAGTGATGAAGATGTACAAGAAGATAGCTTTATCTGTGGTGGACACACACACACACACACACACACACACACACACACACACACACACACACACACACACCAACACTCTCTCCTCTGTTAGTGGCTCCTGCTTCCACTGAATGAATGAAAGCCTCTGTTCTCTCTGGCTCTCGGCCCTCTTCATGCCCCGCTGCTGACTGGCAGATTGGAAGTAACAAATTGCTGCGTCCTCAGAATGATAATAAGCAAAGCCATGAAGGCGGTTTTGTTTAAAGGAGCATAATGTGAGCCAAACTTTCTGGTCACCTGACTGACTTCTGATACCCTGAAACTTTACAAACACCGCAGGATTCAAACTTTTTGAGTTTAGTTGCCATTTTAAATGCAAAAAACAGATATTTCTCACCACTGTCCCAGAGCCAACATCATAATCTAATACTGAGCCACAGGGCAAAGGTCCAGGATTGTTTTAAGTCCAGAAAAACCTTCCATTGATGTCTCTGAGTGAAATCTCCATGGCACGTATGTATTTTATCTTAGGTGTGATGAAAACAGAACTTGGCGACCTTTTAATAATCAAGTCTACAGTGAGGAGAGAGTCTCCTCCCCTGCCTTCAGCACAGCTCCAGCATCTCCATCAACAAGTCAATAGAGGCTCTGGCTCGCCGAGACATTAGCTAGGAAGCTATGGAGGTGAGCAGGGCTTATTATAAGCCTCTTAGTGATTCTGCAGGAGGTGAAGAAATGGTCTCTGTTAGGGGAATCAATCCCCGGGTAATTACCCAGCCACACTGCAGGCTGCTGAGGAGGACTAGAACCGGGCTGAGGCTGTGAAGGCTAGTGAGCTCCAGTTCAATAAGAGCCTTTTAGAAGAGCCCATTGTCTCAGACTTAAGAGAGGGGTGCAGGATGATAATGATAATGATGATGACGATGATGATGATAAATACACAGCCAGTAATCAAGTGGTGTCTGACGGACACAAGTGCACAGCAGGGCTCATCAGAGTTTAGCTGCACACGGGGAGCCGATCTATAATCCATCCATCTCCGGGACTCGCTTACCCTGTTCGGGGTCACTATCCCAGCATGCACTGGGAAAGAGGAAGGGGAACTCCCTGGAAAGATCTCCGGGCAAACACAGGGATAAAACAGATAGACGCGTTCATGCTGCTGTTCCCACTTCTTCACCCTCGTCCTCGACCTTTGTTATCCTCGCCAAGTGAAATGTCGTGGTGTCCCACATTATAACGTCGCCCTCAGTAGTGACACTTTAACCTCTCATCTCACCCCAAGGCATCATGTTTGTTATCATGGGGTACCTATAACACCTTGCACATAGCTTAAGAAAAAAAAGCAGACAATAGAGGACATTTAACTGGATGCAACCCACCATTAAACAAAAGAAGAAGATGCAGAAAAATCACAGTTTTTCATTCCTTAACACTAGCATTTAAACATGGTTTCTATTCCCCGGTGGTTGCTTTGGGCGTGTCCACTGGTGGTGAGAAATATTTCCTGATTACGGGTGAGATGCTCATCATTACTTCTTCTTCTTATGTGACCGGTGGCAGATGTTTCCAATAAGCCTGGACTCTAACAGAGTGCCCCCAAACCTACAGCCCCCAGTTTTACCATTTTTACTTTACGTTACAGTATGTAAGATGGGGTCATTTAGACTGACAGGCAGATTAAAGGTTGGCAGGTTTTGATCTCAGTGAGCGCATTAACAGCACCAACCTGTACAATATTGAAAAACAGCAAATTATTCTGTAGGTTAATGTGCTAATGGTAATAAATATCTCTTCACATCTGATCACAAACACTAATTCTTATTCTCTTTCTTCCTTTGTGAGGGGTGGTAGATGCCTTCAGCAAAGCAGGACTCTGACAGAGCGCCCCCAAGAGGTAGAGGTACACAACAACAGCCTACAAAGGCAGGTATTCTGGACTGATGAGCAGATTAAAAGGTTGTTGGTTCAATGACCAGTAATACTAAATCTAATCCCAGCAAGCATATGAGCAGTACAGACCAGGAGTCTATAAATAGTTTATAATACCTCAGTGTGGTTGTATTTGTCCTAGTCAACAACATAATGAAAATATATGAAATATCCCTATTTCTATTTAAACACATTTAATTTATTCTTATTTATATTTTTAATCAATTTCTCATATATTTTTGTTGAGTAAACAACAAATATAATAATGTACAGAGCATAACTAATAGCCAAACATGCAGACAGGCAGGCAGACAGGCAGACAGATGGGTTAGTAGACAGATAAAAAGAAAGTTAGACAGACTGGCTGACAGAAGGACAGAAAGACAAGCACATAGCTGAAGCCTTGCTACTCTGACACCTGGGAAGCTATTTGCAACAACGCACGCAGAAAGGAAATATGAAAAAAAAGCTAAAAGAGAGAAAGTAGATAAAGTAAAAGCACTCTTTCATATGAAATCAAGAGTTTAGGGGGCAGAGTTCAGCCATAAGTGGCGCAGCTACAACACGGCGCAGAAAAAAATTAATTTCACATTCTTTAATTTTCAGAATAAAATGGCCAGCCATTTCAGGTCGAATAATTGTTTGAACCAATGATTTTATCATTAATCCGACAGCAGCCCCCGAGAGCTGGGGGTCACACCGGAGGTTGATTAGGTACGAGGCTGCACAAAGAGCCCTCCAGTCGATGCCATTGAAAAGGAGCAAGTCATTTAGATTGTGAATTGGTCCCGGGGCTGCGAGGCTCGCTCCATTACAGGCCATTTTCAATTTCAGCCTCACAATAAACATCAAGCCGGGCCAAGGAAATTACAGCATCTTGGAGATGTAGTCGAACAGATAGGTGGGGTACGGACAAGATGACACGACTGGAGGGAGAGGAGGGGCGGGTAATGGTAAAGGCTGGAGAGAGAGAGAAAGAGCAGAGATTATCCAAAGTGGAAAATTGAAAGACTGAGAGAAAGAGAAAGAAATTCCAACCTCTTTGACTCCGACAGAGATTTACGTACAGCACATGCATGTACTTAAAACACAAATGTACAGTGTGTACCAATACCGCTGAGGAAAGTTTGTCTGGAACTAAATAATAATAATAAATGTTGTCCCTGCATTACGATTCAGTTGGGCTGCATATAAAATGATCAACGATAGATATGCACAAAACAAAGACTTGATGCATAACTATTCCATATGCTTCATTAATATTAATAAGTCTCACTCTTATTCTGTTATGGTACATGTCCAATTAATGTTGGACGTAAGAGAACAAAATGTAACGAGCAGCAAACAAAGAAATATATTTATCATGAAAAGGACTTACCATCATCTAACCACCATATTTTGTTTTAATGTTGCACTTTTCAATTACACACAGACAAAGTAAGAACTAATAACGGTTTGTCCATCTGATAGCTTCAGACATTGGTTAACACACACAAGTCTACAATCTTGAAGCAGGCATATGGTGGTCCTAAACATCTTTTCAACACCATGAATACAACCACAAACGCAGGTCGTTTACATCCTAAATACTTGTATAGACCATTCAGCACAAGTTTAATTACATTAGTTTCATTTGTGTTCATGCCTCAAATCAATGGACATAATTTAACTGCTTTTTGTAATAATGGTCTTGTTTATTCATGGTTTGTATACAAATCCATAAAAGACTGAAATTAATGGGAAAAATGCATCATTTCACATAATCACTTTGTGTTGTCATAATAAAAAAAAAATGTATTTGCTTTCTTATTGTCTTCCCATACTGAGAGGAAGGTTACATATGTAACAGTGGTTCTCAGATTGAAGAGACTACCTCTCTGATCCAGTAACATATTCTGTATCTACCCACATGGATAAGTACTTACGTAAGGGAAAACCGACTGACCTTCATTCGTCATCATGTAAGTGGAAAGACTCTAAAAGTGGCCTTGAGTGTCGCCATTGTCTCTTCACTCAGAGAACTACAAGATCTCACATAACTTTATGATTACCATGAGAAGACACTCATTTTGGCAATTTGGTTCAAATGTACACCCTGTAAACCCAACAAGTGGTAGTCCATACCCCTTCACTTTGGATGGCAAAAATGAGGCTGTTTGGCCCCCATCACCTCATCAGACCATGTGGAGACCGAAGCCCAACCCACTGTGGGGTAAATTCCCTGAAGGTCTGAGCTGCTCTCTGAATGAACCATGACCACACTGGTCACCCAGCAAGCGAACATGTTCAGATGAGTAGTCTGTAGCTGCCCAGGAGACCAAAGATGTCACCAAACAAACTCAACTAGGAGGGAGCTCAATACCTTCAAGACACAGTAATTAGTGGTCGATAGTTTCAAATGAAGCTTCCCATTCTACGGCACATGAACTTCTTGTCAGAGTAATATACCAGGTACGTCTTCACTAGGCTAACAATGGAATAATTAAGCTGCTGGCAAGAAATTGATTACAAACAGCAAACATCTGCACTGGTTTTCACATAAGCCAGAGAAGCCCCAAGACTAGGCAAGAAGACAATCAGGGGGTTTGTCTCTAAGCAATTATCCACCTCATCTAACTCCCATGGGTCAATCATATGGAATATGGGTGGAGAGACAATCTTAATATGATAGAAATCTAGTTGTGAATGTGTGTGTGTGTGTGTGTGTGTGTGTGTGTTGGGGGAGAATCGGGTAAAGTTGCATTTGGTCGACAATGATACCTTGTTTTTGCCTTCAACTAGGGCTTGGTGTCATAATATAGTCTATATTGAGGTTTCCTTTGATGTGTGAGTGCCTGTGTTTTTGGAGCGCCGCAATCCCAGTTCTTATATCTGGGTATTGTATAAAAGATTTTGATAAGTGCCAACACAATACCTGTAGAGTTCCTGTACCGCACTTACTTGAATCTTACTTGGAATCTGTCTGATCTGAAGAGTAAGTAAAAAAAATACAAATCTGACAAACCTTCGCTGCCAGCTTGCAGTGCCCGGCAGCTTTCAGCACTCTGTGCTATGGACACATTTCATTCGGTGCCAAAAACAGTAAAACCAGCCAGACCTCCAGCACACTGTCAAAACCACTGACACAGATGGAATCTTAATGCATCTGAGTTAGGAAGAGTTCACCCCAAGATGAATTCAGCCATTATCTGTTTTCCCGAGTGTCAATGCAAACACAGCAGGTGAGCTCTTCTGGTTCCAGCTTTCTGCTATACCAGTCCAGCATAAAATGACCATTCAAATTCTCTGAACATGTTGTGAAGGGTAATCCAAGCATTTTCTGGGCAAATTATTTCACTGAGCCCACATATCCCACAATTTATTTTATATAGTATTAGGAAACTAACTACTTATTCACTTCTAATATGGCAAAAGATTTAAGGGAAAGGTTGATTACAACAGTTTTGACATGATTTGCGAGCGAAGCATTTTTGAAGCAAACTAGCCTTTTAATTAGAGATCAGACTGTGACTTAAAAATAATGACTGGCATTGCTCAATGGTGTGTTACAATATCTTTTTAATTTGTGTGAAAATAAAAGGAATAATTTAGGTGCTGCTCCACACAAGGCCATACGAATCTGAAAGAGGAGCAGCTAAACAAAAACCAAAGCAATAAAAAAAAAAAAAAATTCTTCTCTGTGGTGGTATTAAGAACATTAAGCACCAGCGTTTTCTCTCCATCTGTGGCAGAAAATCAATGGTCGCGGCCCGCGAGGACAGCCGCAGGCTAATTTTACCCTGCATTTTCTCTGGCGGCTAATCCCGCGGCCAGGAGCTAAACCAGGGAGAGCAAGATGAGGAAGAGGAGCAGAGAAGAAAAGGAAGAGAGATCTCCCTCCCTAAATGAATATTATCAGCATGAAAACAAAGTGACTACCTGAACAAAGTCTATTTTACAGAACCACTTCAATAGATTTCACCCCTATCCCTTCCTTCCTCCCTCTCTCTCTCTCTCTCTGTGGGGTGACTGGGGGTATACATCTATATACGCACTCCAAATACCACCTACCTACCCCCACCCACCCAGAAAGCCACATACACATACTGCATATAGAGAGCAGATACATTCAGACACTCAGATACACACATGCAGACAGAAAACTCGATCAAGGAGCTCCTTGACAAAGGCAATTTTAAGACTAAGGAGAAACTTTCTGATGTGTTTCCACTGAAGATTCGGCTATTTGTTATATGTATTTCCTAGAGAAGTGGTAGCAGACAGCTGAATCCCAGCAGATGAAGGAAAATGAGGAAAGACCGCTCGCATTAGCCCAATCGATTTTTAGACTATGTGTGTGTGTCTGTGTTGGATATCGTACCTTCAGGTCAGGTTAGGATGTAAAGTGCATAGATTTGAAAGAGAGAAGACTACTGATGGGGTACTGGTTGTACAAAGATATGATAGGCTGCTCTCTTACAGTTTAGACAGTCTTTGGTAGTTTAGTCTTATCTCAGTTCACATTTTCATCACACATTTCAGCCATTCTATGATCAATAAGTGACTCAAAACTGACATCTGACTAAAATCTTTAGAAGTGCAAGCATTCAGTAACCCGTTAAAATTAAAATCTGCTGTTTCCAGCAAAATGACAATGTAACTGTTAAGCATTTCTAAATGCTTTTAGCTAAAACAGAATAGAGCAGATTGAAATGCTTCCTTGGATAGCCATGTCTTAAAGCTTCCTTCTTACAATACTCAAGGAATTGGGCAGCTTTGCACAACTTGAATCTGTAAACATTTGATTGTAGTTTAGGGAACTGTAATGTATAGTGAGACAGAGAATATAACAGTGGATGGCAGCAGCACACCGAAGCCTACATGCTCCTGGAAATAAAAGCATTTATTGCATCGTCTCATATCACATTGTCTTTAATATTACATTTTAAATATGCTTGAAATATGGATGGAAATGTACTTTGACTCTGAAACAGAAGCATGCATGTGTGTGTTGGGTTTGTGTGTGCCACAGCTCTGGCTTACACACAAGGTGGGGTGGGGGGGGCGGGGTGCTATTTTAGTCATTAAGGAAATGAAGTGAGGGGTGAAATCTACTGAGGGAGATAGATTTCTATAGAGTCATGGTACATGCTCTATCACAGCAGGCGCAACACACACACCTAAATCAAATCTTTCTGCTCTGCTACTGATCCACTCTGCACCGTTGCATGGGAACAACACACTCAACTAGGAGTGTGTGTGATTCTGTGTGTATGCATGACCATGTTGATAAACATGTGTTTACGTACAGTGTTGCAGCCAAGTATACAGCACTGGTGACACCACAGAGAATGAGTACATACACATCGACTTCTGCGTTTAAATTTTTTTTTTTATTATTTTCTATTAATATTATTATTATATCTTGTACTTTTGGCTGGGATCATCACATGAAATTTGCATGTTGGTCTGTTGGTTGGTGAGAAAAATCAATTTAACAAATCCAAAAGAAAGCAGGGCAGCATTCAGGACTAATATTTTTATCACATTGACGAAATACTGTAACATCTTGTCAGGTATCAGTCACTTTGCGTCCATGAAAACATCTGCTGTCAAAGAATATAACATAGAGACATTTTGCTTAAGTTGATAGCCACTGTTACATGACATGACGTATCAAAATGAGCACATGCAGACAGACAATGACTGGCCCGCAACCTGTCAAAGCTGTAAGGGCAGCCTGTAAAATGACTACAGCGCTTTATGTCCATGGTGACCACCCAGAGGGGCTGAACTTAAAAACCTCCGCCAGCCTCACAGCAGATCGCCTCATTCATGGGCATCTAAAACCCCTGAACCTCCCTGGCTGCCTCACACAAGCACTCTTTAATAGCAGGGTGATACAGAGGAGGTGGGGGGAGTGAAAGAGAGAGGCAAAGGGTGGGGTAAATGTGATGAGGGAAATAGACAAAAAGAGGGGAAGAAGGGAGGGTAGAGAAGAATGAATGGATGGGGAGAGAGGGGGAGAAAGGATGAGAGAGAAAAGAGAAAAGGAGGGTAGACGCCTCTTCCACATCACTGCCTTCAATTTAACACAGGTGGTAAAGTTAGCAGATAACACTGATAGTTTTGCCGAGGCTTCGCATGAGGAATGATACACAACAGACACACACACAGATTTCAGATTTCTACCTCCACCAGTATGAAATGGGGGGTAGGAGCAGAGATGAAGGTAAAGATGCTGGAATCCAAGGACAAAAAAGAGAAAAGAAGAAAAAAAAAAGAGGAGGGGCTGGAGATAGAAAAACCATCAGAGTCTGCGTATTTCTGTATTTCTGTATTTCTGTGTGTGTGTGTGTGTGTGCTTGTCAATTACACAGAGCTGAGATAGTTTATTAACCTCTCCGGCCTGTAGGTCATCTCAGTACCACAGGTTAGGACCTGCAGGTAATTGATGAAGTACACTGTGTCATGTCGACCACATCTCCACACCACTGTAACACATGGGCAGTTTCTTTCCTTTAAATATGCCAGTAGCTTATTTACAAGGCTTCCCGCTGCCCGCAGAGGCCCACAGCTCTGCAACACCAAGCCGACCTCATCTCAGAAAGATGAACCTGTTTCTCCAGCAGCGTTACAAAAATCTACAGTTTTGGGAAAACTGATTAGTTGGTAAATTCACCTCCAACCATGCGTCCTATAGGCCGTTGGTAAGCTTCAGTAGGTACTCTTCAGCCCAGGACTCACTAACTTTAACCCTTTTTTGTTTGAATATCAGAAAATCTGGCTGCAGAACAGATTATAAAAATTAGCAGCACAAACCACAATTCTATGGTTTGTTCGAGGGACTCCTCTGGTCTGCAGCTAATCAGCAACACTGCTCGCTCTCCCCATTTTTCTCCTCATGTTGTATTAGTGGAATCATATTCTGAACTGTGCTTCCTTTGCAAGTATTATCTGTAAAGCTAAATGGTAAGAAGTGTTACATGCAGTTTAGTTTAGCAGATTGGGAAAGTACAATAAAATATTAAACAAAGACTAATGAAGTAATAGGAGCTGTTACCCTGGTTTGCACATGATTTTACGCACACTAAAAAGAATTCCAAACATAAACCCGACTACATCAGCTATGTTGAATTTAGAGTTGAAATGATTAGTTACATTTAGGTCATTTTTTAAGCAAAAATACTGGTTCCACCTTCTCAATAGTATGTGGATGGATTTGCTGGTTCTCTTTGTCTAATGTGATAATAAGATTATATTTTTACAAAAAAAAAGAACATTTCATGACATCACCGTAGGCTTTTGGGAATTGTGACGGGACATTTTATAGACTAAATGATTGATTGACAGGATATTTAGCAGACTAATCGATGATGAAACCAAGCATTAGTTAGTCAGCACTACTATAATTTTGAATCCAATAGCCCACTAACACCTAAAATTAAAAAAAATTTAATTTCATCATCATAAACAAATCTAGGTAATACTGGTTGTTTAGTATCACTGAAGCTAAAGAGTAAGCATAGCACACTGGGAAAAACCTTTTACCAGAGACACATGGATGACACACAGGAACATGAATAAGTCGACTTACCCATAAAAAGATAAGTAAGGCTAGAAACTGATTATTGTCAGAAACTAACGATGACTGCATGAGACAGTCTGACACAGTCCGGTTTGTTGACTCAACCTTTGATCCCAAAGTTCTCTATTTATACAGAAATTAGTCAGACGTTTCTTGTAACAAAAAATGTAAATAAATGTAATTTTTTATGTGTGTTTAAATGTCAGTTGTCTGGTGAGGACAGTCTCCAGAGACTTGGACCCACGTCCCACCAAACATTAAAATATGTTTCGGGTGATCAGATAGTGCTTGACCACATGAAAGTAATCCACCCAAGACACATTGAGGACGGATTGTGATCCAGTCGGCCAAACCACCTCCGGATGTGTTCAGGGACGCATTGTGACCACATTGAACACGGCTACATCAGCAGAACTATTTAAAACTGTTTTCTTTTGGATCCACGAGGGGAGCGTGTGACATTCGGTTGTTTCTCAATCGGATGTAAAAAGCGTAAATGTAGTCAGTTTAAATGATATCTAGACACAATCAAAAAATCTATCACAATCTAAATTTTAATGTAATGTAAAAGGGGGTCTCGTGTATTGTTTTTTCCAGATTGTAGCTGTATGCTAAAATGCCCTTATTGGCCTTAATCCAGGTAGTCATGGTCAACAGTCTCCAGTTTGTCACGCGTACAGAAACTCTCGTTTTGTTGCTTAATTCATCTCCAGTCCTTCTGGGAAGGAGTTGTGTGAAATAATAAGTCGGCAGAGCTGCAGCGTTACCTCACAACAGAGTGATGGTGTCTGGCAGGTAAGGCTGTCCTCCTCCTAGACAATCAACGCTTCCCTCGTCCTCATTAGAAATAAATCAAAGACTCCGAAGACACGAAAGACAAACACTTTGACTGTCACAATATCCCTCTTTTGTTTGAGGCCACTGCGTCGTTCGTTAAGGTGCGTTCAAAGCAGCTTAATGATGAGCGGAGGAAGATAAATGAGGAATGGCTCAAACCTTAATGAGTGACGGGAAACGAAGAATAACCACTCTCTTGTGGATATATTCAGTATATTCATATTCGCTGCCGTTGTGTGTCTGTGAGCTATAAAAGAGTGTGTGTGTGTGTGTGTGTGTGTGTGTGTGTGTGTGTGTGTGTGTGTGAGTGCATCTGAGTGTGAATGGAGGTAATGGGCAGTACAGCTGGCCTGCGCTCAGCTTAAATGCTGCCTGATTGTTTTAGCTCATCCTGGGTTTGATGATGGAGATGGTGGTGTTGTTCGAACAAATATACAGCGCAGCAAGCGCACATCTGTGGGGCACTAACAGGTGTGGAGGAGACAAGAGGAGAGATGGTGTGAGAGAGAGAGAGAGAGAGAGAAAGTGGGTTTTGGAAACCATCCCAGCGCCAAGCAGAAGCCAAATTAAAAAGAAAATCAAAGCCTTTTTCCTGTCCACTTGAAGATGATAGCGCTGTTAGTACATGAGAGAGAGAGAGAGAGAGAGAGAGAGAGAGAGAGAGAGAGAGAGAGAGAGAGAGAGAGGCGTAGTGTGAATCTGCATTATATCAGCTGTGTTCAGATCATCTAAATATGGGCAGATTCAGTTTAGAGGAGCCACAATCAGATCACCACAGCAGGAAGAGCAGATGGCTGTTGGGATGCCGGTAGGATTTACGGAGGTGAGTCACACAGTTTATCCCAGTAAAGTAGCAGCACACTACGTATGTACTACATATGCTTAATGTGTGTGGTCAGTGGACACCCGAACATTACATCAGTTTGTGCTTGTTTCAGGTTTTCCACCCGATTTTGGAACCTAGCAGCAGGGATTCACTCCTGTTCAGACACAAGAGCATTAATGAGGTCGAGCACAGATGTAAGGTAATAAGGCCTGGCTCACAGTCAGTGCTTTAATTCATCCTAAAGGTGTTGGATGGGGTTGAGGTCAGGACTCAGGAACAATATCCTTATGGCTTACTTTCAAGAAAGTGCCCAACCCAAACCCACTCCATCGATTGGCTATATAGCATATATTGGGCACAAAGTCCTAAAGATGCAGTGAGATACACTTTGAAAACACCTCTTAATATAATGCAGTCCAGTACAACACCACCTTTAACTATGACCTCGGTGCTAAAACACAGTTAAATTAACACTATGATGTTTATGATGTTAACAAAAATTTAATTATAAACTTCATCAATGTATAATTTATAGCAAAGCTGCTGTAATGAATTACAATAGATTGTACCGCTGTACCTAATAAAATGGCCGCTGTGTGTTTATCCAATTCTAATAATGGAAGTAGGTCACTTCAAAGTTTTTACCTCATACATTCATTAAAAAAAAAAAGAATCACAAAAGTTGAATGACAATTGTGAAATATTTTAGCATTAGTCAAACATCCGGATGTCTAAAGCAAAGGAACTATAAATATGTATATTCTCAACTAAAAGATAAACAAATGAGTCTAATTCACTCTCAGATTCTCAGACTTTTTTATTCAAGCGACTGAAAGAAACGACTACAAGACAAGTTTTCAAATGTCCTCATGTAATGTCAACATGATTCAGATTCTTAAATAGATATAAAAGTGTGGTTTTGAGAAACCAGAATAGCTCACTCAGAACAAAAAAAGAGTCCGAAAATAGTAAGTCACAATAAACTAAAATATGAATAATAATGTAATGATGATTCAACCGGTTCGAAAATGGCCAAGACTGAGGCGGATGGTGAGAGGCACTGACAGCCGACAGTGATCAGAAACCTTGATCATGTTAGAATAACAAAGGTACTCATCGTGGATAGGATCAAAACAGGGATAAAAATAAGAGCTGGACAAGTCTGCCTGTGAACATATCGATTGTCCGTCCTAACCAACATACAGTAAAGTGTTTTAGTCTGTGTGTGTGTGTGTGTGTGTGTGTGTGTTAGCTGCTCAATGACCACACAGCAGCCCTATACCAAAGATGAAAGTTTACATTTAATGTCGCCCACAAACATTTTTTTTCTTCATCTTCTGCCACTTTTCCCTCCATCCATGCCCCAGCAGGCCTCTCTCACAGCACAGAGCAGATTACGGACAGCGACGGGCTTCAGCTGCTGCGGCCGTTCAAAGACTAAGACGTTTTAATTTCTTACTTTTTATCGTAGCCACGCAGACCACTTTCAAACTACTTCCCTTCGCCCAGTTCCACTTCCAAGCCGCCCAAATCTGCGTCTCTCCCGCCTCCAAAATCTTCACTGCCCAACAGTCCCCGGATGACCTCCCCTCCCTGAAATCTGGCTGGAGCTCCAATCTTGGCTTGATGGGGTGCGTGGAATTAAAAACCAGGCAATTACAGTGAAAAAATTGAAATCTTGTGTTTTGTATAGGAGTGGTGTGTCGAGGGGGGGAGGGGATTAGGCTAAAGCTGGACTGGCGGTTGAATGGTGAATGAACCGAAGGGTCCCTGAAAGACGCCACTTGTTATTAGAGTGTGTAAACACTGCCAAGCTGCTGAGAAGCTGGTAAAAACACATCGGACATAAAGACGCTGCCTGTGGACACGTCGTATTATCCCTCAGTACATTAACTGGCTGCTAAATACTTCCAGCTTTTCCCCCTCCTCCATCTCTCTCTCTCTCTCTCTCTCTCTCTCTCTCTCTCTCTCAAAGTATCTCCCCCTCTGTAATCTGTTCTAGACAATGAGCGAGAGAGGGAAGAGATATACAGCGAGGAGGAGAGAGAGGGTGAGCCACAGAGATCTACAGTAGAAAGTCCGTTAGGAGTGTTTATCTCCATCTAACACTGTGGGCTAGACACTGATCTTAACCCACATGAGGGGAGAGTTTATCATTAGAAGGCAAATACAGTGTCAACAAAATGAGCCCATAAATAAAGATAGTTTACTTTTCATACAAATAATAACTGGAGTAGACACCAATCGTCTGAAAGCAGGCGTGAGTGACAGAAAGCTTTATTAGCACCAATATGCAGACCAAAGCCTGATAAACTATAACTGGCCAGGAATCCCAAACAAAATAAAACATTATCAGAGGAGTCAGACCATCTACAGACCCCTTCCAGTAAACTGCCGTTCTTACTACCTCCATGGCCGTTGAAAGGGATTTTCCACTATAGACTTCACACTCAACTCTCTGACAATCACACTGATTATTTTCAATATATGCAGATTACTTTCTTGTTTAATCGATTAACTGTTTGGTCTATTAAATTTTAAATAAAATTTCACAAAGTAAGACGCCTGTAATACAGCCATAACAATAATTTTTGCTTTTCCTAACCCTAACCCTACCTACACATAATAAACTTACATAAAAAATAATCTGTAGTGTTGCTTCTTTTGGTGGAAGCAATCAAACTGCGAAGGCAACAATTTCTTGCAGAAGCACACTTGAATTATGATCATGTTACATCTGTTTTAAACCAGAAAAAAAGGGAATCATTCACTGCGAGTTTAGTGAACTAATCAATGTTTTCTTGTCTAATTGTCTGAGGAGCGGTGCACAAGAGCAAAGTTGTGTGCTTTTATATTATTTTATACAGACATGTGACTTACAAATACATTCAAAACCATGACACGAGTAAGACATACAACATGGCTTTGATCCAGCAGCAGTATGGTGGTATGCGGGGAAACAGCTGCTGCATGCCAGAGATTCAGTGAAATTTCCCTTTTTACCTTATTGGTACAGTGTCACATATGCCTGCTGAACTACATGGCCATTATTCTTCATCATTTACACACTCCCGTGATACACTGTAATTTCACCTTTCTCAAACCATGCTATGTGTCATGGGGTGCCATTACAACAGCATAAACCAGAGTAAGTCTATACTATTCTTAATATATTGCAACCTATACTCTTTATGTCATTACATCTCTCCCCCACTCCCCCGCTCTGGTGAATGAAACCATCTGCATAGTAAGATTACGCCTGTAATTATACAGCCAACAGCACATGCATTGTCTCTATATGTCTCAAACACACACACACACAGTCACAGTCACACACATACACACATACACACACACCCAAAGTAAGCGTCTGGCCCTGCAAGGCCATTATAGTAAACCACGTGAGCAGCTCCTATTCACAGCTCTCTATTGTTCAGACCAAGGTAAGTAGGGGAGCCTTCAGACTGTAACCACCTGCACACACACACACACACACACACACACACACACACACACACACACACACACACACACACACACACACACACACATTGATGTGGAAATGAGAGAAAGGAGAAAGTGAGAAAATAAATATTAGGATGGAAAACAGCTGCTTGTTAGAGGTGTACATGTCTGTGAGTGCATATGTGTGTGTGTGTGTGTTGATGCATTTTTGTAAAAATTAGATTTGCTACTTACAGTAACATGGAATTAGACTTCCTACCAAAAACATCAAGAATAATTCATTTATCACCCTGATCCACAAATGGAAATAACAACAAGTAAAAAAGCCCAACCAACGCTTTGATGGTATGTACGTGAACAAGACTTACTAGGAGCAAATGTGTTTAAATCGAAAGGGGTGAGGTCAGAAAGTGATTGATTTCTGACAGAGTGACATAAGTAACAAGAAATGTCAGTCTAGAATTGCCAAAGATATGTTTGAAGTCTCTGAGGAATAGTGTCGCCGTTACATTTGTTTATTTGTGTTTTAGCTGTAAAATGTCCCACTCAATACACATCTTGGTCACAATTCTTTATTAGTGATTTCTGCCTCCAGAGGAATTGTAACGCTGTCAGATGCTCCGTTTAAAATTCTTATTTTATTGCATTGGACAAAAATAAACGTTTCAAGTCCAAATTGGCTCTTTTGTCAAGTACTGAGGCAGGTTTGACAGTGTAGCGAGTCCCTGGGAGGCAGAAATCACAGTTCTACAGTTTGGACTCAGGAGCTGGACAAAGATGAGCATGTGTTTGGCACACTGTCACGATTCTTTCATAACCAAATTACAGTAATCCCTTTGAAAAAATAAATAACATCAGATTTTTGAAACTCTCAGAATTACAATATCAGTCAGGCACTATTACATTGTTTTTTCCATTGATTTTAATTTTTCTGTGTAGGCAAAAGGATTGGCGTAGTATATTAGTATGACTGTCATATAACACATTCAGTGTCCACCAGTAAAAGATGGCGGTTCTGCTGGTCAGCTCCCAGCGTGAATGTCTGGACGAGATCACGAGAGACGAGAGAACCTGAGCTGCAGCGAAAACAGACAGTGGCAGACGGAGTCAGTGTGTATGTGACAGATCCCCTATAGCCTGACAATAGAGAGAGGGATCAGAAAGGATAACAGGCTCACACAACCTCCAGAGGATCTATAGCACATTTCAAACACACACACACACACAAATACAGAGTTACTGCCATCGAACTCAGTAAATGCCGTATATATCATTCTAAGGGAAGCAACTGACCTTTTTAATGCTACCTGAAGCTGAACTGAAATGGAAATAAAGCCAATGAAAGCTAATGAAATGTTTTAAATTATAAATGGACACCAGGAAATAGAAAGGTAAGAGGCATTAGGTCCACTCGTACTTATCAATACAACAATAATACATCTTTTGTCTAATGTATTACTACTTTAGATTTTAGTTAATTTTCCATTTTTAAGTACCTGGACAGTACATGTGGTCCTGCTGATGCTGTTTGTCCATGCGAGTGTCCAGTTTTGAAAGTACCTTGCATGTTTCAGAAGAAAAGAGCTACCCAACCAAAACTAATGGGTCAATATTCACAGGAAAGCACCTTCAGTCGTCTCAACTGTCAACACAAAGGACTCAGATTTTTAATTAGCAGGGAGCGATATTTTATCAGAACAAATACAGAGCGGACTGCACGGTAAACTGACGGTGTTGAAACAGTGAGGCGTTAAAGGTGACACTCCACCTTAAACGGAGCAAGTCGCCAACCGGTTGTCAGGAAACATCAACAGCATAAACCATCATGGTGCAGCAGAAAAGACAAAGTTTAGAGACACAGAAAAGTGTGATAGTTTTGAATGAGTTGGAAATATATATGGAAGATTTTTCTACTAGGATGCATCTAAAAGTTGAATTATTTTTAAGTATGTTGACTGTCGGCTGGAAACAAACAGCTGTCTGTTTTTTGTTTACCCTTCCATGACCTCCTCCCTGCTTGTCGCTCTATAACAAGGTCACCTGCCTTCCTCCGTTTGCTCCCGTCGTAACTTGTATCAGCTTGCATTGCTGTTATTTGTCAGGAAAAGCAAAGGCAAACAAATACCCAAACTGTCAGCTGTAAACATCCATCACATTACAGGCCGACTTCCTGGTTCAACTTTGACCCATCACACTTGCTATGTTGAGTACCTAACCTGGATAAACTAGTTTGTTGAAATGTCTGATCTTCTGACCACGAATGTGTCTCTCCCTGTTTGACTTGTAATGATGCTGAAATATGTACAGAACTATAAGAACAATGAGTACAATGTTATCATAACAACAAAAAAAAAATCCAATCGTAATAAACCGGAATGTTCCTTTAAGCATTATCACTTTCAGGGTAAGCAGATTGACTTCATTACATTTCATCATACAGGCTGCTCACAGCGGGAAATCATGTAACTCATATTTAACTAGTTATCACCTGTTTGAAACACAGGTATTTGTCATTGCATTAATTCCACTTTTCTAGTATTTCCATCCACCCCTTTACTCCAAGCATCTCTCCTTGCCTGACATGTTTTTATTAGTTCAGTGTGGTGTTCATTAGAAAAACATACAGGTAGCGTAACCTCCCCGCCCTCTCTCCTCTCTGAGGCTGTGGGAGGCAGCGGAGCGAGGTGGGCTGCTTTTTTTTTCTCCTCCTTCTTCTCTTCTCTTTTTTTTACAAGCAGAAAATTGTTTTGTGGTGTTTCACGGCTGACAGGTTATGGTAATCCGGGAGGAGCACCGGTCTGGAAACTAATGAACTAAGAAAAAGAAAGAGGGAGATAGATGAGGTGGCGGTGTATCACAGTATTGGGAGCCGAGTTGTTCTTGTATCATTGATGCTTTATTTTACTTGTTCCCACAGATGGAAGGATCGTATTGTGCTTAATTAAAGTGCATTCAGCTCTGGGATGATGTGTTACTCTGAGTGATCGCTTGACTGACTGACTGCATTTGATGTAAGAAATAATGACAGGGAACTGATGCACAGGGTTAACACTATTTAACCACAAGAAACCTAATATTCCCATACTTCCTTTAAATTTCCCCTAAAGCAGCTCTGATAAACCATCTTTTCTTACCTAAATCATGCTCAGAATGAGACAAATACTAAAATACAATTTGTTCTGGCTGCTAAATCACATTAAATAGATTATTTTTTTAAATTATTGTTATATGTATGATTGTATATGTAAGTCTATATACTGGGTATCTTTGGAAAACTGTGTTTGGACGTCATTAGAAAAAACTGTAATATTTCTCTGAGAGTTTAAACAAAGCTTTTAACTAGAAGATCAGTGAGATGAAATACATTGACATTAACATTACATTGACATTAAGCAACATGCGTAGCTGACAATAATCATTTTGCTTTGCTTGGAAGGGTCACTTTTGAGGGATTTATCAAATCAACCACATAAATCTGCCAAAACATTTAACAGAAATTGTCCATTGTGTTTTATGGTCCATTTTAGATCATCACAGATATGTAACTTATCTGTGAATTTCTTTTTCAACATTTATAGCAATAAATATAATAAAGAAAACTACTTTAGTCTCATCAAAGGCACAAAAATACAAAATATGACCTATCAATTGCAAAGTTGTTACTATAAATGTAACAAAAAGAGCTGTTTTACAGCGTTTCTTTCTGTCCTCCTGTGCATTAAACAGGAGTTGGCCTTCAGAGTTTTAACTGTTTTAAATGTGAAACTGTTACAAATGTTCCAACAAGGGTATTTGTTGAGTAGATAAAAGATGCCTGTCAATATTTGACATAATGGTGGTTATTGAACTGTGCCAGTACTGGTTGCTACTGGCAACAGAATGATCAACTGAAACCAACTGCCGTTGGCACAAAAGATATTTGACAAATCGGAGATTTGCTATAAAACATATTGAGTTTATGTCACTTTTGAACTTACAATGTTGTCAATTAATACGATGAAAGTTTTTTGAATGTCCATGTTCACCTGTTCACCTGACCTCAGTGGGAGGAAATAAGACGAAAAAGAAAGTTATATCAAAGCTTTTCTGTCATGAAGATGAAGAGCTGAAGGGTCTGATATCTACAATCATATGATAGACGAGGATACGATTGTTTAAAACTGATGTGTTTTTTCTAGTGTAGACATGTAATGAGGTGCCCCCCCCCCCCTCCCCCTCCCCCTCCTCTCTCCATCAGAGAAAACATATTTCCATTTTAAGGCCTTAAACATGATCAAAGGATCGGCTTAATATAATCAGTTCAAAACCCATTTATTACTGTCTCCCTCTATCCCTCCCCCTCCCCCTCCCCCTCTCCCTCCTCCCTCCTTTTCATTCACCATCCTTCCTTTCCTCGCCCTCCATCCTTTCTTCATCTCTTTCCACCTTCCTCTGTCTTCTATTTTCTCCCCTCTCCTCATCTGTCCATCCCTGCCTCTCTTCCCTTCCTCCCCCACTACCTCTCCATTTCATCAGCTTGTGTGCATGTGTTCGGTGTGTGGGTGTGTGTGTGTGTGTGTGTGTGCCCCCAGCTCTATCTAGCCTGAAACAGGTGCTATATAATAGTAAATTAATTAGACGGAGAAGATGCGCCTTGTTCACCGCAAAGCCCCTTGTGGCCTGCCAGGGTCTCACACACACACACACACACAGACACACACAGACACACACAGACACACACACACACAGACACACAGACACACACACACACACACACACACACACACAATACACACAAGCTAGAGCATACACACACACCGGGAAAAAAGCCATCTGGGCAAGGCGAGATCCCATGGGAGGGTGTGTAAATATGTGTGTGGGTGTGGGTGTGTGTGTGTGTTAGAGAGATTTTGAGTGATTGGCCGTGAAGTTGACTGCAGTGATGGTTTTACATGACAATTAACCCTATTAGCCCCGCGCTCACTGAAAGTATGTGTGTGTTTGTGTGTGTGTGTGTGTGTGTGTGTTGTATTTGCCTGGCATATAGAAGTAGCCTCGTGCAGCTTGACTTCATCTCACAAGCTAAATGTTTGCTTCAGGATGTTAGTCCTGAAACAACCAATAAAGAATCAATTGGCCGTTTTGGCAAATTAGTGAAAACTAAGCTTTGCAGATATTAAATGGAGCCTGATTCTGCGACAGCACAGGAAGTTGCTCACAAAAGCATGTAGCCTGATCCTTAACGGAAGATGGCGGCTTTTGTCTGCTTGGTGTCACAGCAGTTACAGTGGATTCCAAAGGCGACCCTCGGGCACATTACAAACCAAACTTGCAACGTGCAAGCTGTGATTTTTCACTATGGGGCTGTTTCCTGTCTGTTAATTTTGTGTTTTTCACGCAACACTTTTGTGAGCCGTGCATGAGCATGCGAAAGCCCTCCGGGACTCTCCGATTTGGAAGCGACAGTCATAAGTGAAACATGATGTTGTCAGTGCTCAAAAATCATTTTGGTAAAAGCTGCCCCAGAATCACGGCAAAAAACATGTCAAATGTATCAAAACATCCATAGAAACTCCTGAAATGTGAAACACGCTTTGTCCGGCACAGCTCTGGAGCTACGAGGACGTGATAACTAGAAGCTGGAAGACATTCTGATTGTTTTCAACACACGCAACACACATTTCAATAGCAAAGACATTTTTATGAAATGTTTTCCACAATTAGAAGTTTTGTTAATGCGGTGACCCTGATGTATCATTTGAATAAATTGTAACTGCTGTGACTCTAAGCTGAATTCAGTAGCTGTCCTCTGTTAAGGAGAAGGCTACAAACTGAGTGAGTCGGACAGTGAGCGTTTAATTTGGGAAAAGATATTTTGATAAATGATAAATGACAGGTCAAGGAGTGGTGTGATTGTGTGTCTGGCGTAGGAAGGGTTCATGTTGAAATCTGAGCGAAGGAAAGAACTGTCAATCATCCATTGTACGGCCTACTTGAAATCCTGAACCACATTGAGAGAGAAGAGATGAATGTGGGTGGCTTTGTCAGTGTAAAAGGTTTTACCACCTCAATATCTGTCCAGGTAATTTTTACTGACACACACACACACACAGCCCATAGCACGGCTACCTGTTCATAAGCGTTAGAGATTCGGGCATGTGCACATCTTCACTGGGCTACACCAGCTATAGAGAAAGCAAAACTAAGCACACACACAAGCACACGCAAATGCAGACACACTCAAACACAAACTGCATGCAAAACAGCCGAGCACTGTTCTGACAGCCCAGCCTGAACTCAGCAGAGACAGAGACAGACAGACAGCGACGTGAGAGACAAAGCAGAGAAAGTGACAGTTGAGTGTTTGATTGACAGGACCGTCTTTTGACTTTGGGTGTAATTACTTGGGGGAGGGGGACGGATGAGGGAATACAGGAATACAATAGAGACTTGAGGGAGGAGGGGGAGGAATCTGGGGTTTAACCGATATGAGATTTAAAGGGCGATGCCAACTGTTTGGGGTTGAAACTGGCAGGAGCCCATATTTAGTATCTTGGAATTTGACAGTTTTTTCCCCATAAAATATGGAAAAACTGAAAACCTAATGTTTTCCCTAGAATTTGAATTCAATTATTTTTTCCCTTTATTGAATGAACCCATTTTGAATGTCTCATAAGAAATATTGTCCATCCTTTTGCCATCAGGCAGACATAAGGGGTGTTGAATGACTGGTGCCTGACAGCAAGGGCCTATATGAACTATATGAGTGGAGTCAATTAAGACCCAGAGTGTTTCCTTTGCTGATACAATGAGCAGACCAACTAATGTACAGTAGTCATAGCACATAAATAAGATGATTCATTTACCATCAATAAATAAGTCATTAAAGTGTACTAAGTCAACTATAAAAGTGGCCAAGTTCTCAGTTTTCTCTGCTTTTCTGTAGAAAGTTAGATTTTTCCTTAATTTTTCTTTAACCTTTCTCTTCTTCTGTAAAATAAAATATATCACTTCCCTGATTTTCCTTGGAAGAAGCTGCCAGACACCAAAGCAATGTCTAGGGAGAACCATTATACCCCATTAGGGACTTAAACACACAGGGGTGTGTGTGAAAAGGGAAAATTATACATTTTACTGACAGCAGAGAGAGTTTAGGAGGTTTAAAACCATGTTTGTATTCTGCAAAGGTAACATAAAAAGTAATGCATGCTAACTAACGTCATGCACTGCACAGACAAAAATTAGGCAGATTTAGACAGTTAAATGTACCTTATATTAAAGGAAGGACCTAGGTAGTTTATTTTAGTTCATTTTGCCCTTTGACATACAGCATACCATCCTCTACATAGAATTTCCTAAATATAGTGAATAGTGATTGAGTGAAAGATTTTGGACGCACTTTCAAAGAGCAAATGTTCTCAAAAAGTGAGTCACAATTATTACAGTCAATTACACAGATGACCTAAACTGATATATAGTGATATGAAAATGTCATAGATCATTACTTGTAACAAAGTGTACAGTGTTTGAGAGTGCTTGTCAAAGTCTGGATCCGGGCAAAAATTGGATCATGAGAAGCATTAAATGATGTGAATCTGAAACCAAAGCTACTGCTGATGCAATTTTCACCACCAGTTTTTGGCACATACACATAAAAACCACACCATGGCTACCTGTCTGAGCATAAGAGATTTGGAAATAGGTAAAATACAATGCTTTGGCCTACCAGAAACCCCAATAAACAAGGTGAGTTTCAAGAAATTATTCTTGGGAAATATGAGTTTTGGGTTGTTAGAAAGATTTCTTTGAAGTTTGAGCATCACTGAGCTGGAAGGTCACAAGGTCAACGCGGGTGAGAGTGTCTTACAGAGATGTGAGATTATCACTGTCACATCTTCTAGTGCCACTGTTACCACTCAAACACAATGACACAGCTAACAGCAAGCTAAAGGGATTAACTGTGCATTTCACTTTTTTCCAAACAAACACTCACGCATGTTCCCACACACACACACACACACACACACACACACACACACACACACACACACACACACAGTTCCCTGGCAGTGTCTCAGGGCCTCCTCCATGTGTCACACAGATTTAGAGATTAATCAAACAGAAAAGCGACAGAGGGAGAGAGGGAGAAGAAAGGAGGGAGGGAGCGGTGCCAAGTGCGAGGCCCCCGGCCAGGCAGTTTGAGGGGCCCCGGGAGGACCCCGACATCGGCTCTCTGGTGCCCTCGAGGAGCCTGCTGGATCACACACTCGACAAATATTGGGATTGAAGCTCCAGCGAGGCAAAGGCAGAGTGTGTGTGTGTGTGTGTGTGTGTGTGTGTGTGTGTGTAAACCCCTTGAGCAGATGGTCGGGGATGTTCGTTTAAGACAGACGATTGATTTTAGGAAACAGATATCCAGCCTCGTTAAGCAGAAAGCACCTCTGGGACCTGGTGAGGGAGGACGAGGGGGGAGAAAGGAGGGAGGGGGGGATGGATGGATGGAGAGACAGAGTGTGCTTGTCTAACCTCTGCCACTGCCAACTGTAGAGAGATGGCGGGAGAGAGAAAACGAGGAAAGAATAAGCGCATGAGAGAGGAGAGGAAAACTGCACCTATTGAACTTCAATGCTGCTGTCGGAAAGAGAGGGAGGAGAAAAGAGGAGAGGAGAGCGGGGGGGAAAGAGGAGAGGATAATGGGGTTAATGCTGGCAGACAAGCAGCAGCGGTGTTGGGGTTAATAACACACACACTCAGTCTCTCTGGGGAGGGAAGTAGGTGGGAAGCCTGTATTTGATCTGCGAGTAATACATTAAATGTGTAAGAGCACACACTTGTGTAGTGTGTGTGTGTGTGTGTGTGTGTGTGTGTGTGTGTGTGTGTGTGTGTGTGTGTAGGCTATATGTGTGTCTGTTTACAGGCTGTGCTCAGTGTTTTCTTACATAAGTAAGTCACCAAGCAGATGGAAATCAGAAATCATTTAATATACTTTACCTGGAAGTAGTTCAGGCTAATCCAATTATCTAACGTTGACATAACATCATTATAAAATGACTCTCCTGTTGCCAGTTCAACACCTGATATAATAAACCCTGTCACTTCTTCTAAAGGATAAAGGAAGTGTTATTCTGTTTTTTTTTTCTTTTATTGATGAGAAATCCCATTAAAAAGACCAAAACCAACAATGTGTTAGTCCATTTCTCAACACTTATTCTCTTTGGTGTAAATCTTATATTGTACGTCTATAATTTCATCTCTAAAAAGATTAAAGACATTTTCTAAAACAGCTGGGCACTATAGTTTTTAGGAAATAGGGCATATGTCCGGGATTTGTCATAGCAACAATGTAATACTGTACATATTTTATAGTGCAATTTTAGGGCAGTTGGATGGCGTTAAAACAAACTGCAGTACCGATGTTCATGGTAATGAAGGAACATGTTACTCAGTGCGAAGGTGTGAACAATGGAGCTCTGTGGCACAGAGGAATATGATATTTCAGGCTTTGGATACACAGATAATACTTGTTAGTAGGATCAATTCATTGTTGGTTTTGGACTTTTCATAGGATTTGTTTAAGAAAAATATAGAGTGTTGGCAGATTTTTATTTAAACAAATAAAATAGTTCAAATTTTACCTGAGAAATAAAATAAAAAACAAACAAACAAACAGGTGGGACTATTTGAGAGGTAAAATATTTTTGAGAGGAAATTATGATATAAAAGTCAACCTTGAGAGAGTCTCTGCATCAACATAATCAGCAAGGCAGCAATGGCCTGCCCAGGAAGGAATGAAAAGAATGAGAGGGACACGTCAGAAATCTCAGGACTCTCAGGATGGATGGATTGATGAAAAAAGTAGAGAAATGCAGAGATGCAAATAAAACAGGCTGGATAAGATAAGACGGAGGTGAGAGCACCTATTGTCCAAGGCCTGATGATGAAGACAATAAGATGGAGGGATGAAGAGAGTGCAAACACCTTGATTTTCTTTTATTTGATCACTCCACGTGTCTGTTTCTTTCATTCAACTATGAAGGGACCTAAAGTTAAATTTACTGCTTCAAGAGCTTAGAAGAACTTGAAAGCCTTTAAATTGCAATAGATTTTAAGTCCCACACGTTGCGATAATGCAGAGGGGTTCGAACATTGATTGTTGAGTAACAAACGTTCGTTGTTATGGTTACAATGTGGAGGGTGCATTAATACACTTCTGGCATTGTTGACTAGTACAGAGATTTTGGGCTGATGTATTTCTATGTAGTCATAATAAATACTGTAACAAACTGTACTAATAGCTTGTTTTCTTGGTGTAAACATTGACACTATACATTATTAAAATTATACATCAGCCAAGCGAATCGTACTGTTGAACCGTTTCAATGTTTAGAATTGGTTGAAGGACTTTTTGGACTTGTTGACGATGAATAGACCCATATACATTAAGTCCTCCTACACACTTTGAACATATATAATGGACCTTGTATAATATCTCATTTACAAACCTGCATCCATTTCCTCGAGTTTGTATTAATCATCTGAAATTGATGGATTTTTATTTTATTATAATATTCTGCTGCCCCCTTCTCCCTTTTGTTGATATTATATGTTGTTGTTGTATGTTTAGAGTATTGTTTGACTTGATGTTTTAGTGTCACAATGTTTTATACTTTGTTGTATATTCTTCCATTTGGTTCCTTAAACTACAAAAAAAAAAAATCCAGACTGAGACAAATATTAACAAGAATTCTAATATTTTTTATGCACCGAAGGAGAAAGAAAAAGTGATTCTGAAAGATGTTCTTTATCTGTACAGCGAGAATACTACTACATGTATATTAATTTCTATATTCATGCCCAGCAGCCGAGGCCGTGCCTTAACCTTTAGGCTGAGCGGCGATGTTAGCAGGATAGCAGATGACACTGTTCTCCACACTCACCCTCTAAAGGTCTCCCTCCTCTCGCCTGGTATTACACATTATTCCAGATTTTCTTTCTGTACTAATCAGGGATGTGACATTGCTGCAGAGGTGCGCAGTAAAGAGGACATTGGTGTTTTTTTTTTTTCTTCCTGCATGCAAAGGTGCAACCTGTTAAAATCAAGCCTCTCTCCCTCCGTGCATTCCTTTAATTGGCTAAAATAATAGCCTTTCGTCAATACTGCCTTAACAATGCTTGGCACTGCCGCTATTTCTCTTTCCGTCTCTATTTTTCCCACCTCCCCCTTTTCTCCCCTTTTCTTGTCTTCTTTTATTCAATCAAAAAATTGGTCAGTGCGGATCTCCACTGAGGCCACACTGCAGCCAAGTCTTTGTGTTTCAGCATTAAGAAATTAGGATGGAGACTTCACCGCAGAGAGGCAGAGACGAGAGGTCTCATTAGTCCACAGATCACAAAGAGGAAGATTATCAGTCTGCAGACAACAGTTAGAGATTTAAATGACATTAAAGGACATTACTGTAAATAGAGCGGCTTTCATTTTGATATGATACCTCTATCTGAGGAAAAAGACAAAATCCAGCGAGGAGCTTTTACATTTTCAATATTACAGTGCTGCTATGTGATACCAACATCACAGAGGCAAATTACAGCCGTACAAAAGCTGACTGTTGTCAGTATTTAAAAGAAAATACGTCCTGAGTATTTTTTAGTCTCTTTACAGTATTAGTGTGGTGCTATATAGATGGAAAATAAAATTATGTTCAAAATAAGAGAATTATTTTTTAATCAAACTATTAGTTATAACAGTATATTTATATATATTTTTACAATTTCTTCCTTTTCTTTTTTCCCAAATGTAAAAATATTTGAAAGACAACACAAATAGTTTGATCAAACCAGATGTTTGTATACTTCAAAATGAGAATTCCTCATTCTTAAATAGCAGACAGCCTTTGAAGATAACTAAAAAATCTGTGTTTCTGTGTGTGTTTCAGCATATGAGAGGGAAAAAATAGCAAAATAGATGCTTGCCTGTATTTGTTTTTCTCTCTGTACGTTCCCTTGCATTCTCTCTATGCACCAAACACAAATTCACATCACGACATTCAGCCGCACTGAAAGCCAACAAAGCGCTCCTTCCCATCCACATGTTATTTCTAATGAATACATTTTTTCTCTCTCTCTGTCTCTGCCTGTTTTAGGCCACAATCATTTGTCATTTCAGGAGCCCTTTTCATACATTTGCTGTAGAGAAACGCTCCATTATCCGAGCTGACTATCTTTTTTTCCTGTCTGGAGTGTCTGCATGAAACAGAGCAGCAGGGGAGTCACACACACAAAAACACATTACAGTCAACCGACACACACATATCTTCAGTTGAAAGCGAGAGCGACAGATTTAAGGATGGCTGCTCTGAAGCCAAACTGACAGAAACGTTTTTCCACGTCAGCCAAATAATATTATTTTATGTGAGCAGCGAGGTGCTGATGTTGATTTATTGCACGATCCAATAAAAACCTGTGTTAATTCCCTATAAAACTGTGCATTGTGGGACAAATGAGGGCGGTATAATGGAGTGTGATTAATCACATTACAGAGACATGGTGTGGTGACATGGGCACACACACCACAGGTTATAATCCTGAGTCATAACTGTCAACAGTATAGTGGATCACATTGAGTTACAGGACTGACTTCAACAGGCCACTCCATAATAAAATAATACCCAAATTAGCAGGGAAATTAGACATGACATGAAGTCATATTTTTTGTGTCATTTCCAATTGAGTCACCAATTTTATTAATGAAAAATGAGCATTAGTAATACCTAAAATTCCCATAAAGGATTTTGTGACATTTTCTTTAATTCAGAAAAATAAAACAGCTTTTAAAATGCAAAAAGAAAGCGTTTAGTATAAACTGATTATTCTAACATATGTGTCATTTCTGTCCTAAAGTTGTCTTTGTACCAAAAGATCGGCAGTCCGGGGAAGCAGAGCGCTTTTTTTCTGTCGCCATGAATAAAAATCTAATACAAATTTGAGTCACAATCAATACAGCTATATTGGGTATCTACAATCAATGCAATTTTTCAAACTCTAAACATAGTGTTTTTGTTTTTTGTTTTTTTTTTTTTTGTTTTTTTGTTTCCATCATTTAAGAAATAAAAGCAAGAACATTTCTTGTGATTTAAAATTTGAAAGAGATTGTTTTAGTTTATCATTGCAGTTCACATCCCAGCTTGGCTCATGGCTCGTGAACAGCATCTCACCACAGCAGAGCAGAGCAGAGCGGAGGACGACTGAAGTCTAGTGCTGTGATGCCATCTATTGGAGCCCCGGCTGCCTCCATAACAGGACGAGGACAGAGAGGAGAGCCTCTTCAAAGCAAAGAACCACACAGAGCCAGAGAGACCCAGAAAAAAGCAGCTCCAAAGCCCCTCGTCCTGTTTCAAAGAAAAGGGAATTCTGAACGTATAATGGGTCAATTTTAGCCGTACAAATAAATGGTGAGTAAATAAAATTGATGGCATATTTTGACAGAATATAGATTCGTAAAATGTAAATTTAAGTGGCAACTAGGAGAATGGGAATGACAATTGATAATATTTCTATTGATTTAATTCTTTGCACAAATTTTAGAATATAAATGTTTGCATGTTGTTCAATGAGTTTATAGATCCCTAACAAATATTTGGGATAAAAGCAAGAAACTGTACTGGATGTGTGTCATCTAAATTGAAACGGATAAATACAATAACAACTGAGATTTATGTCATTAAAAAAAAAAAAAAGAATCATTGGGATTTCTATTTTTCTTATTCAAATGGCATCAAATACAAGCTGATCTTTTGTTTCGTGAAGCCGAGTCATGGCACACTGCAGGATTCTGGCTTACAGAGGAAAAAAAGATTTGTATATATGGGTGGATATATAATGAATAAAAATGAACCATGAACAGCAGCTGGCTCTCGGCTACGAGAAGGTGAAAGCTGCTGCATTAATTGTTTTACCTCGGTCATTGCTCTTTTACACCTGATCCGTCAGATATGCCTGATGTCCTCGTCTCTTCCAGGTAAGGCACATAAACCTCTACCAACAAAAATGCTTTCACACTAAAATTTGATGTCATTGCTCTCAACATCTTACACTCCAGCTGCCAGTATGAGATATTTTGCGCCAAAATATCTTTAGCTGACTTTAATTGAGTGTATGCTCTGCTTACGGGTGTCCTGCAAAATCTGTAGTAACAAAATAAAAAAAAAAATGGAATTTATTGTCAACTGCTATACATTCAGTATCTTAAAGAGAGAATATTTTATGTCAATGAAAGATGGACGTTTAGTGTGGAAAACGTGGTAAAAGCTATGAAACAACATTAAGACCTTCATGAGTCACTAGAAGCCCAAACTTAAAGCAGCTCTGATACTGGACTGCATTAGACATATATACGTATATAAAGAATTAATTTACAAAGATAACATTGAGCAATTTAATGAATAAATGGAACAAGTGCAAAAAGAATCAAAGTAACTGCAGACGGTAAACAGTTTTTCTGTAAGTGTGTTTGGGAAAGAACCTGAACATCTAATATTTGTTTTGCGACATTTGTAAAATGTTTAAAAAGGATAAACCATCTTTGTTTGAATTTCATTCCCTCTCTAACAATCCACCAATCTAGTGCAGCTGCTGATCTTTCATATCAAAGGTTGTGTGTTTTAACTTGATGTGCAACATTCATGCTGCATACTGGTTTGTACTGAACTGCACATACAGTACATAACCAGTTCCAAAAAAAAAAAAAAAAATCTCAGAATAGAGTTTGTGTATTTTTTGTGTTAGGAGTGTAAATTTCCAGAGAGTGCAGCATGTATGTATATTACAGATACCTCAGCTCAGAGGATCCAGTCTTTGGCTATAAGACCTCTCTGTTCGTATGAGTGTGATTAAGTTCCTCTGTGTGCTGAAGATAATGAAAACGATCCTCTTGTTCTCTCCCTCTCTCCTGCTATCTTTCCTCTACGGTGTCTCTCTCGCTCCCTCGTCTCTTTATTCCCTTTGGTTTTACTGCAGGGGGCACTGATAGCACACTGCTGATACACACACAACACACACGTGTGCACAAACAAACAAATGCTCACACAAAATCCGACCCGGGGATGCAAGCTACAGATGCTGGATGTAGTGAAGCGTGGAAATATAGAGAAATATCATGCAGGTGTGGGAAAGCTGAAAGGGTAATAAAAGCTTGATCCGTTTGGTTTCCATCTACATGTCTCCTCCACACTTCAGAAATGCTGCTCCACGACAACCTACACTGTAAATTGGCAAAAAAAAACATGTCACAGGAAAATAATAGGTAATCTACGTGGTTTTATTTTGACATGAGCATCATGTCATCAGTTATAAACCCTGCGGAGAATGTGCATTCAACACTGAGAGTAATGGCTCTGATACTAAAAACAATAGTGCACTTTACAGAACCGAGATCTAAGATGTTGACTGAGAGCGAAAACCTAGTAGAGGTGAAAAGCAACACGTTTCTTACAAGGACAAGAGAGGGATAGAGAGAAGTGAAGACAAAACCTAGATCAATTAAGACCCATTAGAGGTTTGATGTATAGAAGCGGCTGATTTGACTTCACATAAATGAACATTAACCCTGCAAAGCTGTTAAGACAAAACAGGCTGCATCGTTGCGTTTCTGATCTCATTTGGTCTTGTTTCTAAATGGTGTTGATTAGATCTCCTTCTCAAAATGAGCTGCGTATAAATGTTTTCACCCTGATGATCGTCAATCTTAGACACTTCTGTTTCCTGTGTTTTACTGATGTTCTTTGTTATAACAAATATATACCAATTGTTTTTGTGATACCAAATATTTCAGAAATGAGGCCCCTTGGAGAGATTGTGTCAGTATGGAAGTTATTTTGTGAATATAAAGTACTTATCCACATTTTGTATTGTTTTCTTCCAATTAGTGAACCAGTGTCTGTTTGACTATTTTAACATGTGGTTAATTGATTATCATGTGGTCAAAAACATTTTACTATAGTGTTCCTATAGCAATCATGTCAAGTCAATCAATGGGAAAATCAGTCAAACTAGCAGCTTTTGAATAAAAAAATGCAACTGCGAAAGGCCCGCCACGTTCTGCCTTACAACAAACAAGCCGCATAGCATAGTCATTCCAGATAATGGTACAAGATATGTTTGTCAGATAACTTTGTGATGGAGTATGCAGAGCTGGAGTTTTTTAAGTTCACCAAGTTGACATTACAACAACATGTGCAGTCGGAAAAAACACAACATAAAAAAACGGACAATTTTGCATCTATGAAAGACAGAGGAATGCCTTTCTCCTTCAAAACGCTCTGCATACTCCTGTCTTTACTGATGACAAAATTCCTCCTGTGGCTATTCATTTGTTTTGTTTGTGCAGGTGCTGATGTTATTTACAGAGGTTAAAGTGTTGTCCTGGTTTGCTTGGATGTGGCTGCCTTGCGTTCAGCACCACGGACAGAGCATACCAGAGCTGTTGGAAATATTCACAATATTTCTTTTGTCAAATCACCTACAGGATCTGAGTATGAAAAACGGATAAAAAGTATGTGTAAGTCTCTTGTAATGTAAAGGTTGTGTAACTTTTAAAACTCATCTAATCAATGCACGGGTCCACACATATATGTACTTCTCATAACAAGCATTAGAATAGGTAATAAGCTTTGAAATTCTTTATATATTTCTGTATGCTAAGGAGATAGACAGGAGGTGTAAGAGAAACACAGTGAATGCAGATGCTTCCCTACAAGACAAGAGGGGTCAGTGGATTGTTTGGTGAGTATGATAACGATGAGAATCATGGCCTTCACAATCAACAGATCTGAAACCAGCTGAACACCTACGGGGAACTGCCCCGGTGGCTCGTCTTGGCCAAACATCATCATACCAAGTCCCTCAGTGTTGTTGATTTTCCTTTAATTTGTCACACATCTTTCTGTGAGTGGTGTATATGTATGATATATGCATTGTTTCTTTTTCACGTGAATGTGGCCTACAACCACTGATGGAAAAATTAAAGAGCTGTGCAGTATATCTATTCATGTTTCTCCTCCTATGGGAGGCAATCATGTCAATGTGTGTGTGAACATGTCATAATGCTTGTCTGTGGCATCCCAGCTCAAGGCTAAACACTGAATAGCACACATGAGCCTTCATCGTCAAGCACCACATCTAGCCAATAGCAACACAGCTCCTCTGACCTTGTGTGTGAGGCCGCTGCACACTCTGAGGCCACTTCAAAAAGCCTTCCCATCCCCATCCAGTATGCCTTATAATCTGCTTCCTTAAAGGACCTGCTACACTGGCAACATCATTATTGGTAATAAAAAAGGGAAATATTGCTTTCTATGTTTTCTGTGATTTATCAAATTAATAAAAATAATAATTTTGGTCATTATCTTGAGCACAACTCCCGAAAAGAAATGTGACATTAAACCTCCTGGGGCTGCCAATGACTCCTACTAACTATGCTTCTATAAATCTATTTTGCAGTCACATTTTGGGAGGAAAGTCATGCCGTGCAGATTCTGTTTTTGCTTAACATCATACTGTACATATCTGCAAAAATATTTCCAATGTCCATTTAGTGGAACATTTCAATTTTTAACTATTACCCTGTCTCTCTTTTGACAGAAGGACATAAAAAGGCCTACAGCATGATACAGGGCATACTGACAAAAACTTCAACAACGCACCTTCAACAATTGAAACCACTGTTTTTTTTTTCCTCCTGGGGCCTCATTTCATCTTCCAGCTGTCCACCTCTGGGTGCCAAGCCAGTGTTTGAAACCCACTTACTGTATGAGGGTGACGGCCGTGGACTGCGAGGCCACTGGGTCTATCTGATAATTGACTGTCAAATAAAGGGCTGTTCCTCTCTGGAGTCCTCTCTGACACCCACATCAATCTGTCTTCACTTACAGAAGGCCTCGCCCAGCTCTGCAGCACCCCCCCATTCCACCCTACCATTCATTCATCCACCACTTCATCTCTCACACCCCTCCCTCTTTGCTCTACACCCAATTATCCGTCCATCTATCTATCTATCTATTGGCCCTGACCATTTATCCCTCAGCCTCTCTCCCTCCTTTCGCTCTATCCCATCAACACCACTTCTCTTGACGTGCTAACAGCTGTTTGACAGTAATGGCTCTAAAAGCAGAGCAGGGTGCCAGTCGATGTGTGTGTGTGTGTGTGTGTGTGTGTGTGTGTGTGTGTGTGTGTGTCCTTGGATGTGTGTGTGTGTGTATGAATAAGATAGCCGAGAGGCCTTGAGGCCTCAAGAGGCTTGCACACACTGCCATCAACAACAACCGATGGCTCACACACACCTGTACGCTCGAACACAAATGCACACACAGATCCCAGTCAATATTAGGTGTAGGTCTATTCAACATCACAGCTGGCACGTCATTGCAAGTACTTTTGCTTAGAAGAAATTATGAAAAATGTACTTATAAAAGACAAGAAAAACTCTTTAACAGTCAATACGTTTCTGAACCGCCACTGCAATTGCTTGGATGAAGGACTAGAGCTGGAAAACTGCATGAAGCCTGTGTGTGTGACTGTGTGTGTGTGTGTGTGTGTGTGTGTGTGTGTGTGTGTGTGTGTAGAAGCAGTTTTTGATCAGTAGGGACTGTTATGTACACAGTTTTACCTCTCAGCAGTTATAAATAACAATGCTAAGAGCTAACACTAAAAATAAATAAATAATTCAGGTGTTATTAAATAAATATTAAATTCACTTTATGCATGCACGTGTGTGTGTCTGCATTCTTGCATGTGTGTGTGTGTGTGTGTGCATGTTCACCTCCAGTCACATGTCCCTCCCCTCCCCAGGCTGTGTATTGTGATGCTGTCAGCTTGCTGTTTGATGGATGGCAGACGATTACACAAAGCTTCATCCTCTGGCTCATCATCTGCACCATTAGTTATAGATCTACACACACACACATTAACACACACACACACACACACACACTGACTTCTTCTGCTACAGTGGCTGAGATCCATTAAGAAGAAAAGGTAATAACGGAAACAAGATAGCCAACTTTACAATGGGACATGTGTTCGAAATGGGAATAAAAAAGGTAAAACATAAAACAAAAATAGAAAAGTAAAACAAATATACTGTAGAAAGTATGGCTCCTCGACTGTCCTCCCCTTGTTCATCAACTTCACCACACTCTACACTCTACTCTCCCTTTTTGTCTCTTAAAATAGTCTGACAATCATGACACAAAAATAAATGAACTGATAATGAATCTGAGAGGAGAGCTACAAAAGACCATGAGCAGAACATCACAGTAATCAACTAAACACCACAGATAAAAAAGGACATATATTTTTATATCCATATTTTACTATGAGCATTTCTGTAAATTTCCAACTTCTTTGTAATAGAGCATGTCCAAAATTGCTGATGCATCTCTTTTTTTAAAGAAAAGGTTAACTAACAAGGCGAGTATGTTTCTTACAAAATGGCCACAAAGTTACTCAAATAAAATAATTTTGTGGTACAAAAATGAATGAACTAAAAGTTTATAGTTGTATTTTCACAATTTATAAAAGAAGTGTCAGTGCAAAGGTCAAAAATGTTGTCTCACAACTGACCAGTTAAGCCAAAACTGCACCAAGCTGCAATTATTATCACTTTAAAAAACAACAATTATGTAGATAACGTATTTACATTATCAGTCTGTGTCTTTCATTGGACCTCTGGTCACTACCATTTGCTGTCAGTGTTGCCTAGAATAGGAGAATAGGAGAATAGGTATGTTGCATAGGACAAAAGTCAAAATACTGTTAATACAAATGACAAATGTATGTTTCCCATGCAAGAAAAAACTAATTTGGCACAGAAGCTGAAGATAACTGCATAAAGCTTCTAGCTGTATTTATCTGCTTTGATATTTCTTGAAAGAAACATTAGGTGTCCAAACAAGTCTCGAGGACAAATTCATAATGTAGATTGTGTGACCTCCCTCTTCTGTCTCCTACCCATCAAGACACTGACAGAAGACATTCTGCCCTGAGTCAGAAGATGGTTTGCCCCTTGGCGGGTCATATAAAAAGATGTGGTTGAAAAGAATGTGACTCCAGTGCCAAGGTAATGTTAAGAACTTAAAAAGAAACCAATAAAGCTAAAAATTTGAATAGAGGATGTTTGTGGATAATGTTTGTTTTACAATAAGCAAGCCAAATTCACCAAGAGTCACTGGAGCTGGGTGATGACAGGTGTTCATTTAATATGGCTCTTTTGTACATGCTGGTTCAGAGGGGGAACTAGTACGCGACATTGGACAAATTTAAAAACACAATGTGAATTTTAACAAATATATAAATTGTAGCTGAGCAGCAAATCAGAATAAAGCATTAAACCAGCAAAATCAGATTCTGTTTGGCCACTTGGGGGCAGTGGACACAAGTCGTGAACACAACATTGATTTATAATCACCTCAGAAGTTTATATGGCAAACTGTTAACAAACAGCTGCTTATTAACACATCTAGCAGGTACAGAGCAACGTTATCATGTGGAGTCGTGTTTCTGGCTACCTGGCCAATGTAACTTCAATATTCACTCTCTTTTAGCTCTGGTTTTGGTCTCTACCAACTTCTGAGGGAAAAATCTGGCTCTTTAGCTGCACTTTGGTTAAGGTTAGTGAAAGATCATGGTTTCAGTTAAATGTTAAAAGGTAAACACATCCTGTCTTGTGCTTCAAGTCACTGTTGACTTTTTATAATATTTAAAAACAGACCACCACGTTTCCTTCACTTTAACAAAGAGCTGTGAGTTAGGGTTAGGTTTAGCCCTTAACATTGCATTGTCACTGAACATTTTTCATCATTTTGACAGACTTATTGAGTTAAAAGGTTTCCTCATTAAGTTGATAAAAAACGCAATCCAGGCGGCATTGAGTGTCTTATAAAACGTATTTGATGTTGCAAATTAGTTGTAGAAAACAACAAAAAGAATCAACGGGACAATAAAAAAGATAACTTAATACGTGCCTAAAAGTCTGTACTGTTCTTTAGAAAACTGAGTGGACTTTAAAAATGTAAAACAATATACTATTTACAAAGATAGACACTGCATGTCTAAAGAAGATAAGGTTGTGTTATGGTTGAGACAGCTGAACGTTCAATTTGTTATTTGTACAATCAAGAGATCTCTGCCAAGACTAAATGCTATTTTACAAATTAAAACAATTTTGGCAGTCTCCAACAGTCCTAAGGGAATAAATCTTTTGCTTTAGTACCCTCAGCTGTAACCCGGCTCTCTCCTCCTTATCAACACGAGACAACTCCTGATTTTTGATCAACACCTGGCTGAGAGCTGGCCTACAGTATCTAACCAGGAGGTTTAACAGCTCGACTGTCCCTCGTTCCTCTCCGTCCACTAATGCAGCTCTTAACACTCTCATCACCCCTCGCTATAACCCTCATTAGCTTATCAGGACAAGACAAAAGGGAATATTAACACCACCTAGCCTGCTCAGGGGCCAAGCTGTGGTGTCACATCTAGATATCAGGTATTACTGTGCGAGTCTCCCCATCCTCGTCCACTGATACAACTCTGTAAGCCTCTCATTGCCTTATCATCTTAAGACAATACCCTTCAGATTCCTACACTTCTACCTGAGAGTCGGTGTATTTACTGAGATATTCACTGGTCATCCATTACACGTGGCACCTGAGGACTCCAATACACGACCCACCAAACTTCCCCTTAACCCCCCTGTATCCTCATTACCTTATCTTGGGAAGACAAGGCAGAGCAGGGGTAGCTTTACTTAGCTTAAGGTCTGTCTGATTGACTTTTCTAGCTTTTGGATAAGCTGTGCAGCTAAGGCAGCCTCCGCAGGCCAAGGTGAGGGCTGTCTTAATGCGGCAGCTTTGGGGCAGAAAGCTGCCTAAATTCAGCTTCTGTCGCTGCTTGCGGGGCTTCAGGAGGCTTCCTGAGAGCCACAGTGAGCAGCAGCTGAGACAAAGAAGCGTGAGGTTAATCCCAGCAGTGGAGAAGTCAGAAAGTATTAGTGGATATTTAAATGAAGGGACCATAACACACCTGTTTAAAACCTCAGTGCGGGTGGACATACATACATATCTCTACAGTAGACTAATATGCAAACAGACACAAAACTGAGTAACTGTGCAGTGCAGTATGTGTTTGAATTAAATCAGGATGTATTTGTAGGCACAAGATAGTGGAGACATGTAGCTGTGTGTGTGTGAGAGAGAGACAGAGCATTTTCCTTTTGTAATCGAGAGTTGATCATTTTGTAAACAGTGCTTTCACTTTGTAAAACAAGTTTTCTAACACTGAAAACTATCTGTGACAAATGATCGAGTTCTGCATAGCAGCAACTTTAGGAAACCAATCTGTGATGTCTACAATGTGAAAGTCCTGACGACAACACCAAAATAAAAGGAAAATTGTTTCTTTTCTGTACTCAAACTGTCAAAATTCTACATTTAAGCTTTAATCTGAGAGTGTCTGAATGGATATAGACCAAATGAATTCAACAAATACACTGGATACAGAAAAATATCAACGAGAATGAGTCCTGCACAATTTTGTTCTTAACAAATCAAACAAAGGAGTAAAAATGGTATTTCCATTTTGGCAACTGACTTTTAGACAACAATCTGAAGAATTGTTGTTGTGTGTGCAGAACTCTGTTTAACATCCACTGATTTAACATAACTTAGCAAGCAAGCTGAAAACAGACATCAACATCTTTTTTATAATCATATTGTACTCTGTATATATTGTAAAACTCTGTTCACACAGCCCTCCGCTGCTTCCACAAACACACTCACACACACACTCCTCATGTGTAGTATGCACCGGAGTCATTGGAGTTCATAGGTTAAGCACAGAAGCTGTTCAAATCAGTAGGTCAGCTGGCAGACAGAGGAAATGAGAGGCTTAATGACTGGCTGCTGCTAATGACTGCCTGCTCACAGCTAGTGGGGTGGAAGAGGAGCCTGACTGACAGATGCACACACACACACACACACACACACACACACACACACACACACACGCAGGTGCACTCCTACACACACACACACACACACACACACACACACACACACATTACAGATGAAATCAGCCCTCGGCCTCTCCTGTTCGATGAGCTGTAATTGGTGGTGAGACCCGACCATCCTGTTCTGAGCAGCGGAGGCCCCGCTCACTACTTTAAACGGCCATTAGCAGTTATTAGAGGGCCCTTGGGGAGCTGTACGGGTCACAGCACACTGCTAACCTGGCAGAGATTAATAACCCATGAGATTTAATAGAGGAGATGCTGCTGCGGTCAAATTCAAAATAATGTGTGACAGCAAATTGGTAAGGAGGATGAGAAGCAGCTGGAATTTAATATTAAATGTTTATTTTGATACTTAGTCATGTTTGATGTAAACTGGTCCCATGGCTGCATGAATGACTTATTGATCTTTTTGTTATATTAATTATTGATAAGCTATGGAAAAAGTCAGATGTATTGGTCTCCCTGAAAAAGAAATGGCTTTTTGTGTTATGGGATTTAGGTTAGATTGAAGATCTATTACATCTATTTTATATTTTATTGTTCAATATGTTTTTAGTAAAATGTCCAAAAGTCTTGTCTGCAGTGTAATGTTTTATACTAGACATCAGTTCATGTCTAACAGATGTTTCACCATGGCAACAATATCTTTGGTGTCTTATAAGTTAATAAGGGATGATGCAATAAATAACATGACAGGGACAGAATCAGTAGTTTGATGTACTGATTTAAAAAAATGACTTTAATACAAGAGCAGTCTGTAGGACTGTCCTTTTTTTATTTACTAAAGAAAGTGTAACTTGAAAATGTTTAACTTTCAAAGTTTTAAGTTTAACTAAATACATACATGTACAAATATATACATACAACATTTTTGGGTAAAATGTGTTGAGTAACATAGGGTTAAAATACTGTGAGGACTGAAATACTTTGGCATGTGACTGTAAGTCATTTAAAGAAACAAGTGAAAAGACAGATACTCCTATCTTTCTCCCTCTCACACACACACAGACACAGACACACAGACAGACACAGACAGACACAGACAGACACACACACACACACACACACACACACACACACACACACACACACACACCTGTGCTGGGGAGCGAGGGGTTGAGCGGTTTGTTGGTAACAATCAAAGCAGCGATGCATGCCGTGTGACTAAGTGACTGTAACCCTCCAGACAGACTGGGACTCTGCCTGTTAGTGTGTGGCAACACCAAGATAGCTCATTACCCATTCTGTTCCAATTGAATTTTAACCAGCGTATTTGTTCCAGTGCAAATTCTGACATTTCAATATGCCAACAGAGAAATCAGCTCATTTGAATGTGGCTTACTTGTTTCTTGTTCCCTGAATAAAAAAAATGGGGAGGAGGAAAAGTGTGAAACTTTGCTGATAGTGTGACTGAATAGGCTTAGGTAAAGCAAGATCAACTTTAAGAGGGTTTCTGCAGCGTTCACCAAATTAATTTAGACTTTTTAAGGCCTTTTTAATACCACATAGAATGCAATTTACTACTGTTTTCACTGTCATTCTGGTCAAATAATGACATAAATAATTGTTAAAGGCCTTATTGTATCCCTACTAGTTCTCTAAGTTTGACATTATCATATCACATTTTTGTTGGTACTTCCCAGCTGTATATAACAATACTTCATAGTAACACAATGAATTAATATGACCTGAATCCAAATTGATGGACCTGGAAAATTGATGATTAAGTTTAGTTTTTGCTAAAATTGGCCCATTATGAGTCGATGAGCTTCCTGGCTACTGTAACCAGCAGTAGGGACAGTGCGTCCCACAGGACCAATGGCACTGACTGAAACTCACTGGCACCAGTTTCACAAGCCCTTTTGCAAATTACATTTCAGACTTTAATACTACCAATGTCAATGTTTTTAAGACTCTTCAACACCTGCAGATGCTCTCTTTAACCACACCGAGCAGCTGGACAGATACGTGCATTTTAAGGTAAATACCCACACTATAGATAAAATTTGTGTGGTATTTCTGCATTACACTACAGCCAGGGGTGTGCACACACAATGTATAGCAATTGCAGGTAGTCATAGCAACAGCACTTCAGTGCTTCACATGAAGTTAAAAGCAAGCTCACCTATGAAGCTACCATAACAACAAAAGGACTACCAATAAGTGATAACACAGTCAGATGAACATGTATTGTCATGTTTATTCCATGGCCAAGAATCACAGGAAAGCAAAGTAAGCTGTGTTCAAATCATAATCAATCTTTAAAGTTAGTTTGCACATTTTCGTTGAAGTTTTTATGTGGTGGCATCAAGCAGAAGAACGGTTGCTATGGTTACCCACAGTTTAATATAGCTTGCACACTGATGTAGAAAGGTATTTCAACAGTTGATCAGCATTATGTCCGAACTCACCTCCTTATTCACTCATTCACTACTCTTCATATAACAGACACTCATGAGTTTACTCTATAGTGAGTAATACATTGGTGATCTTGGATATCTATGAATCATTTTATACGGCTCAAATTTAATTAGTGAATTTGAACCAGCCCTCAGCTGAATAACACAGAAACACACTGTAGTGATGACATTATCTAAGTTACTGCATGTGTAAACATTGGAATGACAAAAAGTAAGCAGTGGTGGAAGAAGTGCTCAGATCTTTAACTTCTGTAAAAGTAGCAATAGCCATGCATTCAGAATTTTACTAAAGTAAAGTAGTCATTTTGCAGAAATTTATTTTTTTAATTTTTAATGATATTATTAAATTATATATTAATTGTAACAGTGTACAAATGTAAAGTAGCAGAAAATGGAAATTCTCAAGTAAAGTACACGTATTCCAAAATTGTACTTTAGTACAGTACTTGAGTAGATGTACGTAGTTACTTTCCACTGCTGAAAGCATGACAGCAACCATGGAGATTTTTCTGAGACACTGACTTATTGCCATATTCATATCTTGAAATCCTACATTCTTGATAAAATACCTTTGGATGTAAAATCTCACATAATAAACCCTAAACCATAACTATAAACAGGCAGTTTCACTGTCAACAGGCCTGTTCACCTCATGGCATTATACAGCCCATTCTAGTCTTAATACTCTTATATGGTAGATTTTCTTTGTAACAATGATATTATATGAGAGGAAGTTCAAGGTTTTGAAGCAGTATTACTAGAAATAAAGTACTTTGATCATTGAAAAAACAAAATCAACCTTAGTTTTTAATACCATAAATCTAATGTTCAGCAGACCCAATGAGTGTTTTGTGATAAAATATTGTCATTTACTTTTTGGGTGTACCCTCATCTCTGCAACCTGCATTATCTATGTCTACTTCAGTTAGAGATATTCTCCACATCCCTGAATGTTTTTCAACAACCCCAATGGAAGGTGCCTGCTGTAGTCTAACTGTTGCTGTGCACTAAACCAATTATCTGGCCATCACAATCCACTGTAGCTAGATGGAAAATGTTTTAAAGTGGCATCATATTTTCTACACCCCACAAGGAACAGAAACAGAAAAATGACCCAGAAAAATGACAGAAACTGAAAAATGACCCAGAAATCAAAACACCTTCCTGGAGAACTGTGTAATGTATCACTGCTACACACTTTTACAGCACTGTGAGCTCTGCTTTCCAATCCAAAGCAACATCTGTAGAGTAAAAAAGTAAAACAAGGCAAGCAACACTAAGATTGTTTTCAGATCAGCTGTATTAAAATGCTGTTTTATTTTCCTTAACTTGCCATTAATACCTTCTAACATCTTACCAACGACATCACCTGACGGTTTGCCATTAATGGCTTCCATTACACAACTTTTAAGATACTTTTCATAACATTTTGAATTGTCTGACAAATTGTAGGAACCACACGGCAAAGTAAAAACTGTAATTGCATTCTGTTTCATCATAGGTGCATGTGGCACAACAAGCTATTAGAAGTTTGTTTTCATCCAGAATAAACTATCCAATCAGCTTTGCATTATGACTGACAACTTGAAAGTACTGAAGAAATACTGATACTAATGACACAGGAGCGTTATCCCAGTATTTGCAGTATCACAGTGTTGTATCACCACGAACATGAGGCTTCATGACATATGGCATTATTTGTCTAGTTTGAGTTCAGTGTATTTTCTGGTCCCCACATTCAGCTGTAACTCCAACCAAGACAAACTCAAAGACAGCACTTCCCCTGTTGTACTAAAATCAGAGTTTAACAAAAATGGAACAAGCAATAAAAAGACAGGTATAAAGAGATTTTCTTTGCAGTGCAGGAATAGTTTTTCAGTTAAACGCTGCCAAGCGAGAAAAGCATCAAAACTGTTAACACACATATAAATGTATGTGTATTTATTAAATTAATTTCATTCATGCTTTTAGCCATAAAGAAAAGACTACAGTGAGCAACCCTAATTTAATTCAGGCACTTCAGATGGAACATGAGATATACAATAAGTAAGGAGGAGTGAGGCAATGGCTATCTCAGATATACACAGAGAAACCACTGAGTAAACGGACAGATGGTGGGAAAGAGATATAGACAAAGAAGAAAAAAGAGAGAAATAATACATATCTGTAATATAAATTGTAATAACTCACCAGTCTCCAGAGCACAGGAAGAGAGTTCAGGTAACAGCCCATTCACTGTAAACCAGGAACTAATCTGTAGGCCAGAGACAGCAGGCATTTAAATGCACTTTAATGACATGTTATCACAAATAATTTAAGTGTTTTAACTTCAACAAGGAATGCACTAATTTACATCTTCAGAAGTAGACCGTACATAACTAAACTGTCGGTTTAGGGTATCAAGCACGTAACCAATTATCGTTGCTCTGACTACATCTCAGGTGAGCTGGGTCAATTACCTGCTGGTACAGGCATCTGTTTATCATATTGTGTTACTCTTTTTCTGAATCAACAAGTTAGGCCAAGTTCAGTTTGCGCAAATAGAAATTGACCAAATGGTCTGACCTGTAATAATCCATGACAGCAGTCTGGCCAGGTGTCACTCAGGGAATAATCCAGCAGATCCATGCAGGTAAACGCTGAGTGTCCTTCAGCAGTCAGGTGCTCCACTCACAGACATCCAAGCATGGGAACAGAGGATGAAAACAGTCAGCTGAAATCCTCTTCCTGCCCCTCGTAATCCTTCAGCACAATGATCCCTGCAGAATGTTTCATCTCCTCCTCTGCATCTTCATCTCTCCTCCAAACTCCTCTGCGGCGGCGTGGCACCTCCAGCCAGACGCACCTGCAAAAGGACAACAGGTAAGAGGAGATGAGCAGCCTTCAGTGCCGGTGAAACCATTCTTTCATCCCTCTGCTCTCCACAGCATCGACAACTGTCTGTTCCTCGGAGTGTCTCTGCCAAGAGTAGCCGGGCACAGCCGTCCTGTTTTGCCGCTCTTTGCCAAACACACAAACACACACGCACATACACAGAGGAGAGTGTTGTGTTTTTTTTTTGTTTTTTTTTTCAGCAGCCGAGCTAACCCTGAGCCGGGGCCCGGTCTGCCTTTGAGATGCTCTCTAGCCCACAAACACAAGACGGCTTTCATTATCTTGCCCGTCGCAGCGCAAGGCCTAGCTTCTAAAAGCTACTGATTTCTTTCTTCCCTTAGCCCCCTGCACAAAGGGAGGGCATTTTGTAAATTACTTGCTCGTTTCAGACCAACAAAAGGTACTTTCATTGAACCCTCCTCCCCCCCACTGCTCTCTCTCTATCCTCCCGCCATTTGATTTTGCTCAAATTTGATTACAAGGCTTGAAAAAGGAGGGGAAGAAAAGAGAAGAGGAAATAAGAAAGCCCCACAGATGGCGTGTTCATTCAGTGCAGTGAATGGCTTTATATGGGCTGCCTTTATACATGTGGCAATCCAAAGACGCTTCAGCCGCTCTGCTAAAAAAAGAACTTGACAAAATTATTGGTTTGGCGGCTTTCTTACACGACTGACACGGGGAACTCTGCGAAAGAAAAGCCTGCCTTCTCTTTCTTTCTTTCGCTCTCCTTGTCTCTGCACCTCACACCCTCGCTGGGTCGCACACCTTAATCAAAGCAAACTAAATGAGGTGTTTGATTGTGGGAGAAAGAGTGTATTTGCCTGCATGTGCATGTGTTGTCATATTAATCACCACCGGCCCTGGATCTGCACTAGGCCACATTCCAAGACAACAAAGTCCATATATATATAAATATATACACATATTCAGCAGAATGGACAGGAGTAATATTAATAAAATGAGACACACTCTGACCATTAGATTTGATAATACACACACACACACACACACACACACACACACAAAACCAGCTCAAATCAAACAGCTCAGATTGAACTCGAAAACATTAGCCAACACAAAGCGCTGAGCGTTCTGTTCTCTCACAGGCTATAATCCTGTTTCCACAATGGACCACTCACTCTGCACTTGTTTTCCTCAGGAGGATAATTATAGGTCTGTAGTCACACACACACAGCTTTAGAGCTCTCATGCTTTCTCACTAACACACACACACACACACACTTGCAGCAGAGGAGAATCTAGTGCAGAGTGAACTACGACTTGTTATCCCATTACCATATCATCAGACACTACAGAATGTAGGATGCTCAGAGACGCAGATGGACAAGAGTCCGTAAACTCCTGGATCCACTGAACAGCCGTCCGAGTCCAGGTCGCAGGCTGTGTCATTCCATCAGTGTGATAAAAGGGTAACCATCCCTGAGGTCAATCTGCCAAAAGAACTGGACATCTCTCACAGGCAGAACTGCAGCCCTCTCTTTGTTTTTTCCTTCTTTCTGATATAAAGAAGATCTGATTCACACATTGAGCATCTACTGAACTGATGCAACTGGGACTATGCCAACAAACTACTTGCAGTGCACAGAGTGAAAGAACAGGATAAAACCTGTCTTCAATCAGGAATAACTTCAATTTCTCTGAGCTGTATGAAGTCTTCTACACAGTACCAAGACTAAGTGTCAAAGTATCAAATTCCATTTGATATCTCCAGGTCAAGATGCAGAGAAAAATCTCGTCATTCTTTAAAACTACGACCACAAAAAAGCCCCAGACCCAGGAGGTTGATAGTGCAACAGACAGGTAATCTTAAGTGAGATTTATAGAGATGGGTTATTTTTCCTTTATGGAAATGTATGTAGATTTAATTGAAAGATTTGTTCCCTGTCTCATATTACCATTTCAGACCAATCAAGGGATGATGATGGTAGTTAGAGTTGCTGATCTGTGTGAAGCAGGTAAAGATGAGTGATTTGCCTAATGATGATTTTTCTAAACAACAATAATGGCTAATAATAATAATCATAGTAATAATAGCACACTCATCTGTACTCATGCTGCTTCCTATGCATATGTTTGCAGGATCCTTTCATCTGTGGCTTTATTATCTATGTTCTCTAATTCTAATTTAATTTGCATTGTGGATATAATGTTTTTATGCAAATTCATGCCACACAAATTTTGGGGTGAAGCAGACAAGATTTAGCCCTTTTTCAAGAAAAGTGTCAGCATTCACCCCCCCCCCCCCCCCCCCCCCAAGTCATAAGCCGAGGTATTGGACAATTTTGACCTGACTGTGGCACCATTTCATGTCAATCCATCCGATTTCACTTAAAACAAAAAATATCAACCTGCTGGTGGCGCTAAAAATAAAGTCAAGAGATCACCGAGATATTCCAGTCAATTTGCCAAATTGCCACTGGTTTGTTTTACCAGGTTGTGACACAGCAGGGAGGAATATCTTTAATTGTGTGCTCAGACTTGGGTGGACAGTTTTCGTGATTGCCTCTAATTTTGAATTAATTGACAGTTTGAAGTGGCACTTTGAATAGTAAACTACTACCGGCCATGGTAAAATAACTAAGCAAATCAATTGAACTCACTGTCAATAGCCGAAAGCAGAGATAAAAAACAAGAGAGGGCCATCACTACTCTTCTTCTTGAGTTGCTTAGGATAATAATGGTGTCACTTGACCTATTAAAGGGGTACCAAAGTAACTCAGTATTGCACTTTCAAAAAGTTTCAAGGGTCTCACAAAAGACAGTTTAGAAAAAGGATAGTCAAAATCAAAGCTGCAGACACTGGGATATCCTGAGTTTTAGTCCCTAGTATGGTTCAAGCCGCAAAAACACTGGATCCTACATTTCCCGTAGTCCAACATGATAGATTATTTCATTAAACCCTTCGTGTCAGTCCAAAAGTAGTGGACAAACTGGACAAACATTTAAAAAAAACATTAGGCTCTTATTTTTAAATGTTTGATAGGAAACAAGGGAATTAATTTTAACAACCCTACAACACAAAAAAGCAAATGTGTGAATTGTTTCTGCTTGTAAATATTTCACATAGGAAAAGGCAGAAAAACCACATGTGCTTATATCAACTCAGTTTTCGATATGAAACTGACAGGTTTGTTCTGGTTTAAAATTCTGGATTACACACTGAACACGCATGAATCTGTGTCACATAATGTATAAACAGCTTAAGTTACCTCCATTTTTCTTTGAAAAGCTACTCTGTCTTCATATTGAATGTGTACATAAAACAGTTATAAACATTATGCCTGAAGGTACGTGAGGAACACAGAATACACCTAGACTCCTCTGAGGGTAAAAATAATTTCCTTCCACTCAGAAATATTGTTTTATTACAACAAAACCCAGGACTGCACACACCAACCTAAACCCTCACAGCCTGTAACACACACACACGGCTTCGGAGAGCAGAGATATAAAGCTGTAAAACGCTGACAGGACAGAACAGCAGCTCTCACAGCTTCCATATCTACCACTTTAGAGATATTAGCACTACCAGCCATCATCACCAGCCGACCCACATTACATTTTCCCTCCAACCTGTCTGACGGAGGCTCGCCACAGCACACTACGAATCCACAGATGCTGTTTTTTCTCTCTCTCTCTCCTTTTTTTAAATAAGGACAATTTGATTCTGTTATTACTGATGAGGGCAGAGATTCCCTCAGTGGTCAGGGAACATTCATAATCAGCAGTTAGGTCTCCATCCGAAAACCTGAAGTAATTATTGTCTTGAGATAAAAACGGAAAGCAGGGGATTTTTTTTTTTTTTTTAAGGAGAAAATAAACTAGAGATAGAAATGACCTTAATATTATTTCACTCGCTGGGCATTTCCAATAAGAGTATTCCATCGGAGGGTTTGATAAAAGGATTATGCGGCAAGCTTTATGCAGCTGGAGTCAAATCTGGATATGGAAGGAGAGCTGTTTGATTGAATAATTCTTGTTTCCTTTCTGCCAAGCTAGCAGTCCTCTTTGGGAAAAGTAAAAAATCAGCATTATGCCAGATTTATACATGTGCTCTGACTGTCTGTAGAAGTCAGTCTGCCTATACTGTGTGTCTGACTACCAGCACGCCTGTCTGTCGGCATGTTTACTGTTTGTCTGTCTGGGAAGATGTAAAAATACACTGGTGCCTAACAGAATACATATATTCATTCTGTATTTCCGGTTGCTGTCTACATTTTAGACAAGCTTTATTACATAATGTCACACTGGACAGTGCTCACAAATATTAAAATGGCACATACTGCTCTCAAAAACAACTGTGGTGTTCCTTCTCACCATCTAACCAGGTAGGTTCAAGAGACAAGCATTTGAGAGCCAAACAATTATACATTATTTCTCTTACTTGTAACATACAGAGTCTTGTTTTTATCGTATGTGCACATGCTAAAACATACATACATACATACATATATATATATATATCTTTCAGGACCTTTCCCAAAGTATGTTTTGAAACCAGAACCAGAAAGAAACCTACAATGTTACTGATATGAAACAGTTCTTCAGCAATAAACTGGAGTCTCACAATAAGAACTCGTGCAATGTCTGTTTAAGCTGTTTACGTCATCACTTCATGTGCACCTAGCCCTGTAAAACTGGCCCAGATGTCACTCTACAGTGCAACATTGCAGGAAAAATATGTAAACTTTCACTTATATGTGGGGGTTAATTTTCCAATTTTGTGTCTTTGTGTGTTAATTAACCCTGTTAATCACTTCAAAACTACCTCTCAACAGGAATTACCTAAAAGTGTCCGAGTAGGAAGGGAACTGCCATAACCTTGAACAGCAATATGTTGAAAACGAAATTTAAAAAAAAAGAGCACAACTGCCAAAAATGTGAGCTTTCACTCAAGTTCTAGTTTTAAAATAAATCAGACAAACAGGTGAAATATTTGGCATGAAAAACTGAGCAAAAAACAAAATTCCATTAATGGATGAATTCTGATTTAAACTGATAAAATAACAAAGCAATATTCATCTTCTGTTATCAGGCATCATCAGCAGGCAGAGCACGCTGTCGTTCAGACGTTTGACCTCAGAGTTTAGTTATCATAACAGGGTTGTGACCTCATGACCCGCAGTCATTACTGCTGCCTCCTCCAATCAGCCCTCCAGAGCTCTGATAAAGCCCTCTGGGAAAAAACAGGCTGCTGGAATAGAGGTGACATTAGATTTATGTATGTGTGTGTTAGTAATGTTAGTGTGCATGCACGCCTCTGTGTGTGTGTGTGTGTGTGTGTGTGTGTGTGTTGTACCATGTTCTTACACTTATGAGGACCAAGACATTGTGACAGTGATAAAAAGACGAGGAAAACCCACCACAGTGAGGGTGTTTTTGATGCTGCTCACCTCTTCAAGGGCTTAGTTTAGGATTAGCACTTTGGTTTTTGGTTAAGATTAGAATTAAGATGAAGTACAGGCGAGGAACAGGGTTAAAATGAGCACAGTTTGGTGTTCGAACTTGGGTTTAGGTTAAACGATGACTAAAGTGGCTGACAGACAGAGTAGTAGGAGGGTTTGGGATTGACAATTTGGGGTTAAAGCAGTATACATCATTATATTCCAATGGATTTAATGTCAAACTAAGATATATTCTCTTTCTCACTCTAACAGGCTCAAAATGTCACTTAAATCAATTTGAATGAACATGAATCTCAAGCCCAAACATGATTCTGTTAGGGATTTAAAAAAGCTGCTTTTGGGGCATTTTTTGCCTTTAATTGAAAATATTTAGTAGGGAGATGACAGAAAATGCGGGGAGTGAGCGGGGGGGAATTACGGGAAACAAACAACATGTCTGGATTAGAAGCAGGGACTTTGATCACATGGTGTGCATTTAAGACCGTATAGCCATACTGTTCTACAAGAGGGTGTCTGTCCAAAATGGGATCTTACGCAAACCAAAGACACTTAAAATCCCAATGAATACATCATATGATAGAGCATTGTGGACACTGTGGAAAAAACAAATCTCACACTTTTCAGGGCTGCTGTTTCATCACATCAAGGAGAAAAGCATTTCATCACTCCATTTGTGTCAAGCTTCTTCGTGTTTGTCTTTATTTTCTCAAAACCGTCACATTCAGACATAATTCATAACACAAGATGACTCGGGTGGCTCCCCCAACACATCGTCACATCTATCTGAGACCAGACTGTCCCTTCTCTATCAGCACACAGTGGTGTAAGATCCAACACCACTTGAACAGGAAAGTGCTGTATAGGCTTTATTTTCTTTCATCATTGATTGTATAATTGAGTAATATTTTAAAGACAGGGCTTTAAGGTTAGGCTGAATTCAATAAATATAAATATATAATTACAAGAGACAGAGGGTTTGATTATATAACAAACCTCAAACAGATCATCAGTTGTACTGTAGTATTCTACTAAAATAATTACATACCCTCAAGTAATATTCTTAAAAAGGAAACATTCAAATTGGTTTTATGGTTTACAATGAGTCCAACCCAGTGATGAGAAGGACTGCAGTACTGTACTACAAATTTGAGGTACTTTACTTGGGTATTTCCATTTCCTGCTACTTCATACTTCTACTCCACTATATTTTTGAGGAGAATATTGTACTTTTTACTCCTAACATAATTTCAGGAGTGCAGTGAGTACTTTTACTTAAACATTTTCAATACAGCACTTGTCATGAAGTATTTTCAGTGTACTATTGCTACTTCTACTTGAGTATAGGATAGAAATCCTTCCACCCCATCACTCAATCTGCTACTCAGGACAGAAGCATAAAAAACGTTATTACAGTTGAAATTCCAGTCTGACTTGGATCCATTCTGATACGTGTAATTTTACAATGTGTTCTGAAATAATATTTAGAGTTACTTCCCTGAAATGAAACAAGAAACAAAAGCTTTCATTGATGTCATGATATCCCTACTACTTTCCCCACTTTTTCCCCACATAGTAACTGAGAATTTCTCCAACCTATTGCAGGTTAATTAGGACTCAATGCAGCTTCAGAAGCAATTTTTAAGAATAATTTGATCATCATTGATCCAGAATTCAAGACAAGAGGGGAAAATGGCGGACTGAATAGTGGCAAGTGAAGTAATTCAGCTTGTTTGAAGGGCCTGTTTGTTAGTTTCACTCATGTTAGCTGACATTCACGTATGGTCACACAGGATTACTTGTAACATGTACAGGATGCCTTTCCACAAAAACTACTACTGTAGGAGCTAAACTTGACACATCAGTCAATGACAAGACATATTTGACAAATTTAGACATGGTAATTTGTGACATTTAAAAAAATTAAATAAAAGGAAACAATCATTTTTATGTACTGCAGTTCACCACTATGTGTATGGAGTAAGCAGGCAATAAAAACACTGTTTTCCTTTTATTTTTTTACCTTAAATGTTTGATAATTTTAGCAGCAGGGAAGTTCTCTTATGGTGTTATATTGTTCTTGCCTTCATGGTAAAATACAAAATCTATTCTCACTTGAGTAACTTGCACAAAATTTAGGGGAAGAAAAGATTTGACTAAGGTGAGTGACACTGGTGTCAGCAATGTTGAGGCTGCTGAAGGCTCTGACAAAATAAACTAAAGCCCTTGAGTGGTTCAAGAAGGAATTTCAAATGGAGTTTGTCCTTTCTTGTTGCCTCTATTATGTAGAGAAGTAGAGTACAAGAGAATCTTCTTCCTTTCTTTTCCAACAACAATATATCAAAACACTGATTTTCATCTTTCACCTTCAGTCTCCCATTTTGTTACAAAATCAGAATTTTGGACCAATCAATTTGGGTCCATACTTGTGGCTTCTTCTTAAAATTTCAGACTACACACCAGCTGTGTAAATGTGTTTTTATACTGATGCCTTTAATAAATAACTAATATAAAAAGGTATGGAGATTTTTCTGTGAACACTTTTTCTTATTGATGTTGAAATCCATTATCTAGTGGATCAAAAATCAAAACAGTACTTGATGAAACTTCCTCTTTAATAAATCAACAGAAACACTTGAAACTAATGTGTTTTTATACGAAGACACCTAACTGCTGAAGTTATGTAACCAGATCAATGAGCATCTTAAAGATCCAGATCATTTTAAGTAAGAAAATGTGACTTACTAAATCATAATATCAAAAAAGCTACATAACCAGGCTCCAGAATGAAAACAGTTATCTGGCAAACATGTTAAAGGTGGTAAATAACGTATGAGCATGTGTCAAAGAGCCACGTTTATCTGCGAACGTATCATGTCAAAAAGCCAACAGGAGCACCACGCCTATTGGCAGAGATGAATGGTTCTCATGAAGCCACTCTAGAAAATGATTGGTTAGGAAAATAATGCACTCACAAGAGGTCACAGCGCCATCCATCAAACCTGACTTTAGCAAACTAGTACAGAGCTCAAACTAAACCAGTAAGACAGAGTGAAAGGGTTTCAACACTTCCTTGTTTTTTTTTCAACTAAAGGAAAACATTTCATAATCTGTGTAAAAACAGGATGACAGCTTCACCAAACTGCACACGACGACCATCTCTTCAGCATCTCAAGGAGTCTCAGAAACTTCAGATCAACTAATGACAAAACTTTTATCATCAGATAAATGTTTCCATAAGGAATAAAGACAACAGTGCAAAGCTCACTTTCATTTCAAAGCATGCAGGTCACCTTGGTCCACGTACATTTCAGCCTCCTCAGTGCACAATGCAAATGCAAAGTTCAACTGCAACTCACAAAACACAATCAAATGCAGCCCTGCATGGATCAAAACTTAATATCATCCCTCTTCATCTCCTCCAGGCAGCCTCAGTCTACCTCCTGAGCGGGGAAAAAAAAAACCTCTCAGTCCCTAAAGTATCTTATTGTTATTCCTAATCACTCCTCAGAATCATAAACAATCTTGCAACTTTTTTTTTTTTTTTTATTCAGCCCTCTCTGTTTATGCAGTTCCCAGAAGGCATTGCCTTTTAGACTCTCCCTCTCCGGCGGCAAAGATGTCAGGAAAACAAATAACGGCAGAAAACAAAACAAAACAAAGTCTCCTGAAATACCTTGTGGATGCCCAGAGGAAGGCGCTGGACAGACAGATGAGCAGATAGGTTTCCTCTGTCCTCCTCTCTCAGGCTGCCTCCTCTCTCGGCGTGCTGTGGAGAGTGACTGCTCACAGCCCGCCTGGCATATCTAATTAGAGCCAGGCTGTTGCCACTATCGGGCAGAGGATCTACCTCTCCAATCTCTCCTGACTCAATCTTCCCCATCTCTGATTTTCTTTTATATTTATGCTGGAATATTTAATTGTAGACAAAAGGTTACTCTGGGCTCTATTCATCGCACACAGGCAGAATAATCTCCTTTAAAAGGCTTGACATTTCAGGCTTTTCAAAAGGGGCTGAAAAAATTATATCCCCGCTTTTGTTAATCAATGAAGTAGAACTCCCCCGAACAAAAGAATTAAATTGCTTGGTTGGGTTAATAAAACACACAGAAATAGCTGCTTCCTGTGGGCTTTTGTGCCTGCCACTGGCTCCCCCCATATGCAACCAGCACTGTAATTCCATATGATTTGAGGGGCAAAACTCTCATTTCTCCACACAGTTGGCTTTTTAAATCCTATTGAATGAGCAGTCTGTGAGGCTGGCTGATTGGGACCTCTTGCCTGAGCCTGGATGCCTGGCTGCCTGGCTAGCAGAACAGGCTCTCTCCATTCAAATATGACTTCCACTAAGGAGAGACAGCAGGTCCACTACAATTTACAATTTCTATACTGCCCCTGCCTCAGAAAAACATTGTAATTATGCAAATGATAGGGGCAATAATTAGGCCCTTCACTGGCCCATTGTGTTTGCTGCTGTCGTGTTTCGGTCCAATGGTAGGAGAGACACAGCAGGGCACATTCGGGTTTAAATTGCTCCTTACAGACAGCCTGCAGATGTTCGCAGCATCTTCGGTCCTATAACTAGCCATCACCCCGAAGCCAGGGTGCCTCCGAATACAACAGTGTAGCAGCAGACTCTGATTTAGCTCTGGGAGAGCTGCCTGAGACAATCGCTGCAACGTACAGCTGTTTTATCCAGGAAGCCTGCTGGTATGTGATGCACTCCATTGTGTCCTTTACACTCTGTTGTACCCGTGAACACTACCTGTATGTCATGCCTATTGTGTGAGCAGATCAGTTAGCCAGACGACCTGCCGATACAGTACGTGTTGCCGTGTAATTAGTCTGTATGAAGAAGCACAAGTTTGGGAATTAACTTAATCATTCAAGCAGAAATGTCAAATGTCTCTTTACGTCACTACAGAAGGAAAAAAAACTAAATATCCCTGAGTTTTGAGTCTTTCATTTCATCTGTACATGATGGCCAAAATTTCTAACCAACTTAATTATATTGCATTCATTTTTAAACCTTGTACCAGAAGTTTACATTAGGTGTTTTAACTTACTCGAGCCAATTAGACCTCTGGTTGAAGATGGGCAGAGTTGTGATGAAATCACTGGACTCCATGTACCAATAATGAAGATGGATGTTAATTTGTCCCACCTCAACAAAGCAAATAAGGTGGTGAGGGTGAAGTCTGTCGAGCACAGTCCTGAGGAGAGCTCCGCCCAGCCAGACATTTTAAAATCACCTGTGCATGTTTATCATATTGGAAGTACCAAATTTTGAGTGTCCCCTTAACCACAATGAGACACATTGTTTAAGTCATTAGTGCACACGTTCTCCAAAAGGAAGTATGAACGTGGGTCACTTTTATGTACTCAAGTCGGACTAAGTTACATTACACGCAAACTTTGAGCCAGTGATAGTTTGATATTCAGAAGTTCTTCACCACCCAACTGCTTTCACACACACACACCAAGTTATAATCATAATGTAGTTTGTTTTGTAACAGACATTGACACATATTTTCAGTTAGCATGAAGGCAAGGAAATAGAGACCCACTGATACTTTTAATGTTTTATTGAAAAAGAAAAGTAGACAAACAGTTTAAATCAGCCAACAACTCACCTACACAACCAAGAAACTGACTGCAGAGGCCTGGATGTGAATTCCCTGCAGCTCTTCTTCCTGTGGGAAGAAAAAAAAAAAAGTTTCATTAACATTTAGTCAGCAGACCAACTTTAAAAAGAGGATAAATATGACTTTTCAAATGAAGAGTAATTCATAGCAAACAAATTGCACAATTCAGTACCAGAAATCCCTTCACTGACTTGATGACTCTTCATTGTAGTATTTATATAAGTCAAAAAAAGTTTGATAATTTACTAGTTATACTCTCAGATAAACACTCACATTATCTCCAAACATAATATAACATAACCACACTGCACTGCCACCAAGCCTGTGAATGTTTGTGGCAGCGAGAGAAACCATGAAACATTTGCATTTAAAATGTTTCCAGCTAAATCGCACACAAAAATCAGAGGAAAAACCCGCAAATGTTTGCACGCTCGTTTGCATCTGCGAACATTACAGTTGAGTTTAGCACCACGTGGAAACCCAACTTCACTTTACGGCAACAGAAGGAGTTAAAATCCGGTTTTAATTACCGCCAAAACCGTCCCTGTCCTCCACCGTCCACTGACACTCACCAAGAGGAGCTTTACAGCTGCCCCGGGGGCAGGTGAGGGCATTTACACAGTGTGGGAGGCGGGAGGCGGGAGGCTGCGGCCCGGCGTCACTCCCCCGGTGTGACGGGGGGGAGGCACCGGCGCGTCGCGGGTTTTACGACAGCTCCGCCACCACTTCCGGCACAAACATCTGAACGGCTGCGCGACGGGAACACGAGAGGTCAAAAGTTATGGTCGTGACTTTTAGCAGCAACGGAACATAACACGCACTCATGGTAGGTCGGAGCGGCCGCTCGTTGACCGGAACCACGCCGTGAAAACGGTCCCGTGACCAGCGGTCCGCCGAAAAGATCGATAACGATCGATTTAAACGGCTAGGCTAACGTTAGCGTTCACTGCGGTGTGCGTGAGGCAGCGCGACGTAACGTAAATGGATTTAATGAGAAAGAAACGCAGCTGCCGGCCTCAGATCAGCTCAGATCAGCTCGGTTCGGCTCGGTTCGGCTCAGATCGGGTTATTTGTGCACCGTGTTTGCAGTGAAGCAGCTTGTTGTCGGTGTTTCTGTGTCTCTGATTGTCTGTGTGTGTCTGCAGGCCAGTTCCATGGTGGCAGTGGGACTGGCTCTGGCAGCAGCGGGGTTTGCAGGTGAGTAACTCCCCCGTTAAGAGCTTTAAATGCGTGAATTGAAGTGGTCTTGGGTGGTTGGGTCAGTGAGGAGATGATGCACAGAGGAGAAAAAGCTGAATATGAAATGCATGAAATGCTCACCTGTCAGAGGTCTTCTTCACAATAAAGACTCTTTACCTGCAGCAATTTCTGATACTGCATCATCATATATTATTTTCTCTTTATAAAACCATATTGTGATAATATGATCACATCAGAATCAGCTTTATTGGCCATGTGTTAGTACACATGCAAGGAATTTGTCTCTGGCTTTTCCATTGCTCTCAACTTGCATACACAGAAATAGACAAATAAACAAAAAACAAGGACAGCAAAGCAGAACAATGGTAAGCATAAACAAACTATGTACAAATATTTTAAAAAAAATTATTTTATATATATATATATATATATACGAACATAAAACACAACAACAATGACAATGACATGGAGAAATAGTGCAAAGGTGCTTGAACAAATATGAAAAGATTGTGACAGGATACTTTATATACATGATAATACATACACATTGGTTATCATTTACAAATCCATTTTGTTTAAATTGTAATTAAATGAGTTTACCTGATGTAATGCAGAACAGTTCAATACAGTTGATTTTGCATACGTTTGTTATATATAGCTATAGATATTGGAAAAACGATTCTTATTAATATTATGATATTGATTTTAAACACATCTCCCAGCTTCACAACTAAAAATACAGTCCGTATCAGCATTTAAAACAAATTAAAAATAAAAATCTACAAATATCTATATCAGATGATATAAATATAAATGCCCTGCATGCTTCCCCTCGTCTTCGTCTCCCAGGTCGTTATGCCATGCAGGCCATGAAGCAGATGGAGCCTCAGATGAAACAGGCCATTCAGAGCTTCCCCAAGACGGTAAGAATAAAAACATGCACGCAACAAGTATTTCCCCAAATGGAAGTATGATTTGCACCTCTTGATCCTCAACTTAACTTTTAAGAATTGTTTTTGCTCGGTTGCATGGTGATCCGTTTTCTGTGTATGTTGTTGCAGGCTTTTGGAGGAGGATACTATAGAGGCGGGTTTGAACCAAAGATGACCAAGAGAGAAGCTTGCCTGGTTTTAGGTGTCAGGTATGTGGACTCTCTCTTCCACCACCCAGCACTGGACCTCACTTATGTCCACGTTACTGCACATCCAGGGTCACACGTAGGTTAAGGGATTAGGCCTGCGCTCGCTGTTGTGTGTACTCGCCTCTACGGCAGAGAACTTGCTGTTACTATTCACACTGATTATTAGGATAATGATTCACTGTTCTGTCTTGCAGTCCCACAGCCAACAGGATTAAGATCAGAGAAGCCCACAGAAAACTGATGATCCTGAACCATCCAGATCGAGGTAAGAGGGGCTTTAAAAGTTCCCCATCAGTTTCTGTAGATTTCCTGGTGACACTAGTAGGTTACAACAAAGTGCTCAACAGACTAAGTGTTAATTTGCTGGTTAGAGATGACCTGTTACTTAAATAATTTTATTTGCCAGTACAGAAATGTACATTTTACTGTGTCAGTTGTAAAGGAAAAAAGGCGAGTGTCCAGCATTAAATGTTTCACTCTTAAACAGGTTTTATAGTCATTTCTAAAGTGATGGGTTTCAACTTCTCAGCAGCAAAATTTCCTGAAATGTAACCATGGACACTGTGTGTGTGTGTGTGTGTGTGTGTGTGTGTGTCACAGGTGGATCTCCCTACTTAGCAGCGAAGATAAATGAAGCGAAGGATTTGATGGACGACCAGACAAAGAAATAAAAGTGACGATGACATAAATGTGATTTCACACTGGTCTCATCCATGCTGTTGCACTGACTGACTTGAGCAATTACCTGACTTTTCTAGCAGATTTTTCTCAAATAAAATCATCACTGTACAAATCATTGTTGTTTTAGATTTACTTTGTCCTTTTGTAGGGAATCTCCACTTAACACTTTGTTTTAAAACTGCAATATGCCGATTGAAAGAGTTTTTGTTTGCCTTGAAGTTTGTACTAAAAAGGCTGCAACTGGAAGATATCCACTTGATTTGATTACTCTGCATTACTTACATTAAAATTGCTTGGAGAAGGGATTCCCTTGAGGCCGGTATGAACAGAAGGAATTAGAGATCCATGCATACGCCTAACATGTAAACTGTGTTGAGGCTTGTGACTGAGGTGATGCCAGTCCTTTAATTTTTTAGCTTGATGAAGTTATGATTTGACGGGTAAAACGACTGAAATATGTTAACTCAAACTTAAAATGCTCTGGTTTACTTTTCTGACATTCTCACCCAACAGAGCACCATATCTGCATTATATTTGTACAACTTATGTCATATTGCTTTTCATAAGAGGGCCAGACACAGTTGTGTTTTAGATCTACATGGAAGATCATGTTTATTTAAGAACTACCTGCATACAAAACATATTGCACATCAACCAACCAGAACGATCCTTTTAAAAAAAGAAAAAAAAAAAAAAAAAAACTTACTGTAGTTGACCCAACAAAAACACTTGGGATGTCACAACTCTCAGTAGTCCAAATTGTCATTTGTCTTAAAACCCCAGGTAATGCATGTTTTAGTGTCAAGAAAAAGAAGAGCTCCGCTTGTTTATTTTTATTTTTTTTAAATACTGTACATTTTTTAAATAAATAAACCAAATAAATCTCCTTCCTCAGTGGAACAGTCATGACCCGTTTCCAGCCAGCCAGTTTGTGGAAGAACCATGAAAATGACATCATTGTCACCTGGGCTTGGTTTTCCAGAAACATGTCGACACCAGGCTAGTCTGGTTCTTACCGCTCAATCAGGATTTTTGCAATAGTGGGCATGTAAACGGGGATATTGACCTCCGAGATACAGCAAACATGCTTTTAGTCTGTTTTGATGTAAGTGGATTTTCTGGGAGGAAACAGCGCTCAGTATCCCTCTCGTCATACTTGATGAAACTGCCCGAAGTTTAGCAATGAGATGTTCCCAGGAAACCCAGCACTGATGGCTACATCTCTGTCCAGCAAAAAACAGTGACAGGCCAGTTTCCAGACTCGTCTACAATCAACTTTTTAAACAGAAAACATTTATGTTTCAGTGCAAAGAAAACAACTCTTCTATCGTTTGTTTCTTTTCCAGACACGCTGTAATAACATTTCTTCTATGACCGAAGTGGTTGCATATTGAAAAACAGAAAGCAGCTAATGTCAAACTCCTCAACAGATATATACGTATAAAGGATAACTGGATTCATTTTCCCCACAAACATTAAGAATAAACACACCTGATTTTAAAAAGATATGCCTCTGCAATCCTTTCAGGGTCTCTCAGTGTTTGCCTCCACCTGCCTACAGTGCCTAAGGGTACATATAGACCAAGCTCACCTGGCACAACTGTTGCACGCGAGGGTGGCCAAGTAACACAGAAATACGTGAAAAGATTTCAGATGGTGTGCAGAGCCAGGCAACAACATGTTGAATCTACTCTCAAGGCACAACAGCTGATCACATGTATGTCAAACATACTTGGGTTTCCAACAAACCTATCTGCACTGTGGTACTGCTCATGCAGAATATTTAATTTACAAACTACTTGAGATGCACAAAACATCCTGAAAAAGGTTGTGGAAGCATCTTTCTGAGTCCACCTGGTAAAAGGCAGACATTATTTTTTTCTAAAACCCTGCTATGATATTATTTTACCAATAAAAAAAGAACTGCTGCATTCATACCACAGTATGGTTTGAGTGGAATCCCTGTCTGCATTTTATAAATACTGCATTCAGTCTAACCTCTTCCTGAGCTCTCAATGAAGAGTGGACTGAAAAGTACAGTTAAGTAGATGTCTGTAAATGTGTGTGTGTTTGACTATCTTTGGCAAGCTCATACAGGAAGAACTATTGTAAAAAAAAAAAAAAAAAAAACTGTAGTAAAATGAATAGTTGGACAGAACATGTGAGTAAAGGGGAGGTTAAGACCTCTTCAGACCTCTAAAACCTGCAGTGGAACAGGTTTCAAATATTTGTAAAGTAAAAAAAGAACAGTGCTTGTTGTATTTAAATGTTTTAACTTTCGAGGCTGCTCCAAAGTTGGGAAGATTCCAATCATGTGCAGCCAAAGCATTTCAAATATTTGAAACCATTTCCTTTGCTCCGGTCTGACTAGGAGAGTCCATTAACAACAGGTTGCGGGTTAGAGTCCCCCGAATAGGAGACTTTGGCAGGCCTCTCAGAGGGAGACCTGGGAGCTCTGGTGGCACCGCTGCCCTCGCTGTCGGCAGCATTGTTGTTAGAACCGTTAGTGGTTGCCGGGGCAGACGGCGGGCTGTGCTCAGCGATGGCATCCACCTGACCCTGAACAGAAAATGCGGGATGAACAAATACTGCACTTCTAAAGTATTCAAACAACTTTGACATCCAGAAGTAGAAACAAATCCAAGTTAAATAATAAGGTTTAATAAGTGATAGTCAAGATCGGACAGAAATAAAGAATTTTTATGGAGTATTTATAATGGCTGACAATTTGTGACATTTAAATACTGACCACATCCTTGCTTTTCTTGGTGTCCTTGGTGGTCATCTGTCTGCTCTGAGATTCAGCCCTGGATATGTAGTCCGCCACTGTCACTGTACACACAAGACAACAACAGAAAAGAAAACCACTGGTCATGACATTGTCTGTTTTCTTTAAATAAAAGAAGCCAAAATGCTGATAGACAGAGTTTCCTTCAGCTTTGAGAGTTTTGAGAAATGTTACAAAAACTAAAAAACTCAGACTAGACCCTGTCTGGTAGTGTGAAAGCAGCTTTTCAGCACTTTCAGCCTCTCCAGACAGCACTTCTTTTTGTAGTATACACTAGCCTAACAAGGCCATGTACACTTGACATAAAACACAAAATCACAGAAACGTCAAGTTAGAGATCAGGCTTACTATGACACACCACACAAAACAGGACTGCTATTAATTTAACTGACAGTTGGATAATGTTAAAACAAAGGAGCTAGTTGGGTGAGCCTAGTTGTTAGTGAACAAGTATTGTGCCTGTGAAATAATACAAGTAAAAGAAGATACTTTTGTATTTGCACGGCAAACCAGTGTTGACAGTGTAGGCCTGTCAGATGACCAACCACGTCCAAACATTTAGGCAAGCAACACGTAATCACCACGTAGTTAAAGAGATCTAAACGTTTTTAACAACTTTTTGGTTTAGTATGTTTGTTGGTGGCACACGGACAAACACCAGGCCAGGTGCACAACCTTTTAGCCAAGTCATTAGGAGCAGTGTTTACGGGAGGGGGGGATACTGGCAGTTGCCATGGTTACCTGGCTGCCTCTCCTCAGGCAGGCGGATGCGGCGACGTCGGCTACGGTTACGATGCTGAGATTTAGCTTCGGGGTCATCTAGGGGTGTTAGGTCGTCACAGAGAGAGGGATTTGGGGCTTAAATTGCCTTTAAAGCAGAAACCTGTCTTTGAACTGCACTGGCTCCTTTTACACTTAAAGTGGCAAATGATGTACGGCTGCACAGTCTGGACAGCAGCTAAAAACAGCACTGTTGGCTCTACGACAGACTTTCTTATATTCTGCTAAAGCATGGTCTGTTTTGTGACTGATGTATTCAGACAACAATGTTTTACCTGTTTGAGTTTGTGTGTGCTTGAAGAAATCTTGAAAAAATAATCTTTCCAAATAATGCTGACTTCCATACCTATTCCATTTTCACTCATTGAGGTGTTGTCCGACTCGCTCATGCCATCCATCAGCGTGGCGTCCTCGTCTGTTCTGCGCCGTCGAGATCTTCTGCGGCGGTTTGCGGGCAAGTTGGACTCGCTAGCGTCTGTGTCAGCTGTCTGGTCTGTCTCTGTGTTTGTCTCCAGGGTTCTATAGGCATGGTTATCCTCCTGGTCCCGAGGCCCTGCTGCATAGTAACGTCAGATTCACCCAAAATAGGTTACGGCAAGAGTCAAACCACCACATGACAAGACTTCAACAAGAGAAATGTATTTTGTGTCCCTCTCTTTATATCCTGTAAGAGTGAATTTTACCAGAGCTGTTGTTGTAGCCTCCCCTTCCTCCTCTTCCCCGTCCTCCAGGCCCTCCTCGGCCTCTGCCGGGTCCAGGCCTCCTGCGACCATCTCTTTGTGGTCGTGAGCCTCTCTCCCGCTCCCTGCAAGTCCGTCAGTCAATAAATCAATCAATCAATCAATCAAAAAAATCTAAATCTTAAACACAGGCATGCTGAACGCTTTACAATAGAATTTAATGAAATAGATGGCACAGAACAGGTGCCACCAAGTCGAATGCTACACTGTGCATGTTTGTAGCGATAACACATCTTCCACTAAAAACCTGAAAAAAAAGCTACACATTTTGTACATATTTTGGTTGAATTGAAAAACAGCTCACCTGTCCTGGTCTTCTCCAGCAAGAGACCAGTCACTGAGCTCATCCCTGCGCTCTGAATCCGTCTCAGAGGCGTTGGACTGCTCTGAGTTGGTGCCTGGAAGAATCAAGCAAACACACAAGAAGACAGAGAGTCACACATTTTAACCCTTGCACTGTTTTATTTCTGATTTCTCGGGTACATTCTTACACAGACAACTTTAACAACACAGTATCTAGCAGAAAATACGTTGATTTTATAATATTTGATATCAAAGGTGCCTACCATATCCAGTGCTGTAACTGTGGCCTCTGCGTCCACGCCCTCGACCGTTGTAAGAGCGACTGACATGTACAGAAGACGAGGAGGCATTGGCACTGCCATCCGTATTATACCCTCCTCCTCCTCTTTCGCTTCTCTCTCCTCTCTCCTTGTCGGCTGGTCGGTGACCCTGGGTGATCTGACGTAACTGTTCATCAATCTGCATCCTCTCCAGACGAAGCTGCTCAACCTCCTAGATGGATAGAGGAATAGGGGAAATGGTAAGAATAAAGAGAAAGAAATTTGAGACACGAGGAAAGCAAGAGAAAAAAAAACATTTTGGAAAATCGAGCAAATCTCAGAAAAAAATATTTTTTCTTAAGATGGGTCATCACTGGACACACATACATAAACATACACACATCAACATCACATCCAGTGTGCCTTGTGTTGCTTATTCTGAATCTTGCTAGGCTGCTTCCCTGTGAATAATCCACAATCTGCTTCAGCTCTTCCTCTAGCTGTTGGCCCTCCGCAAGAAGCTCCACCATGTCCTACACACATACACATACATACACAGTGCAAAACAAACACACACACAACGCAAAAACACAGGACAAAACATGCAAACAGCACAGGACAGACACATACATGCAAAGTGCAAAATGTATACACAGTGAAATACACACTGCAGAACAACAAAGTGATTATCAAAGAGGATTAAGTTTGATAAATTTGTATGGCATTCACAATCAATGTAGACAGAAAATACAAAAATAATAATCATATATTCCCACCAGTAATTGTTTACTACAGGTGGTAATAAACTATATGTCTAGCTGGTAATTATCAAATTTCAAACTCACTTCAGCTCGATGTGCTCCCTGCACTCCTCTGCTTGTGTGGTGGGTTTTTATCCTCACACGTCCCATCTAACTGTGACTGACTGAGCTATTAGCCTCAAAATGGAATAAACTCAAAAAGGTTTAGACTCAATAAAGGTTTGTTGTTTTTTTTGATGCTGCAAGATGCTGCTTCGATTTATTTAACACAAAACCTACAGTGTGATCAATTAATCACAGTCATCTCATGAGCTGAGTCTGACAGATCCTGATGCTTTTCATCTTGTGTTTAATTTAGTTTAGTATTTAATTTAATTTAAGTGTATACATTTCTTATGATGTTAGAGAGATAGTCTTTATTTCAGGCCAGGCAACTGCCCAGGTTATTATTTTTGCATTTTGTATGAGGTGTTTATTATTCAAAATCAAAGCAGTGTTACTGTTTAAACTTCAGCAGAGCTTATGTAGACACGCTGGTGTCCAAGTTATGCCTTCTGTATGGAAATTATTCCAACATGTCCATTGTGCCACTTCATGCTGCCAAATGAATGAAACACTACTTGGCCAGGAGATGCATTAAGTGGCAGAAAATGGCCCTAAATTGGAGCTGTGGCATTGAGTGAAAGCAAAGAATTGGCAAAAACATACATGAACATGCATCAAAAACAAGCCCCTTTTACCCAATTCAGCACACACACACACACACACTTATATGTAGGTTATCCTCACATTGAGGTAAGAGATGTGGTACTCCAGCAAGACCTGGACATTGCCAATACTCTCCTTAGTACCGACAAAGGTGAATGGGACCATTCCCTGCGTCAACAAAACACAAAAACCAAACACATATGTTAGTATGGGACTGACTGTTCCGAGTGGAAAGAAGGCGAGTATATCATTTGTCTGGTGACATTTATCAGGACGCTACAGGCAGCTTTATCAGTAGCAGTAAAGATGTGGCAGTAGCAGGCTTACTTCCTGTCGGGGCTGCTTGGTGTCATTGTCGCCTTCTATCCTGACTCTCACCACACCGGACTTGTCCACAATCTCCTGGATGACCTTACCGTTCTTACCAATCACTTTGCCTAGGGGACACAGAGCAGGGAAAAGATGAGACGGGATTAGTAACAATGAAACACAGTTGCATTCTAAAGAATATTAGATGGCTGTCTGCAGATAACTGGCCAATATACAGAGCATTTCATTTTAAGCTGCCCTGTGACGGCCCCAAGTAAACAGTTTATTTCCTAGCTGAGGCAGTAAATGTGTGTGTTTACATACCAACAAGGTTCCTGGGCACCTGGACAGAGTCCTCTAGAAACTCCAGGTAGCCCCTGGCCTTCTTCACTGCCTCTGCTGACTGAAAGACAACACAGGGTTACTTCATCTGTTTTAGGTTCAACACACATGTCAACAATCAGCATATGTATGTTCTATATTCAATGAGCACGGTCAGCTTTTGAATACATTCACTCATATCATAACAAAATAAAGGTCAATTCCACAAGAAAAAATATGTCCACACTGTTTCTCTCTAACTTTATTGTTACAAAGATTAATGCTCATTCATTCAGTCCTCTTCCCGATCATTAAATACTCATGCCGCCCCCAACACTCTCACAGCACACAACACCCTACCTCTCCGTAGATCCTGAAAGTGCCAGTCTCCTCATCCAGCTCAATGGCGGTGACACCTGGAACTTTCCGTGCTTGCTGGATGTTGCTGCCATGGCTGCCGATGGCCAGGCCCATCAGATCGGTTCTCACCATAAACTCCTCCTGGAAGGATGACACCAGCTGCCGGGAGCTCTACACGAACACAGGATCAGAGTTTGATTTGTTATTAGCTAATCTTTTTAAAAAGTTAATATTTAGTTTTTTCTTAAATCACAATCCTTGAGCCACATATAGCCAAAACTGACAGATATTAAAAGTTATCAAAATTTCATCTGCGGTCTAGGCATTAGATGCTTCTTTTTTTTTTTTTTTGGGATAACATGGCTTTAAATTATTAAAATATTAGTTGAATATTCTTGGTAGTCCAAAACCTTTTGACTGCTGCAGGTTAGTTGTGAGCGACACCATAGGTGCTCTTATAAAAAGCTTTCCTTAAACTACACTTTTTCTTTGTCTTCGGTGCTATTTTAGGTAACGTAATATGGCCTGGTCATATGTTTACTAACTGCCCTTCTCGTTACCATGGTGACCAATTGTGACCAGGTGACCAATTGCCCCCCCTTCCAAGGGTATTAAGCTTCTTATGTGACCCCCAGGTCACTACAGGGACTGGACCACAGTGTTCTTGTTACCAACTGACCTCCAGGTGTTTTGTGGCCTCGTGATTGCGTGACATAAGCAGCAGTTTGGTCCTGATGCTGCGCAGGTGCATGTCACTCAGCAAAGAGACGCGCTTCACTGTCGTTTCATTGATGGACTACACACACACACACACACACACACAAAAAAGAGTCAACATATATTTAGCTGCTCCATTTGTCAATGACAATTATAAAAATAGCAATAATAGGAAAAGCTGAGTCATCTGCTGTACAAACATAGTGAGCAACACATCGTGTAGTAGAGTAGATGCTATTATAAATATCCACATGTCACCACAGGGTTACAGAGAGCCAGTTACCATAATCACTAGTTGGCTGGTCTCAGGGCAGTATGTGATGCGACAGGCTCCAACAGCTTTCTTAAAGTCCTTATGGGCGTTCTCACTCTGGCACCTGTAATATGAGAAACATGTATCACTTAAAACTTCCCTAATGTAAAGAAATGGCTGACCCCTACATCTGAAATACAGCTGAGAGGGGGTTGGGATTAGAGACATCTTAAGAGAAATGCAAAGCTCTCAAAGTACGGACCATATGTAACACCTACGATAAACAATCTACTGTATATATGCATTATGTTATCATTAATTATGAATACAACAAGCAGGTGAATTTAAGATTTGTCCCTCCCTAATGTTGTTAGTGTAAAGCTGCTGTACATACGCTTCTTGTAGATCCTGAGGAACAGGGACAGTGCACTTGTGAAAGGAGTTCTTGGTGATGGCCTTGTTAGGGTTGACTGGACGCAGACGGTCGAAGGTCACTATCTCATTGTAAGTGGCATCGCAGGCTGCATACTCTATCACATAGAACTGAAAAGACAGACTCAGTGTGTAAAATAAAACCCACAGACGCCAACATTTATTAATTTTAGGAATTTTGTAAAAATAGAGAAAAGCAGGTTTACATTTAGCACTTTAATAAAACAACATAAACAGTATTTCAGCCACATTAGACTTATTCACTCAATGCTCTGCTAGTTTCCAGGTATTATAGATTGAAAGCTGCAATATTGGTCAATTTTAATGAATGATAATGCCGATAAAAAAGAATATCAGAAAGAATTTAATACTGTTAGCACTCATTTTATAGTAAATATGGAGTGTATAGAATAGAAACTTGACTTCATAAGGAACAATACTTACATCTCCCTTCATCATGCGGACTTTAGCCAGCCACCAACCACAAGGCTCCTGGTCATTGGCTCTGGACAAGATCTGACAGGACGTTAAGACCAAGACAGAGTGAAACACAAACAGAGAGAAATAAGAAAGGAAATAAGGAAAGAAAAACAATGAATACTATGTATGTGTCCTCCTCACCTCCACCTCTTCGCCCTCTCCAATGTCCTTCTTGCCGTCAGCGGGCGGTAGCATCCTGACATCACTGAAGGGTACCTGGCGCTCTGGCTGCCAACTGAAAATAAGACGGTGATTTCTTACCTTGCTAAAACATCCAACATCTGTCTTAAATTTTTTGAAATTGACATGTTCTACGAAAGCAGCTGGAATACAGCACAAAGAGAGACTCACTTGTTCTCAAAGGCAATGGTGAGAGAGTCATCGTGGATATCTTTGACAAAGCCCTGCAGGACAGACCGAGACAAGGACAGGGTGAGCACATGAGAACATGACAGTTGACTGAAATAAACTGCCACCTATTTACGATAAGAAGAAGTTGACTTTGATTCTTCAAGGAAGTTCTCTCCTTTGTGGTGGATACAAATATTAAGAGGCGTGTCTTACAGGTACATGGTTTTACTTTACTGGAGCTCAATTACAAGTATGAGTACTGTAATGTAAAGTAAAGTGCACATTAATAAGTAGATTTGGTCTATAATAGAGGCCTTGTTCCAATTTAGACGTTTCAAAGCAAGTTTTATTGATTAGCGAGAGTAACAGAGACATTTTAATGAGAAATTGTAATGGGCATCTTATACTATTTTATAAAAGAACAAAAAAAAAAAAAACACAGCAGATTCAGACCTATTTGAGCGTTTTTTTCCCCCCTGTACTGTCTTTTGCATATCATAAATACACTTCTAGACTAGCTGTAAAGAGTCTTACTGATTGGCTGTAAAGACACAGCAGAATTGAACATTTCCCAAGTATTCAGGAGCTTTCAAATGTGCACTTTGATCCACCTGGTAATCTTCTGTGCAGCTACATTACATTTTAACAGAACCATAGAATCAAAGCCACATAACAAGAGTTCAGCCTGGTTCAACCTAGGCAGCTGACAAGCAGGAAAGAGAACGAAGTGACTCATGAAAACAGGGTTGGGCAGCGGTGGAATGTAAGTAAATACATTTACTCATGTTCTGTACGTTAATACAAATTCAAGGTACTTTAATTTAGTATTTCCATTATATGCAACTTTTTACTTTTACTCCAATACATCTCCGAAGCAAATATTGTACTTTTTACTTCTCTTCATTTATATGACAGCTTTAGTTACTACTTACTTTTCAGATTATAATATTTCATACCTTCATACATCTCCAAATCTATTGTCTATCTATTGTCCATGTTACAAACATATGTTGATCTCATGGAACATGATGCTTTGTTGTAGATTAAACTACCCGTGCACAATTACTTAAAATAAACGCAGCCTTAAACATCTAAAGCAGTAAAATGCAACACACACATTAATGCACAAGCAATATTGATAATAACACATGTGACATAATAGTGAAACAGTGACAGGGACCTTTATTTTTTTTTTTGCAGAATGACAGCTAATAATACTGACACACTTTTACCAACGTAACGTTTTGAATGCATGACATTTACTTTTAGTATTTTCACAGTTCACACTCCAGCAAAGGAGCAAACAGAGAAAAACCACCGAGGACGGTATCAAACACTGTAGCCGAGGAGACGAGGGAAGGAGAGAGGAAACACCGAGGGAAGGCGACAGGACTGTGGCAGGCAGCAGGTCTACAAATAGCTGTAAGTCTTTGGTATCAGTGCCCCACGCCCGACATGCCAGCCGCTCAGGATTGACAAGGAACAGCTGGCTCGCACATACACGGACAAAAAATAGCTTCGGCATGATGAAGTGTCAAATAATAAACAGGAGCTCAGCCACGGCGCCTCCCCGATATCACACACTGTAACGCGGTGTTATTACCCTCCGTGGGCTTCACAGCTCAAACAACAGCCACACCAAACCCCATAATAACATAATTATGTGTTTTGCAGGAAACAATCCGACGTTTAAACTCAACTAACTTGAGTTTAAATCTTTTTTTCCGACGTCAACAGTTAGTCAGCTAGCACGTTAGCTCGCCTTTAGCTCGGGGAGGGTTAGCCCCCCCACCCCCCACCCCCTGCACGGCAACTGATGTTAAATTATAACATTTATCCGTCGTGTAGAACAATTATCGCGCACAAGATCACGTTTATTTCCACTTTGAGGAGAAAAAAAGTGTCGCTAAAGGGCGACGGGAGGCGAAGACCTGCGACGGGCTCCGGTAGCTCAGCGGGCTAATTCCGGCCGGCGGTGCTAACCCGGGCTGACGGCCGCCGGCTCGGAGGTTTCAGAGCGAGTCCGAAGCTGCTTCCGGCCTCCGGGAGACTTGAACCAACACCCCGTGTCGTCTGACGGGCGGTCGCGGTCAGCACCGGGCCGAAAAAGCGGTATTTACCTTGTAATAAGCCCCGTTGGAGCCACGGACCTCCACCGCCAGTTCCTCCATATTGGACACGCAAAGCATGCCGGGACGACAGGTGCTGCCTGAAGCGTCGGGGGGGGGGGGGGGGGGGGGCATGTTTACTGCCCCCCTGTTGCACCTCTGCACACATGGAAGTCCCTGAAGGAGTCCAGTGTGTTTCCTGACTTATTTTCCTGCAGGACTTTGGACCTGAGTAGAAGTACTAATATCACACTGCAACAAATACTGTGTACTGCATTGAAAATACAGTAAAAGTATGTATGTGTACTTAGGAAAACGTGCTTAAAGTGTTAAAAGTAAAATACTCACTGCAGAGAAATGGCACCACTGTGACTCTTATACTGTAAATATGATCTGATTGGATTATTACTCACTTTACTGTTACAGTTGGTTGAGGGTGAGCTTATTTTTACTGATGATAAAATGAAATAAATTGTACAAACTGGTGACGAATGGGGAGAAGGGTCTTTCAGAAAAGTACATAATCAAATAATATAGTATATAGTAATATAACTGCTTTAACCCTAAAAAAAAAAAGAGACGCCTGGATATAGTTTTTTATTTTTGCCAATTCTGAGCTTATTCTTTCAGTCAGTACCAAGTGTTATACATCATATGATTCAGGGGAACCCACTCTTTATTTCTGGTGCAGTTTAAAGTCACCATCATGCATTACCTTTGTGTACGCATACTGTGTTTGACATTAAATAAAAGACGTGCAGTGAAAAAACAGTGTTTCTGTTGAATAACTCCATAGTCAACCAGGGAATTTTTTTTTTTTCTCCATGTGAAGTTAGGGTTGGGGGAGCATTGCTGCTACGCTTGGTTGAAAAGGGTTAAGTACATTTAGTTTACATGGTTTAGTTAAGAAAGTATGAATGAAGGACTTGTACTAGTATTGCTACTTTTTCTTGAGTAAAAGATTAAAATACTTCTTCCACCAACAGTTACATGTGTTTTTTCAATATGTCAGGGGGATTACAGCAGGATATTAGTTTGCTCAGCTGGAGTGCCACTTGTTTTGAACTCCTTTAAGTCACATGTAGCTGCCTCACATACACATTCTTATGTTTCCTACAGAGTGCTCAGACTTTACCTCACTCAAGTGAAGAGTCCTGGTTGCTCTGCTTTATTTTACACGTGTTGATCAGATCCAGGAAATCTCTGCATGGCCGGTGTAAATACAGGTCAGTTTAAAGTCGTACTGAATTATGACATTTGTCCAATGGTGAAGCAACGGTGGTTATTGAAATGGACTGATGTGCGCGAAAACAGTGGAAAACCATGCAGATTTGAACCCAGCTGGGCAAAAATGATCACTGATATGCAGTTCCCTTGAGAACAACCTTCATCAGAAGTTTTTTCATCCCTCGAGTCCAGTTTCAGACACTTCTAGTCGTCTAGACTGGGAGTCCTTGTGGGAAAAACAAGCCTTATTGAGACATTTTGATGTTCCTGTTATTATGTGACTCACATGTACTGTAGTTTTCGATGTACTTGTGCAATATAATGAAGAATCCCCGCACTCAGCCTAACTTTTAACTATGATTTTGTTAAGCAGAAGAGTAACGAGGACAAACATTTCAGCTGATGCCTTCCTCAGTGTCCAGCCCAGACTAATGTAATATACTGTATTTCCCACTATCAAAATGAGTCAGTTGGGCTAGTTTACAAATGTATAAATAATATAATAATAATAATATAATAAGTCAGATGTCAGATTTATCATATTTGGCTCATTTCACATAATTTTAGTAGATATTCACTCATACTTCACAGAGGAAATAATGTGGTACTATGTGAAAGCTGTGAAATACAAATCAACCATCCAACCAAGTCTCACATGAGCCAAAATATCACATTTTTAAGACCAAAAGTACTTGACTGAAATTATCTCCAGCTGATGTCTTGTTTTTTCCAACATCATTCGATCCTTCATTCGTTCAACGGTGCGGCTCATAAATAGTTGGAGGTCAGAAACTGTTTGTTCAGCCAGGTGTATTGTTCATTCACATTCACAAATTCTTGGACGTGGCTGCGTCAAACACACATTAGACTCCACATTGTGGAAGTCATTGGAACAGAGAGCAGGCGCTGGCTCGTCTTTTAGAAACAACCACTGTGACACCTAGTGGCCAACAGTTGTCCTCCTGGGGGCTGTTACTCCTGTACATCAGATATTTATTCTGATTTGGCACCACCATGAGACTGGACCAGAGATAGGCTATAATACGCTCAGTGGTAAGACAAACTTCAATGGGGCATATTGGGGTCAAATCAAGCCAAACCTAGGTTTAAAAATATAGATAACAAGCTGTTATTAGCAATTTGTTGCAGGAAATAATTTGGATTTTGTTGAGCTCACAAAAGTAAACTGACAAGTTGTGTTAGGTTGGGCTGAGACACAAAAATGGATTAGTTTTAAGTTGTCATAATTTTCAAAAAGTCAGTCTGACTTCTGCATGAACATGAAATCAAAACAATCACTTACAAAGAAATACTGGGCAGGATGTAAAATTAATTCCCCTGAGAGAAGTTTTCAAAGGTGAACAAAGAAGTCGCCCCCAAATACCAAAATTCAAAACAAATAACAGGAAGCAGCCATGATTCCCACATTAGAAGGATTTTAAATACACAGGACAACGACTAAATCTATTATCTTCGAGTAAGTTATGCTTGCTGATGCTGCCAAATGTTTTTAGCAGTAAAATATACTTATTTTTCCTCATCTATATAGGCAAACTCTCCAGAAATGTAAGTGAAAAAAAAGTATTTTATATAGTCAAAAACTACTGACTGGGCCTTTCAGGAAGTTCATTTAATTCCTGAAGGAGTTCACATTCAACAGGTATGATGGTAGATACATTATAATATGTTGTTTTGCCCTACACTTTTTGTTCTTTTATTTTAATATGACAAAGAAAATAATAATTTGCTAAAAATTCGGTATATGACGTCCCTAACAAATATAATTTTCATCCTTGTCGTGTTATCATTTACAACGTAATAGCCAGACATTCATAAACAAGTATCCATTATAATACTTGTGGACCACATGGACATAACGGTAGTTCCACATGTAAGAAAACAAAAGAAACTGAAATAAAGTAAGTGGACATTGAAGTTTGGGAAAATACAATTCAAATAAAGAAGAAAATAATAAGTAAAATAAATAATTAAATAAAGACGTATGCAAATGATCAAACAGGCACACTGGTAAATATTCAAAAGGTACCTAAAAGTAGCAGTAGTACTATTAATATACACATATGCAATATGAATATTACGTCACACCAAAAGCACATGACAAACTCTCTCTATATAATACTGTATCGCATTTAGTCATATAAATTTTAGATTTGAAATAGTCTATAATTTTTTATTTGTAATGACATATCTTGTATTTCAAGGTTTTACAGTTTTTTGTCATGTCTGGTTTACCACAGTGGCTGCAGATCCCTGTCTTTATCATTGAAGAACAACGCATAATAACACACTACTATTACATGCAATGAAAATTAAACAAGTGCACAGTTCATTATTACATCAATCCATGTAAAAAAGCTTAAAAACAGGCAGAGAAAACTGCAGCACAATGAAATAAAGATGAATTATTACGCAACAAAAATAAGAAATGTACATCTGTAGGGATGTTTGATGTATTCGGACAATGTGATGAGGCAGAGATGAAGACAGCGTGTTCTTGTTATGTTAGTACTGTGTGTAATTCAGTGTGTATGTGCAGCTCTGTGGTGAAAATATTCTGCTCGGTCTGAAGACATTACCACAGACCCTCACAGTCTGCCTGATAGTCTGTTCTCACGTTCTGATTTAAACCAGTTTACCAATTCCATTATGCTAAGCCCGAACACTGGTTGGGAAATGATGAACGATTATGTGAAACACATAATCTCCCTGCTGCACCATCATTGCAATATGACAGCCAAATTTCATTCATCCTATCCAATTTCTTCCTTATTTAAGGAAAGAAAATTACTGGTCCCAGTAATCAGATATGTAGCGAGGCTGTGTGCAAGAGTTAAGCCCACTCCCATTAGGCTTTCTGCCTTGCTCCTGCTGTAGTCAAATACATGGACACACACACACACACACACAGGAAGACAGATACACATGTTCCACATGTCTGACCCTCCTCAGTTCTCACATCTCCTTTCACCCATTTCAAGGACTATTATTTGGCCTTGATATATTCTCTACAACATCATCCGTTAGCGATGCCAGTTTGAAACACAGTGTCCCTTGAGTGGTTTAGAGAGCTGCAGACAGGCAGTTCTCCCACACACTTCAAACTCTCCCCCCTCTCGCCTTGCTCTTCTGAAAAAGGCCTGCATTTATGTTCTTTTTCCAAACAACAACATCATTTTTGAAATTAGACTAAATTAGATAAGAATGTAATTTTGTCTTTTTGGCCGTGATTATTCTCTGACAAAAATCAAATGTAATGACAAGACATTATTATTTGGCACCAATATTCATACCCCTTCACTCTTTCTCTTCCTATTTCCATGGAGTAAAATCACCAGCGAGCTGCTATATTAAACAGCATATAATTCATTGCTAATATACTCTGGATATCATAGGCTCTTAGAAAGCTCCAGTGTCACAAACAGAGAGAGGTGTATTGAGCCTATGACTGTTTGTTCTCCTGCACACATGTCCAATTTCTCTCTCCAATCGGGAATGCATTATAGGTGTAATTGAAAATTAGTAGTACATCTTTTCTGTTTTTTTCAGAGGGTAATTTATCAGGCTTCATTGTTCCTGTGTGACACCTCCAGGGCCTGTTTCTAACAAGGAGCCTGGAGCACCGAGAGGCTTTCTGCTTGCCCAGGCCCTGCAGCGCTTTCTCTGCTTTGTCACTAATTGTGGCCTCCTCTCCACTGAATTGTGATTCAGGTAAAAGAGCTTGTTGGCTCGATGCAACGAAGCTGCCGGTGACGCTCTCACCATTATCAAAGATACTCTTGATCTTTTCAAAAGCAGGAAATAGATTTTTTTTTTCCCCAAGCCTGTGTTCAATCACACAGGGGGTTCGGGAGAGGCGGGGGGGTGAGTAATTTGCAATGCGTCCATTAGTTCTTCATTAAAGCAAGATTAAATTGCACCTCAAATCACATCTGCCTTTTCTAGAGTAAAGGGTGACAGTTTTAGGGCCAAAACTAATTACTAGTGCCAATGAATGAGAGAGGAAAACAGGGCTGTTTTTACATGAGATAGTGTGGCCTGTCATTATATTCAGACTAATTCCACTCTGCCTGCTCTCTTAATGAGACCAGAACGTCCTCACATCTCTCCCTCTCTCTCTCTCTGTATCTGTGTGCGCCCCAAATGTATAATTTTGATAGCACTTGGAGTTTGCATTAATTAATTTTTCTGCGAGACCTGCTACAAGTGCCAAATCTGTGATGTTCTGAATTATCATTTAGAGAGAAAGAACAGACAGACAGACAGACCGACAGAGAAAGACAGCAAAGGAGGAGAATTAAACTGAGAAAAACTGCAAATACTAACTTTAACTTCTTCATCTTCTTTGTCTGCAAGTTACGAGATGTTATGTCAAGTTACTGGTTGTCCTGTCATGTAAACGAGTCACTTTACTCTAACTTAAAAGTGAGTGAAATATTTAAAGGGTGGTGTCTTCAATACAAACACAGAAACAGAAAACAAAAATTGAAAGGATGCAGTTAAGTGCAGTCACAATCATGATTTTGCCTTGTATGGATGTTGTGTAAAGTCAAACTCTTGACTATAGCATACATATAAATACAACAAAAAGATTTCTATTTGTGTCATCTTTGATGAAATGGCCATTGCACACTCCGTTTTGCAGAGTTACTGTTTTACAGCGTTTCACAGTGACCATCTTATTTGTGACAGTGATTAAATTTCAGTGATCAGCATGTTTAATGTTGTAATGCATTGATTACTTTATGTAAAGAGCTGTTTTTCTTTTGCACATTTTGTATATGTGCAAAATCAGGAGTATAGCATTTTTCTGTTTTACATGTTGAAACTTTCAAGAAAACTGAGCCAAACAAACATAATATTTTGAAAATTGATAAGTTGTTTGAGTCGTTTTTCTTTCAACATGTTTTATTGTCACTCCGGTTTTACAAGTGCAAGTGAAATTCTTTGGCTGGGGTGCTCCGTTACAGAAAATATATATATAAGATAAAATAAAATAAAAGACATATAAATAAAGAACTGCTCATTTTAAATGTTGTATAACATTGTTAATTGAATATTTTGGGGTTTTATACAGTTGGACAAGACATGTGAAGAAGTCGCCATGGGCTTTACAAAATTGTGATGGGCTTTTTTCTTAAGTTCTAAACTCAAATTTTGATTATTGTTGCTTTTTTATTCTTGAAAAGGTGCCATGAAGCTCTCCTACAAGGACAATGATATGCACTAGGCAGATCAGATGTGAACACCAGTTCAGTGTGGTAACATTAAAAGAGGCATTGAAAGGATTGTAAGGAGCAGATTCTGACACTTGGATGATCTGAATTATGGGAGTTGAAAGCAGCATCGTTGTCTTTGTAGAATTACCACCGAAGCCACCATTAATGATTTACTAGGATACACAATCAGCTTCATGGTCACTTCATTTCATAAACAGTAACTTCACACCTTCCTTTTTTTGTCAGTGTACAGGACGTTTGTGTAGTTAGTCGATGCTCTGCACGACACACCTGAGTACACCAGTATCAAAAACTATTAAATGTAAATGTACTGCAGCTCCGTGAAAATATGAACGTTTGTATCGTGTTAAAAAAGGCAGCTTTATTTCAAATCTTTCCTCAATTCTCAACACCAAAAAAAATGTTTGGCCACTTCCAGTTTGTTTCTGTTTGCCAGTCAGATGCTTGCTAAGCAGAAAACTAACTTTGCACTTTTCATTTGCAAACTACCCCGTTTTCTTAACCTGATGGGAAAAAAAAACTGAACGTACAGTAGTGTGTACGGCCCAGCGCCCCAGCTCCTTTCTTCCTCTCGCCTCCTCTCTGCACAGATCGACAGACGCTCTTCTCCCGTGCTCGAGGTTGAGGGTGGTTAGATTAGTATAAGAGCTGAGAGCAGCCAAGTCTCACAAACAGGATTTAGCATGTTGTCTCACAGTGGCAGCCCTGCCTGGGATCACATGGTACTGATGAGCCCTGGGGCATAACATGCTTATGGCAGATACACTGCGATTTACAGAGACAGGAGAAGTGCAGAGTACACCAACTTAACATGTGTGCATTTGTTAACAGTGCACAAAGTTGAGATGTTGGCATCTTTAAATGAGTCAACAATGTTGCGAGGCTTTACCTCTGCGCTGTGTATAAATCTCTTAATGCACATTACAGGCTTTTCAGAGTTGCCAGCTGATTAGCCCTCTCAAGACGATTTTTGCCATCCTTAAAATATTTTTTTTTTTTTACATACAGTGCATTTTTCTCTTTCCAAGGTACCAAACCTCCTTTCCTTGCAAAAAAATATATATGCACTAGCACTAATTTTTTAAGCAGAGGAATCACCCCACTGGTTTCTGCTGAAGTGAGATTTGGCTGCAGAGACCGCGGTGGTTCCAGAAATTCAAACCTCATACCATTCCAGACTGGGCTTATCCTAAGCTTGTTAGTATGTGTGATGCCGGGACCGATAGGGACCTCTACATTACCATAACGCTGCTGAATTAACTATGATCTTCTACTGCACCGGGAGAAATACTGGCCCACAGAAGTTTTGCAATATGCTGTGCAGGATATTATGATAACATGCTATAATAAATGTTTATAATCTACTTAGTGGAGGACCAAGGTTCAAATATGTTTCTATATTAGGCTTATTAATGCTCCCACAGATTTTCTGTTCCACCGTCAGAATGGGCAAGTGAAATATGCTCACTTAAGGAATGGGAAAATAAAAGTTGTTGGAGTGATGATTAATTAAAGCGGAGATAATGTAGTGATACATCACATAAGAGAGAGAAGTGCAGCATCAAACATAACCACTGAGGATACCGACAAAATGTCCCCGGTGTTGTCTCTGAGAATTTAAAGACTTTAACTATCTGAGGAGTTTACATTCTGCTATTTTACATACAATATGTATGATGAGTTTTTTAAAAGCTTGTATTTATAGTCAATATCCAATACATGTTTAAAATAAATAAAAATAAAGGGTATTTCTGCACCACAATTATATATCCTGGCACTGGGCGGAGAGCTTTGAAAAAGCCTTTGGACCATCAAGTAACGTGATCAAATTTACTGAAAATATAATATATAATTTGAATTAATATTCAAAATGTGAAGCAAACTACACAAATGTGCACAAAAAGTGGCTGGTCGAAACTGTCTTAAAGGGAGGCGGGGCTGCAGTGATTGACTCATACCTCACTATTTCTAAAATCATGGCTACAGCCCAGATCAAACAGTTAATAGGAATTGTTTGACATTTTAGTAAATATGCTTATTTGCTTTCTCGTGGAGAGTTAGATAAGACTCTCATGACACAGAGCTTAATATTTAACACGTTATATCTCTTTTGTTTAATCCATACAAAAGCCTGAGTGTAAAAACCACACCTCGTGGTTTTTTGGGTGTTATGCTGGTAGGCAGATTTCACTACAAGGCTAGCTGTTTCCCCCTGTTTCCAGTCTTTATGCTAAGCTAAGCTAACTGTCTTCTAGCTGTAGCTCCAAATTCACCGAACAGACATGAAATCTTCTCATCTAACGCCAGGAAATAAGCGAATAACCATAATTCCCAAAATGTCAAACAATAGATTTAAGAATCAGACACTGTCCTTTTGCTTCATTGTAAATATGCAATTCATATTACACAGCGAAAGAGTTTACTTTACCTCGAGATCACTGTTCTGACTGTATATAAATGAATAACCAACCACTGCAGCAGCTAAAAGTCCTCCTCTGACCTGCTCTGTTAAGCTGACTGCTGGGTGAATGTTTCTGTAGAAATACTATGAGGCCTGTACACATTCAAGACGCATTAGACGATACACTCCTAAAGGATCCTTATTATACTGCTCGTCTTATTTTGATAAACAGTAATTTGGTGTCATGGAGGACAGTAAGGAGTGAATGGGACTTGTCTATCTATCTGCCTCTCCGCCATTCACATCATTTGTCTGTTGGGTTAAGACTCCCCTCTCTCCCTCTCTCTTTCTGTGTGTTGACACATATACATATCACACACCCGGATTAGCATGACGGTGACTGTAACAAACCTCTCTTTTGAAAAAAAAAAAATAAAAAAAGAAAGGGGGAAAAAAGCACCCTATTCTATAGTGGAGGTGCCCAGCCAGAAAATAGCATACTTAGACAACAATGGCGTGGTAAGTACCTTAGCAAGGATCAGCGCTGGCAGAGTGAAACACATTACAAAACAATGGCTGACTGCCTGCCTGCTTGGCTGCTTGGATGGCTGTCAGGAGCTGTGGGGCTGCCATGAGCTGCCATGCTGTTATTTGTCAGGGGAGAGAAAAGGAGACAGAGACACACATCATCATCTCGCTCTTCATCGCCCGTAACGGCGAGTCTAATCCCGCCTGCAGACGGATCTCCCGTGATCCCCCTCTGCAAAGTGTGGCGTGTGATGTTGTTCCACTACATGACAGCAACATGGATGTGGATGCAGAGATGACAGGAAGGGAGATAAACGTGTCAGATATAACGTGTCAGATATAAAAACAGACACAAGTAGACAAGACTCACAAGAAAAAGATGATCAATATTAGAGCTACAGCAATTAGTCAATCTGCAACTGTTTTGATAATCAAATGTTTAAGTCATTTTAAACAACTAATAAAAAAGGTTTTAAGCAAAACATTTTCTTTTTCCAGCTTTTCTATCTTTTATGTCACTGTCAACTGAATATCTTTGGACTGTTGGTCACACAAAACAAGACATTTGAAGACGTTACCTCTCAAAACATGTGATTTTTATAGACCAAACAATGAGTTGAAGCTATATATATATATATATATATATATATATATATATATATATATATATATATATATATATATGTGACAGCAACAGTAAGACTAATAACACATTTTTCATTTTTATGGGTTTTGAGGCCATAACTGGATAAACTAGAAACGGCTCCAATCATGCTGTAACAAAAAAAGATTGACAATCCAAAACAAATTAAAAAGCACAATCCTAATTTGAAAAAAATGACAAATAATCCTGCTGTTGAATTATGCTAAAATAACACAGAGATTATCCAGCAATTATTCACCTCCATATCATGCGTTCAAAATTACACATTTACATTCCAATATTTTGATAGGATCTAAATCAGGAAGTCAAATATATTCCAGTTTTATTATTGGGCCAATAATGAGTAGAGATTGTTTAATGCAAGTTAAAAGAGGAAAAGGGTTTCTGTAAGTAGGGGGGGGGGGAGAGGGGCGTTACTAATGATATAAGAGCAAATGTTGGAGCATCTCCTGGAAATCTGGCAGAAATCCTAATGTCGCTCCTGTCCCCCTTTTAATGCAAACCAAATGAGCCTGCACTGTAATAAGAAGCTTCCCAGAATTAGTTTCCGTTTGCAGAAAATTGCGAGAAAAAAAAACCCCTGGTACTTTTATCTATGAATTTCACTCCAGCATAAGCGAGAAAAAAAAAAAGGAAAAAAAAAAAAGGCAGACCCTCCTCCGACATTATTTGGATGACGTTCCATCAGTAGCAGCAGCAAGAAATAACATTGTGCAAATTCTATGCATGTTAATGATAAATAGGAATCCACCTGCTCACAGATAAAATGAGTTTAATTTCCCCCCACCCACGCCCATGTGCCTGCCTGGCCTTTTAGAAATTACTTATGCACAGCTATTATTAAAATAGGGCCAGAGCAAATGAGAAAGAAGCGCTATCTCTGGAGAGAGTGGCTGGGTTTAGACTGCTGCTGCTGCTGCTGCCAGGACTCTGCTTCACACAGTCAGCGTTTCTTCCTCACACACACACGTATGTGCAAACACACACACACACACAGATTGAAGCTTGTGCACACACACCTCACCTCCTCTCAGCTCCTGTGGAACGTCTGACCCTGTGTTTACTAAATTAACCCAAATCCTTTTTTTGGGGGGAGTTTTGAAGTGTAATGGAATTTGCAAGCTTTGTGAGAACATCTATTTGTACGTGTGTCTATCTGCGTGTATGTGTATGATAATATGCACTTGTGTACCAGTGGGAGTATGCATGTGTGTGTTCCAGCATACATTTGTACTCTCGAGCGTGTGTGTCTGTTTTGTATCCAAGTGTAATTTTGTTGTTGGAAGGAAATTTCCTTTGGTTGTACAATGTGCTTGTCCCTGCATCTTCAGAGTAGCTGAGGATGTAACAATTGAATGCTGAAGGCTTGGAAAATATCAGTTATAAGTGGTGACTAGAATATTTATCTATGCATGGACAAAAAGGGAGGGGGAAAAAAAGCTAAACTGGGAAAGGAGGGGAGAGAACGTAGACCAGGTGTAAGGAGGGTAAAAAAAGAAAAAGAGAAAGAGGTCAGAGCAGGAGTGTTTTTGTACACAGGGTGCTGCATATTCTTTGCCACCTCTGCTCCATTAGCAAATCAACAGATTCCTCTCTTCCCTCACTTTGGCCTTGAACATTCATCCTTTCTATCCATGCATGCTGAAGGATGTTCTGATAACTGGCTGAACAGCCTGTCTCCAACCTGAACTACTGCCTCTTCATCGCTCTGATTCAAGGAGTGGAGAGGAAAAAAAAACAACATCCAAACTGGAACTCATTAGTTCTAACTAGGAACTGCATCGAACACTTGAAGGTGAAATCCTGATATTGTGTTAAATTAAAAGCTGCCTGGTTGCTAGGAAAGACAGAAGACAGTGTTCACCTGCTGTCAAAACTGTAAGGCATAAACATTGTTTTAAGCTTTGCGCATTTTATATTAAAAAACAGTACATATATAGTGGTATCTCACCAGGTAGAGCGTGTACGTGTGTACAAAGTTGAGTCCTTACAGCAGTGTCCTGGGTTCGAGTCCGGCCTGTGGCTGCATGTCATCCCCTCTGTTTCTCTTTACTGTCCTGTCAAAAATAAAACGCAAAAATGCCCAGAAAAAAAAGAATGCTTCACATTGAATGCCTCTTGGGAAATGAAATAAAAGACACATTATGCCATTAGGCTGTGAGCAATAAGTCGGAGGATACACAGAACAATGACGTGTGGACTTGTTTGCTTTTTGTCTTGGGGCATCCTGCTGTGTGTGTGCTTTCTAATGACTGCTCGCTGGGAGGAAAACGGCCCCTGGGGGATGTTCAGACTCTAATAAATAAGGGTTCACTCTCCACTTCATGCACTCGCAGGGCAGCAATTATGTCGAAACAGTGTTTATGGTTGTAACAGTAAAGAATATTTCTGTCTTGTGAAAATGGGCCTTCCTCTGCTTGAAAGGTTTTCTTTACGCCCGAGGGATGAAGTTGAAATTACTGTCCCGCTTTGTGATGATGTCAATACATAATGTTTCTAAATGATATACTATAGTTTGCAAATACTATGGTTATTATTAGTGTGAGGACTGAATAAAACCCTGAAGACATATTATTCTGTTGACTCACGTCACCATTTGATGCCTGCAGCATGTAGTTTAAGAAGGAATAATGTAGGTATATACATATACATTCGGTTTGTACACTGATGCGTCAGGATTAGTGTTTTACTCTCTACAAACCAACAGTTGATTTAAAGTAAAAGCAGGTGAAAATTAGTCTTACTTTACATTAGTGATGTAACTAAAAAACCTATTTATGGCTATTATAAACAGATGAAGTCAAAATATCTGTAGACAGAGTTGAAATCAAATAGTTGGGTGTAATCATGGGGCCAGAGCCAGGACTTTACAAATACTGAGGCCGAGAGTCCAAAGTCTCTCAGTGCAACTCCTACCCCCCCATGAAACTTTTAACTGACATTTTCTTTTTCCACATTTTCCATATTCATAAAACATATTTATTGTACAAATGTTCTTTACCCTACAACAATTTTCCAAATGCTATTTCAGTACAATACCAGGAACTCAGTTTAGTGGAGAATTATGAAACACCTTTATTTTAATTCATGATTTGGGCCTAAAACAGTCAAATTTAAGCATTTGGACTTTAAAACGTACATGAAGCAGACTTAAACACTCACAATGTGTAATTTATCTTGTAATTGTAGATTTTCCTCAGGTTGTTTAAACACCCACATTTCTTTAAAAAATACAGAGGACCTCTGTGTTTTCACTGTAGCTACGGCCATATACCAGTCAGTGTAATCACCGACCATATAAATTCTTGTTTGAATTAAAAACTTTTATATTAGTTGTGTAAAGATCCTAAAATAGATAATTACCTGGAAGTTTGCAGAGGCTGTTTGTGTTACGATCAGGTGATTATGATCACAGAGAAATATCAGAATAGAAGTCAGTATGCATGACAGTGATGTGTATTTAAAGTGTGCAGGAATGAACTTTGGAATTCTCTGAATTCTTCAACTACTCTGATGTTCACGTTGACTAAGAGTTTTTGAGATACTACTACAAAGGGAAGTCCTCATCCTTGAAGCCTTTTTTCTTGTAAATATTTCAGCAGAACATAAATCACACATGTGTAGCTTGTAGTCACATACTCACACTCTCCGGTCACACAGTTTGTGTTTTTTCAGTCTTTTTGTCTTATTTTGTCTGTTTGAGCTCATTATCGTATGTAACACCAGTAACTCTTGGCTTCCTGACCGATGATTCGATCAAATCAGGTGCCATGAACCATCAGAAACTCCAGCAGGGTAAGTCAGTACACGTGGCACTCGTAGGGCTGATTAACTCCAATAAACAAGCTTAAACTAAACGTTAAGACTGAAAACCGGAAAAAACATTGTCTGATATTAGGGCCAATATGCAAACTGATACTCTTTGGAGGCCCTTGATAGTCGGGGCCCTCTCGGTATTGGCCCACTCTGTCCGGTTGCTCAGCTTGCTGTAGAAGTCAAAGCTGCCTGGATGAATACTGTGTTCGAGTGGGTTGGCAGGATAGTAAAAGGTGCATTTTGTTTGATTAGTTCAGCGGAGGAATGTCACCAAGTACATTTACTTAAGTACTGTACTTAAGAACAAAAATATGAAGTGCTACTAGTCCTCTCTAGTACAGCTCGGTGGGGAATATTGTACTTTTTATTTTTTGCATCCAAAGCATACGAAGAGCTTATAAAATATAGTTTTATTATAAAGTAAACTACCCAAACGTATATACAGGTACAAGTATACAAGGACAGCTGAAACAATAAGTTGATTAATTGATTAATCGGTAGACACACTCCTCAAGGGCAGGACAGAGTATTTTTACAGCGCAGTATTAGTACTTTTCTTAAAGGATCTGGATACTTCCTCCACTGCTGGATTAGCTGATACTCAAAACCCCCTTAAGACTAGTTCTAGATGACTACAGAAATTATTTTAAAAATGTGTCCCCCCAGAGAAGAAGTTTGAGTCTCTGTGCAGTATTGCGACAGCGCTGAGACGAGGGCCAGTGACAGCGACAGGGTGAGAGTCTGATTGAATGGCAGCAGAGGACCGTACATCTTTAAATTCCTCATTATCCACTAACACACAGACACCACGTCTGCTCCTATTCCATTACTTACTCCTCCGTATTGTCATGCTCCGAGAATTCAATGTAGTACCTTTTATTGTAGAAAATGAAAAATGTCATTTTCCCCTTCTCTCTCTCTCCCCCTCTCCTAACACTAATTTAAAATGTCTCATCTCCTTCTGCGTGTTCAACAGTCTGATTGCCTCAGTGCTGAAGAAAGAGGCCTAAGAGGAGGAATCCCCTCTCTTTGTGAAGAGGGGTCCAGGTGGGAGCAGGGGAGGAGGACGAAGAGAATGGAGTGGGATGATTCATGGAGGTGAGAATCTGCAGCTTCATCAGAGTCGGTCAAGCAGGACAGCTGCTGCCGCTGACCTCCCGAACTAGCGGAGAGACCCACACCTTCAAGGACTAAAGGTCTTCTAATTCTTTTCCCTCCCTCTGTTGTACTTTCTTTTCTTTCTCTGCCACTTTTTCACTCTCAGCTTATTGCAACAGTGCAGGGTGAGGACTTAACCTCCCAGAGAAATGAAGTCCTTCAGGTCTGCAGAAAAGGACACTGACGAGGTGTCTCTGTGCCTTGAATACAGTAAACATGAACGTGTGTTTATGCACATGCACTGAATGAGTTAATGCGTTATCTAAGGGATGAGTGATGGAGAAGTAAACACAGAGAGAAGTTTTTCTTCAGAAAAGCATTATTTTGCTTTCCTTAAAGGGTCATATCCTCATAATTTACCTATTTAACTAATTACTATGATATATAATAAACACATCTGTCATTCAGTCATGCCTAAAAGGTGCATACATAGAATAGATGCTGGTTTAACCACCACAACAGTTATATGGGATGCAAAACTATCACTGTTGTGTTTTGTGTGTTTTCAGCATTTGATTCTGATACAAAAGTCAAAAATCTTTCTCTAAATATGTGTAAATGTTCTGTTAAGTAATTGTTCAAGCATATATGCCAAACATTTTCTGGTTGTAGCCACTCAACTGTGATGATTTTCTTTATCTTATATGATTTTAAACTGCGTATCTTTGTGTTTTGGACTGTTGGTCGGACAAAACAAGTGAACTGAACGACACCTTTGGCTCATGGATATTGTGATGGGCATTTTTTTACAACACTCAGACATTTTACTGACAAAATGATTAATTGATTACTCAAAAAAATAATTATTAGTTTAAGCCTTAGTGGATTTTCTTTTTCTTTCTATCTATCATTATGTTCTTACGTAATGTTCCTCGGTACATTGTTTGCTGTACACATAATTTGAATGTCTGTTATTTTCAGATTTTTTCTGTGATGTTTGTATAGTGTGCTTATAAAATCTATTTCAGGACAACAATAGTTCTTTTGTTATTGTTTTGGTAATAACATCAAATTCACAAACACTATTTTCCTTAATTTTGCAGTTTTTGTTGCACCTTAAGTCAGCAAAACACATCATATGAGCAGGTGTGATGTGTTGACTGGAGATTTAGATGGATAAAGGGGCTCAGAGCTGGACAGAGGTCCGAGAAAATATCAAGTATTATACATAATTATTATAAGATATTACATATATTACTTACACAGGTAATTTCCCAAGTTTAAATTTGTTTCAGGGACCCAAAGCCACAAAGGCTGCATCTTTATTAAAGTCACTAAAATGTACCAGACTGTCTCAGATTCACTCACAGATCGACAGATGGGTCTAAACATAAATTCATGTAAAATGCAATTTCTTACTTAAACAAAGGCAGTCGGCTCCATCAGTATGGATGTGGAGAAGACTAGTGTGTTTGGTCGCCTTTCCTAAAATCTCTGCTGGTGTCCACACACAGTGTACCACTGCCCTCCAGTGCAGAGCAGCAGAACTGCAGAGCTGATGCATCTGTAGAGTGATGACAAACTACAGACACTTCATTTGGTAACAATGGCAGTGAATCAACAACATTTTTGTTGGTAGTGTGAATATAACTATGGAAGCTAAAAGGATGAAGTCAAACTGAAGAAAGCTGAAACATAAATGTCAATTTGAGCAGCAGCAACAGTACAACAGCTGAGTACAAGCTTGACCAGAGAAAATGAAAAATTACACTTTGTAACTTTGTTTTGAAAAGTTCTGTATAAATAAAGTCATTATTATTATTATTTGTGGGGAGATTTGTGGACCTGTGGATGATCTTACTCCCACTTGTGACATTGATGATCACAAGTATTAAAGTTTTACTTTTTTCGTTACTAAAGATGAATTTGTGGAGTATATTTTTCTTTTGATGGTGCAGGTCAACTCATCAGACTTTCTCTTCCACTAGAATTAGTTGTTTCTTTTAAGGCTCAAATACAAAGTTGTTCATTCTTATATCAACAGACTTTATAAGATACATGTTATTGGACAAGATTTGCAGGCTGGAGATAAGCAATTGGAATTTATGTATAAAAACTCTAGATGAACACAATATTATTGCCATTATGAGATGATGCTTTTTTGTGTTTCCTATTTTTGTTGTATCCAGTGTTTGATAACTATAATTGAAAGTGTGGAGCAAAATCATACTGCAATCCATATACCGGTAATTTTTAGGACACGTAATGGCACCGGGATAATCCATGTGCTCAGTGATGCGTCTTGTTCAGGACCAAAACCTCCAGTTCCTCTTTATGGGACTAATGATGAGCACTCAGGGAGACCAGCAGGATCTCCTGCAGTCAGTATTTATAAAGATGAAGATGTCAGGCGTCTGAGACAGAGAGGGCAGGATCAGGGGTCTGCGTGTGCAGTATTAGATGAAGGGGCTTCTTTACGGCCTGTATATTAGTGGTTAATCTGCCCTAACAAGATAGACTGGGACACGTAGCCTCTCCACTGCATCACTGATGATGGAGCCAGTAATGATGGAGGAGGAAGGCGAGAGGTTGGCAGCTAAGCCTGAAGTAAGCTACTTTGGCACGGGGCGACGCACGGCTGGTCACGCAGCCACTGCTGTATGTGTGTGTGTGTCCGGTTATTTAATCAAATATGTGACACCAAGTAGCTTAAAGCACCAATAAGCCATAATGCCACTTTGGGTTTAATTCTCTAAGTTGAAGGATGAGAGACAACCAGATGTGTTTAGGCCACTGCATTTTAGGGGAATCTTGCCTCAGTGTTCAACATCTGCAGAGTGACATGATGAGAGTCTACAGCCATGCTTTGCACTAAAGGGTAACTTTAACACACCAACACGCAGAATAATGTAATACATGTAATATTGACTTAAGTTCTAAGTTGTAAAAAAGTTGTAATATCTGTAGTCATTGATACTGTCATAATTAAGTTATTTTTCAAAAAGATATAATAAAAGGAAAATGTTCCTCTCTTGAAATACACCAAAAAGCATCAGTTGTCATTAGTTTTGCAGATATTTGATCATAAATAAAAAAAAGTATTGGAAATGTTGATCGGATGATGATGCTAAATGAAAAGTCAGAGGATCAAAGTTTTTACAAACCATCCTCTGGGGACCATGAATGTCACAGCAATCCATCCAGTGGTTGTGGAGATATTTCAATAAAAAAAAAATAAAATGTGAAGAAGCTGTTGGTGCTAAAGGGAAGTCAGGGGATTACCAAAGTAAGCAGGATTCATCGCCAGAGAACCATGAATGTCTGTGCAAAATGTGATGCCAATCTATTGAGTAGATGTTAAGATATTTTACTGACCTGCTGGTGGAGGTTAGAGGATCAGAGGATCTCCAAGATCACCAGAATGTATCCTCTTTAAGATTTAACATCTTTACAAATTCAATGCAATCCATCCAATTAGATATTTTACTCTGAACTACAAATGTCAACTTCATTGTGGCACTAGAGGAAAAATCAGAGGATAACCAAAGTCAGTATGATTCATCCTCAGGAGACCATGAATGTATGTACAAGACATCATGGCAATCCATCAGATAGTTGTTGAGGTCTTTCATTCTGGATCAACGCCAACAGACCAACATCGCCAAAAATACCTTCATGGTTGGATGACACAAAAAACAATGTATTGATTTTGTCCTTTGGGCAAACCAACCCTTTGATAGTATTCCTGATCAGTATCCTGTGACGTTGCTGTCGGTTTCCCCTTTTTTTCCCACTCAGGTTTAGGTCTGGTGACGGTGGAGGGAAAGCCACACAGGCCAGCAGTGCCTGCTCTACCTTGGACTTCAAACAGGTCTGGTATACAGCAGCTTCCATGCTTGTTTAGGATCAATATCCTGCTGGAAAATGAATCCTCTTCCACACATATTACTGAGCCAGGAGGGGTAGCATGCCTCTGCAAAATACAGCGATATTTCTCTCTGGCAGGTGTGTAGTTGATCCTGTGCAAGTCACTTGAAACAGCCCCACAGCTTAATATTTCCACAGCCGGTTTAATGGGAGCCATACTGCACTGTTGCATTTACATCATCATGGTCTCTGTCCTTGGATATGCAAGCTCTTTGCAACCCTCCAGTTAAAACTTTGACTCTTTATATGGTACGTTGAACATTTGACCTTAGGCGCTGATGCTGTCCTTTGAGTTTTGGTCTTGATTCGGATGAAAACGGCTTGAAATCGTCACACAGCCGCAAAACAAACTTGTAATTTCGGTTAAATGTTGGCACTGCCCTGCTTGGAGGAGTTTTCCATCACTTCCACAAAGAGGGTTATATTAGTCAATATCTGGTATTAGTCATTTAAAAACAATATAACACACACTGTATTGGTTTAATAAGTGTAAATATTTGAATGAAATGCAAGTCTGGGAAAACCTTTGTTAATGGTACCTAAAAAGATATTCAGATGGTATAATTGTAGGAGAATTTCATGATTTGCCTGAAAAACACCTTTGCATATTGTTGCTTTGACACTTTTCAATTGATTGTATTTTTCTGTAGCTGATATATTGCTCCACCTCAGCAAAGCAAACTTCATTCCAGTTAATTTCATTTGAGAAACATTTATGTTCCACTAGCATTAGGTATACAGGTAACAAACATAACACATTTTCTTTTAATATCTATACAAACAGTAGTGCTATGTCTCTAAAACTCTAAAAGAAATAAGACAGCAAGGGACAAAGATGTGGGAGAACAACAAAATTGAAAAAGGCAATTGAAATCACAAGGACTTAAATGAGTAGTTTTGACATTTCAAATGCTTTATTGATTGAACTGAGTTTGTTTCACTACAGGAGAAAATGTGCTGAAATACAACTGATCGTCTGTATTGTGTAAAGCTTGAAAAAAAGTACTGTGGTACTAACAGTCAGGTTGTTTGGGAAAGGGTTTAACAACCCACAGAAAGAATGCACGAAATGGCACAAGGCAGTAAACATAAGGCGGTATCTCCTTACACAGACAAAAAGTCTCAACTTAAGATGAACACAAAACAAGAGACATTAAAGCCTGATGTCAGACGTGCTGAATATGTAAAAACTTGTCAAAATGTACACAAAAATGATCCTCTAAACGGGGAAATTACCACAAATGCAGTTTTGACTTAAGATGCAATATCTGTAGTCATTGATTCTGTCATATTTACACAAGTTATTCAAAAAGTTACTTCAAAAACATGTAATAAAGGGGAAAATGTTCCTCTCTTGAAATACACTAAAAAACATCAGTTACAATAATAACATGTTATCATGTTATTTGGGAAAGTATTTAATTTGTAGTTTCAACCCATTCAGATGCACATTTGAATACATTTTAACCAGTTATTATCCAGCAATTACTACTGACAGGCCTGGAATCTACCATAAAGAATAAGACAATTCAAAGTGAAATGGCTCAGGCGTTTTCTATAACACTGAATTTACAACAACTGGGGACATTCGACACATTCAACGACACATTTGGACATTGCTTCAGCGGTTTTATCTTGGCGCACAGTCCAGAATGAGTGAATTCACGGTACAAACATCGATTTCAGTTTCTCGTTTCACTAGTATTGGGCACATTCTGGACTTTTGGTTTCGAGTTATTATTTTGGCCTGACTCCTTTCTCCTTCTCAAACTGGGCAATCTGACTGAAAATACTTAACAGGTTAGATGGGAGGTCTTTTTTAGGCCTTTCTCCTGTCACTGAGGTCACACCACCGTCTTTGTTATGATTTCCAGCTTCTGATCTTGTACTTTTTCCTCCATCTGACCTGCTGCCCTCCTCCTCCACTTTCCCCTTTCTACTCTCCTTCCCTCTCTTTGCCTCTTCTACCGCCCGAATGTCCTCCCCCCCGCTGTTCTCCCACCTACCACCATCGAAGGAGTTCCTCTTGGAAGAGTCGTGTCTCATCTTACCCTCCAAGCGTTTGGAGGCCGAACCGGAGTTCCCTAAATATTCAGATTTGAAATTGGATTTGCGTGAGTACTCAGACTCAGCCGACGAGCAGGACACTCTCCTCCTTTTGTTCTCGTCTAAGCTACTTCTCCTCTTGGAGTCACTGTCCCTCCTGTTTTTCCTGTTATCCTCCTTCCCTCTCTCCCTGCTCTTATCTCTACTCCTGCTCATCCTCTCCTCTCTTTCTGGGCTTTTGCTCAGACTGCTTTTCCTTCTCCTGGTCCTGCCCTCCTCACTGTCCTTCCTCTTTCTTGCTCTGCGTGAGGAGTCAGACTCTTCGTCGCCTGAAGCTGCCGACAAAGAATACAGCTGACAGATCCTTCTGTCCTCCTCCTCATCCCTCTCTCCAAACCCTGGGCCTCCTTTCTGGTTGAGGAAGGTGGCGGAGGTGTTGGGAGGAGCGGGATACCACTCCTCCTCGTCCGCCTCTTCCTCCTTCCTGTCTTTCTCACTCTTACCCTCCTCACTCCTCCTGCTGCTCCCCCTTGAGGAGATCCTGCGATGGCGCTTACTTCCCCGCTCAGACCTCCTCTTCTTCTTTTTCTTCTTCTTGGATCTCCTTCGAGAGGAGGAGGAAGATGAAGAAGAAGAGGAGTTCCTGGAGGAAGCGGAGGCTGACGAAGACGAAGAGGCTGATCTCTTCCGTTTTTTCTTCATCCTGTAGAAAAAGACACTTGCTGAATATTTCATTCTCATGAAACAGCTGATGCATGAAGCTATGGGATGACCTACATGCCTTAATCTGCAGTATATTTACCTGCCATACCTTTGAAATATCAGAGCCAACTCACCTCTTCTCCTCTTTTAGGATCTTACGCAATTTCTCAGCACTGGTCTGGCCGCTCGTAGCTTTCACCTGCTCCTTAGCCAGCGCTTCTTCACGCAGGCGAATCGATTTCTTTACAGTCGCCAGGCGAGGCAAGGCAAGACATGACAATAGCAGGCAAAAGTCCACAGAGAAATATTCAAACACACACACGCCATGACCCAAGACACGCAACAGAGACCCCGAAAACGGCATACATTCGTTCATTCATTTATTCAGTCATTCGTGTTGGAGTAAAAAGTATGGGGAAGAATAGGGAAGGACAGAAGAACGTCACCAGAGATGACAGAATGACCGAGAGATACACGAAGAGTCATTGATTTACCACAGAAGAAGTGGCGTGATCCAAGAGAACAGTAGTTGGCATAGAAGCAGATGGATGGACAGAAGTACAGGCAGAGATGTGCAGAGAAAACAAACAGCATTTGTTCCCCATTGAGACAGAGATGGTTTCAACGTTACCATATTTGGGACCAGGGACACGGCGCACATCAGTGTCCAGCGCAGGAGTAGTCGTCATTGTGCAGTTTTGTTTTTTTTTTTTTTATGCGACCCCGCAAAGCAGGTGACAAGGCCATGGCAGTTGGAGGGTCAAAGGGCGGAGTCCCAGGGTCGCAGACGCACACACACACCAAAACACTTCATCAGTATTACAAACCACAGTGTCGGGAACATGTACGCACAAAAATTAAACTTCACAGTGCAACCAGAAACATTTTTTTGACAAAGTACATCATCTACACTAGATAAACATTTGTTTTAAGAAGGCATGGCATCTTGAAAAATAAGCAGTGAACGCTCTCAGACATGATTTTACTCGTCTTTCAGAAACCAGACAGAAATGCCAATCAGGCTTGCTTACCAGCCTTCAGAAACTGTGTGTGTGTGTGTGTGTGTGTGTGTGTGTGTGTGTGTGTGTGTTGTGGGTGTGTGTGTGTGTGTGTGTTGTGGGTGTGTGTGTGTGTGTGTGTTGTGACCCGCTCACCTGTATAGTGTCTGTGATCTTGTGCAGGGCCTCCTGCGCCTCAGGGTTTAAGTCATCCAGAGATAGAGCTCTCCGGTACAATCCCTCCGCTGTTACTAGTTTCTCCTGTTCTTCAAGCCTAGACGAACAAACAAAAACAGAAATAACAGACCTCTGAGTAAACTCAAAAATATTAAGATAAATTACAATATTCTTGTTACCACTCCCATCTCTACATTGGCCTCGTTTTTATTACGGGAAGTAACCAGACCAGTTGATGCTCACTTGCCTGTTCCGAAACAGCATTTCTGTCATTCTTTTGTGAAGTCAATTCAGTGTTGACTGCGCCCGGGAATATCCAAAACCCTTTTTTAAATCTTAATTGTACACTAGAACAAGAAGTTTAAAAAGGGAAGGTACTGACTCATGTTTTAAAAATGTATTACTTTTACCTCACACGTAGGCTGAGCAGCATAATGATTATTACTTTGGGATACATGTTCATTTATAGACATCTAACAAGACAGGTTAACTAGACTGTGATGCAATTAATCAGATAAAAACAAGGCACAGGTCCTTGTTTCAGGCTGCAAACTAAACTTTCCTCATTCACCAACATGGACCTGAACCACAGTCCTGACACTGAACTTGCCCTTCAAACTCAACATAAATAAAGGACTTAATAGGTGCAGCTTGTTGAACAGCCAGGGAGTAAACACTACCTGACAAGCTCAGCTAATGATAGGAAAGTGATTTAAGCCTCTAAGTTACCCAGCATTGGTGCCTGACTACGTTTCCTGAAATTGCAGTTCAAAGCTCCCAGCAACTTAAATAACTTCTATAATAAAACAATTCTCTGGAAACAGTTTAGAGACAAATCCACTACATACACTACACTCTGACAGACATCTGTCGGCTCTAGTGAGCTACATTTTTTTATTTACCAAAACAACCAGGACAGATACCCTGTGAATAAGTTGCTACAGAACTGTCCACGTAAATGCATTAATACTACTATCTTTTAATTATTTTCCTTTTTTTTTTTTATTGTAGCAGTATTGGGTTCAATGATGTTACACCTCTGAACTACAGCTTACCGTTTTCCTCTCTCCACCAGCGTCTGGCAGAGGTACTTCTTGGCGTTGCGGTGATCTGGACAGCTCTCCAGGGCCAATTCAAAGTCTGTTATAGCCTTCAAGATGCTGCCTTTGTTTGCATACCTGTGAATAACAATACAGGAAACATACAGTAAGAACAAAAAACATCATTCTATCTTCAGTAAGTATCACAACTGAGAAACAAAATTTACCTTTCACCTTTTGTATATAAGATTTCCTCACTATCATTTTATCCTATTAGACATTTGTGTGAAATTTTGTCATAATTAGCAAATTAATAAATTAATTCTTGAGTTATGGACAAAAGCGTCCTTTGTGAGGTCACAGTGACCATGACCTTTGACCACCAAATTCTGTCACGGGCACAGGAGGCATAAAAATACACAAAGTAGATGGCTTGTGAAACTCAAAATATGGCTATACAATTCAAAGTCTGATAATTTAAAACAAGTCTCTATCTATATCTATATATAAATAACAAGTTTCACAGCATTATAAGAAGGTTGTATGACTTACAGAGCTCCACGTGCCACCAGTGCTTCTACATTTTTAGTGTCAATATCCAAGGCTTTGTTGTATTCATTCATGGCTTCTACATGACGACCATGTTTGAAGTGATCCACACCTGCACGGACACTGAAAGAACCGAGACAGACCAGGGAAACATGGGAAATGGGTTTATATTGATGTCATTAAGTCAGAAGAAGACTATATAAAAGGATAAGTTGTTCACTTTGTACTGTGATAACTATGAGAGACCAATGAAACACAATGAAGGCACTAGTCCCTTTACGTATTTATATAGTTAAAGGTTTGGCATTACCATTTCAAGGCCCACGATGCAGACTGTTTCTTCCGGATTGCAGAGGCAAAATCGTCCTCATGGAAAAGTTTACTGTGGAGAAAAAAAAAGACGCAAGTGAAGTCTAGTGACTTCAGTGCTCTCCCAACACTGCAGACTTCCCTGAAGGGTGCAACCATTTATCAGCCTACCTATTCAGAGGGGTAATCCAACTGAAATTATGTTAAGCTATTGTGCATCTGGCAGTTGTTTGCAGATGTGACAGTCCTGTGGTCCGTTTAACTGTTCTGTGTGCTCTATTTCTATAACTCAGCAGGTAGCTGGAGGCAAAGTCCATCAATCTAGCTGCAGGAATCCTTTCTCAATGCAAGCTGAGCTCTTTACTCATTAGCATCTTTGTTTGATTTATGCAACCTGCACCTAACACCACACATTTCACTCATCCACACACTGATGACTAATTTTTTTGGTATTAACATTAATCTTTTTGTTAATATAAATTAGTTATTGATTTCCCTTCAACCTGCATCTCCTCCTCTTTTGTTTAGACACAGAAAACTGAATTCAAAGAAGGATAACTGTGTTGTCAGTGCCCTGATTTTTCTTAGTTTTCCCAGCCTAACATACTTACATACTTACATACTTAACATGCTCTGCACATTGTGCAACTTGCCTTGACATTTCGTAATTAGAGAAATGAGTAGTCTGTTTCACCTTTGTAGTCCTCTCATCATCGATGGTGGGTGGGTGTCACTAACTCCCACCTTCTCCAGCAGGTAGTCCACTACAGAGGGGTTGTGGTAACCGTGGCAACTCCCCAGTATACACTCATACGTCTCACTGGAGTCAGTGGCTGCACGAACGCTACGACTAAGAGGAGAGGACAGGAGTCAGAGTGACACGCTGGAACTGAACACTAACTGGATCGACATCTACCCACGAAGAAAAACACTGAACACAGATTATTCCACAAATTCAGGCCACAATTAGCTGTGCTCCGAGGGTTTCTTTATCTTCTCCGGTGGTCACAAAGCGATTACGAAGCTCACAAAGGAAATGTGTAGTTACCTGTAGTGTATGGGCAGCTCCTCCCGGGGAATTACACCCAGTTTGATATGTGCCATGCTGGGAGAAAGAGAGGCCTGGAGGAGGGAAACTGTGATTTTCTCCTGGTAGCGGTCAATATCTTTCACTGCAGCTACAGAACGAGAAAACGCAGAACTTATGAGAAGAATTAACAAATGTTTTAGTCAGAACATGTGTCATGTAACTAATAGAGTGACAACAGCAAAAACTGGGTTTCTAGTGGGCAAAGTGATTGGAAGCAGTCTGAAAGTCATGCACATATTGTACAGCTTCAAACTATTTTGATAATTTGATTTAAGTATTTTTTTTTAAGCAAAAATGCCAACTTTCTGTTTTATATCAGAGTAAACTGTCCACAATCTATTGAGGTTTATGTTTTACCAAAACATTTTGGCATCTTACAGTGAATGACACTGAAAACAGGTTCTGCGTTGGTGGGGGAGTGAAATTTCAGACACTGTTAAGATGACACAACAGTTTGAGTGACATGTGAGTTTGAAAGCTTATCAGATGCCAGAACACTGCACGTGGCTTATAATACTATGAGGAAGGACTTAACAATTCTGAAAAGTTTTCACAAGGTAAATAGAAGAATTGAATTAAACAATGCAGTGTATTGTCTGATGACAAAGGTTGAGCCAGGTTCAACTTTCTCTCCACGTTTGTTTTTTTTGTTGGGTTTTTTTTTGCAGGAGCCCTTTGCATCTGCAACCTCTGCTGCACCAACAACACAGTGGTTCAATTGAAATGAATGACTTTTAAGTGCTTTAAGTGTTTATGTTGGTCCGAACACAGGCTTAGTGCTAACAATTTAAGGATTTCTGAATAGAGTTCAATCCAATTCAAATGTTATTTATACAGCACCATTTCATACAAAAGCAGTTGAAAGTGCAGAAACATAAATTCATAAGTACACATAATACACACACACACACACGGAAAAATACATTATATATAACTGCATGTGTTCAACTAAGAGTTGTGGCATATGAGTTGACTGATGGCAATAAATTGGCAGTTTTGGTGATCTTATGTCTGGTCGTCAAAGACAGTCTGCACAGAGCTGGTTGTTTAAGACGAAGCCAACTAAGACACTGACCTCGGATGAAGTCCCCGATCTGGTAGTAGGACAGAGGATCATCATGGCTGCCAGTTGAAGGAATTTCCCTGATGTAACATAGAGCCTGAAGGTAGAAAGGAAAGGAAAACATAGATTGAATTCAATTTGATTTCAACATGTCAAGCATGTGACTTTGCTTACATAAGATCTCAACCTGTGCGGTGCATTAAGAGACGCATTGTTTATTTCTGTCAGTCATTCAGGAATTCACAGAGTAAGCTGTTCCTTGATAGCTGAACAACTGACAATTCAAGTTTTCTGCATCTACAGTGGTTGACTGATTGGTTTTGTTGTGACATGGCTCAAGTACATTCAACTGTTTAAGCTCGTTGACCTACCGACAACTCTAGGTCTTCAATGTCTCTCTTCAGTCCTCCCGCCGTGCAAAGCAGAGTGAGAAAGAAGCCGTATTCCCTAATGTTGTTGATCCTGCCCACCACAATGTCTCCTTTTTCCAAGTCCCTGTAGAGCATGACTCTTCTTTCATCATAAGACACCTCCATGAACAACTCCAATGGTGGCATGATGGCATAGGGCTCTGGGAAAGCAAAGGCAGAAAGCTGAACAAACACACCTACAAAGATGCATTTCTCTATATTAGACTGAGAGTATATCCACATTATGCCGCTACATTGTAAAAAAGCCAGTTCAGCATTTTAATATGTGAGGAAAACACTGAACAGAGGTTTAACAACTGCTGAGAGCTCAGCATCACAGCCAGCAACTTTCCAGATGTTGGCAATGATGCACAGTTTTGATGTTTGCAAACTGAAAAGAGAACAAATAAGAAGCAATTTAACTGTTTTGCTATTGTTAAAGTGTTTTAGTGTGGACAGATCTTAACAAAATGAACAATTTTGACGGCTTAGTGTGGACGAGATGGGGGTCAAACCAACACACACCTGCAGCCTCGTCCTCCTCCTCCAAATGCTCCTCTTCTTGAATAGTGGCCGTCTTCCATGCCGGACAGAACAGGATGTCAGCCTTCCTTGCAATGAACTGCTCCACAAGGGGGCTGTCCTTCCCTACGCCCCTGCCACACAAAAAAACACACAAGTTCAGCACAGGCTCTTCAGCAAATCATCCCATGTAACACTAAGCATAGGCAGCTGAAATCCTGCAAGAGAAACAGTTGAATTATTGCAAACTATCAGCACTGAGTTTACTGGAGATACAACTTTTCATGGACCTTCATCAGGCACCAAATTCAAAATATGGAAGACCAACATCTTTATTTTAGAGCCACAGGCTGCTACAGCCAATAACAAAGGGTCAGATTGTGAACACCTGTGACAATTACACTATCAATAACTGATAGAGCTGAAACAATCGATCAGTTAGTTGAGTAGTCAATTAACAGAAACTTAATCAGAAACTATTTTATAATAGTTTCTGATTAACTCTATTTTATAATATAATTTATTAATCGTTGCAGTCATTTTCAAGCAAATTTGCCAAATATTCCATAATTCCAGCTTCTCAAATGTGAGGATTCAATATTAGTGACTTTTTCACTCCTTTCACATAGTTTATAAACCACATTATTCAATTTGATTGATCAGCAATGAAAATAATAGTTATTATCAGCACTAAATGAAACCAACAATATTCATAAAATGCAAACGAAGACCATAAATAGAAAATAAAAATGTGACAAAAGATCAGATGGGCAATGTGAGATTAGTGATTTTCTTTTACAACAATAACTCAAAGCTCAGAACCTCAAAGGAAAAGTTAAACAGTAAACACACGTGAGTATTTCCACGCTTCTCGTGACAACAGGGGCTTCAGGAGTCCGTGGAAGCCGCAGGTGGAGCCACAGGTCTCGACTGTCTCACTCACCTTTCATACGTGGCCTTGCACAGGTCGGACACCACAGCCTGGAAGTCCGGGTTCTCTGTCTGTTCGCATTTCAGCTTGTTGAACAGTGATTCGCCATGATGAGTCAGACACTGCCTCAACAGTTCTCTGTCCATCCTCTGCTTTCACGGGACTGCGGTCACATTGTTGTCCAAGTCCAACACGCAGCGGCCGATCTGCTTACATCGATTTAGCTTCCGGCTAAACAATTACCAAATGTGATATTCGTCTTGCGGTCAAAACATTTTTTTTAAATCAATAGATGCATCGGTTTGCCAGATGTATGAGGCAATTTGCGAAAGGTTTAATTGTTTAGGGAACAGGCTGAGAAACACAGTTTATTAGACATTAAACTCGACAACAACTAGCGTTACTCAAGTCTCCGTGCGTTAGCCTGCAGAAATGGACGACTGCGCATGCGCAGGGTGTGTTACACTCAAACTGTTCGGAGAAACAAGTTGTATGTAGGAACCTTACTGGGCGACAATTAGGACAGTTTAGTGGGAAATCCACTGTGCCCATCAGATACATTATAGTTTTATTCGGGGTTTATACATTTTTAGATGTGTTGTAATCAAAACAGTATTTCAAAAAAAAAATTCAAAATGAAATTGAAAAATGTGTCAGCTTACAATAAGCTATAGCCGACCGTTGTACCTCATCCTATAGCAATTATTAAAAAAAAAAAGAAAAGTAAAATATCTGCAATTTAGTCCTACAAACAGCCTTAAGTAGACAACTATGCTTTAAAGGGCACAATCATTTTGATTTCCTGAACTTACAACACACAGCAGCAACACAGGCTGTCAGCAAAACAATCAGTATTGTTTTGTATAAATAGTTTTCAGCTATTTAGCGCAAATAAGGGCTTCAGCACAGGTTAGTAGATCAATGAGTGCAACCTGTGCAACATAAATTATGGTTTAAATATATAATATACAAGTTGTTTCAGCTATTGCTTTTTAAACACATAATTATGAATTGTACAGTGCATACATATATTGATAGTTTTGAATGGAGGCACATATGTTACAAAAAAGATCAGTTTTTATTAGAGTTAAGCTTAGAGTTCACACATGTGGATGTAATTAAATTAGTAATTAAAGTAGTGATAACAGTAAAACTAAAGTTATAATGTGAATAGTAGAGTTTGAACTGACCCAAAAGCAGAGGGAGCCGATCAAGAGAGGTGTGTAGAAACCTGTTTGACAGCCTTAATGAGGGTTTCCAGTAACAACTTGGCTTTGGCAAGAGCACATTCATTATAATGGAATTTTCTTTATGTGGAAAACTTGTGTTGATGGTGATGTACTTTCTCTCTACTAAATCTCGGTTATTTAAAACCAGCTAGTGTCACTCTAAAACAAAAAGGTCCTCACTGGAGCATCAGATTCCTGCATATCAGTTATGTTGACAAAATAATTGACAGTTTTAAATCCTTAAATTGTTTTACCAAGTGTTACCAATAATGTCATGCATATACAGGATATTCCAACACCATCAGGAAGCATCATTATGCTTAAGATAAGATTAACTCCCAGGCTAAAGAGGGACTGCTGACAGACAGCTAACTGGTTGGTCATTGGCTCAGTTGTGCTTCCAAAAATGTTCTAGAATTTTTTAGTGCATCCTAAAGACTCGCTAATGAAATATAAAATATAAAATATAAATGATGTACTCTGGTTAAGCATTTTCCATCTTGGTTATAGCTTAGAATGTGTATGACAAACTTTAAGAAAAGAGTAATTACACTATTGAAAAACATTCAAACCCAAATGTGTTAACACCGTCCGTCCTTACCAATCATGACTCATGATCCACACAGCACTGAATAATTAATTTTCTGTTATTCTTGGCATGATGTAAGGTCACTGCAGATTGTTTCAACTGTATGATGTGTCATACAGTCATGTCTTATAATTGATCTTGTCGTGTCCTATATTTTGTAAATATTTGTGTGTGTGTGTGTGTGTGTGTGTGTGTGTGACATACCTGGTTTTTCAAGTTATATGAAAGTAGCGTCTGTTACCAATGCACTGCTGCTCCCTCCCTCACTCACTCCCTATTGAGGGAGGAGTAATTCATAAACAAAGTGCAATGTAGAATCATAGTCAAAATACTTGTCTTTACCTAGAGTAGTGAGAAGTAAAACCAGTCATCATGGAAAGAAAGTTCTTTTGTTGGATATTATTGCTCGGATATTTGCATGCGTCATCTGCACAAAGTAACTATTGATTACAAATTTCATTACAAGTGATATTTTCATGTCTTTGATTGTTTGTGTGTTACTTTCTAATATGGTATACCATATCATGTATCAGAGTAGACAGTAGTAGTGTTAAGTATTCAAGTATTTCAGTCTGTGCTTTACACTTGATTTGACAAAATATTGCTATCTATTATTGCCTGCCATTGATCTCTGTAGTCTAATGAGATGAACTTGAATAATTTCAACACTGTAAATTACTTCAAGATGAGATAAGATAACAAATATTGGACTGAAAGTGTGTTTATTTTTTAAATTTAAAGAAAATTACTAATTAGAAAATGTGCACACATCTTTGCATGAATTCCCTTAAAATAAAATTATCCAAATTAATTTAACGAAATTAGTAATTCAAATGGAGCTGATTCATGGGCTTTACAATTTTTGTAATTTCCATCTAAAATGACTAACTATACAAATGCACACAATTTCAGTTTGCCTGAATCATCTTAAAAATGGAATTATGAAAATGGATTTGATAAATTAAGTAATTATGTAATTAAAATAGGGTTACATGGAACTGATTTGTCGGCTTTGGTTAATTTCCAAGATGGCATTTAGTGCCTGAACCTTGGTCGTCCGTCAAGGGACACTGGAGAATGATAAACTGGAGCATAAACATAAATCCTGTCTGGCAGACAGCTTCAGGTGTCCCTGTCTCCCTTTTGAAGAGTTAGTAAAAAACAAAACAAAAAGAGGTTGAAAAGGTTTCTATGTGTCCTTTATAGCATTATTGGTTTGATAGCATTGTTAGACATGGAATAATAAATATTGAAAATCATTATGTCTAATTGTGATGAATACTAAAACACCACAAAAAGTTAATCCAAATTTGAAGGTGCATATACAAAAACAAATCACATATGAACGAGTAAATCTCTCATCAACCTCAGTCAAGGTCTTACCATTTCTGAAAGAGATGTTTTTTTTACAGTCAGTATTGCAGTATGAGGAAGACTTAAGATTTATACAACAGTACTTTGGTCTGACGGTCGGTACTCTGGTGAAGGTGGAAGAATCACTTAAATTGTATGTGATCTTCCTTTTGACAGGATGAATGCTGACAAGAAAATGTGTGGCTCTTCAAAAACTATTTTTTTCTATGTTTGGTGACAGTTGTAAAAGCACACATTCCGACAGACAATGGATCCTAATATATAAAATCCTTGATGAAAGTCATAATATAAGATAAATATGAAAAGTCATATAGAGATACTGTGGTATTTCATTGGATTATTTTTCTGAAATTCTTTGTATTGCCACAAGGCGCCACAATTGCAGCCTCTACAACACCAGCTCCAACCACCACAACTGCAGCAACCACAACTCCTGCTCCAACCACCACAACTGCAGCCGACACAACTCAGGCTCCAACCACCACAACTGCAGCCATCACCACACAAGCTGCAACCACCACAAGTGTAGTCAGCACGACATCGGCTCCAACCTCCACAACTCCAGTTGCAACCACCACATCTGCAACCTCTTCAACCACAACTGCAGCCACAACAACTCCAGCTCCAACCACCACAACTGCAGCCACCACAACACCAGCTCCAACCACTACAACTGCAGCCACAACAACTCCAGCTCCAACAACCACAACTGCAGCTCAAACTACAACAACTGCAGCCACCACAACTTCGGCTCCAACCACCACGACTGCAGCCACCACAACTGAGGCTCCAACCACCACGACTGCAGCCACCACAACTGAGGCTCCAACAACCACGACTGCAGCCACCACAACTCAGGCTCCAACCACAACAACTGCAGCCACCACAACTCAGGCTCCAACCACCATGACTGCAGCCACCACAACTGAGGCTCCAACCACCACGACTGAAGCCACCACAACTGAGGCTCCAACCACCACAACTGCAGCCGCTACAACTCAGGCTCCAACCACAACAACTGCAGCCACCACAACTCAGGCTCCAACCACCACAACTGCAGCCGCTACAACTCAGGCTCCAACCACAACAACTGCAGACACCACAACTGAGGCTCCAACCACCACGACTGCAGCAGCCACAACTCAGGCTCCAACTACCACAACTGCAGCCACCACAACTCAGGCTCCAACCACCACAACTGCAGCCACAACAACACTAGTTCCAACCACAACAACTGCAGCCACAACAACTCCAGCTCCAACCACCACAACTGCAGCCACCACAACACCAGCTCCAACCATCACAACTGCAGCCACCACAACTGAGGCTCCAACCACCATGACTGAAGCCACCACAACTGAGGCTCCAACCACCACGACTGCAGCCACCACAACTCAGGCTCCAACCACAGCAACTGCAGCCACCACAACTCAGGCTCCAACCACCACAACTGCAGCCACCACAACTGAGGCTCCAACCACCACGACTGAAGCCACCACAACTCAGGCTCCAACCACAACAACTGCAGCCACCACAACTCAGGCTCCAACCACCACAACTGCAGCCACCACAACTGAGGCTCCAACCACAACAACTGCAGCCACCACAACTGAGGCTCCAACCACCACGACTGAAGCCACCACAACTGAGGCTCCAACCACCACGACTGCAGCCACCACAACTCAGGCTCCAACCACAACAACTGCAGCCACCACAACTCAGGCTCCAACCACCACAACTGCAGCCACCACAACTGAGGCTCCAACCACCACGACTGAAGCCACCACAACTGAGGCTCCAACCACCACAACTGCAGCCGCTACAACTCAGGCTCCAACCACAACAACTGCAGCCACCACAACTGAGGCTCCAACCACCACGACTGCAGCCACCACAACTGAGGCTCCAACCACCACGACTGCAGCCACCACAACTCAGGCTCCAACCACCACGACTGCAGCCACCACAACTGAGGCTCCAACCACCACGACTGCAGCCACCACAACTCAGGCTCCAACCACCACGACTGCAGCCACCACAACTCAGGCTCCAACCACCACGACTGAAGCCACCACAACTGAGGCTCCAACCACCACGACTGCAGCCACCACAACTGAGGCTCCAACTACCACGACTGCAGCCACCACAACTCAGGCTCCAACCACCACGACTGCAGCCACCACAACTGAGGCTCCAACTACCACGACTGCAGCCACCACAACTCAGGCTCCAACCACCACAACTGCAGCCACAACAACACCAGCTCCAACCACCACAACTGCAGCCGACACAACTCAGGCTCCAACCACCACAACTGCAGCCGACACAACTCAGGCTCCAACCACAACAACTGCAGCCACAACAACTCCAGCTCCAACCACCACAACTGCAGCCACCACAACACCAGCTCCAACCACCACAACTGCAGCCGACACAACTCAGGCTCCAACCACCACAACTGCAGCCATCACCACACAAGCTGCAACCACCACAATCGTAGTCAGCACGACATTGGCTCCAACTTCCACAACTCCAGTTGCAACCACCACATCTGCAACCTCTTCAACTACAACTCCAGCCACCACAACTGCAGCCACCACAACTCCAACTGCCACTACCACAACTGCAGCCACAACAACTCCAGCTCCAACCACCACAACTGCAGACACCACAACTCCAGCTCCAACCACCACGACTGCAGCCACCACAACTGAGGCTCCAACCACCACGACTGCAGCCACCACAACTGAGGCTCCCACCACCACGACTGCAGCCACCACAACTGAGGCTCCAACCACCACGACTGAAGCCACCACAACTGAGGCTCCAACCACCACGATTGCAGCCACCACAACTGAGGCTCCAACAACCACGACTGCAGCCACCACAACTCAGGCTCCAACCACAACAACTGCAGCCACCACAACTCAGGCTCCAACCACCACAACTGCAGCCACCACAATTGAGGCTCCAACCACCACGACTGAAGCCACCACAACACCAGCTCCAACCACAACAACTGCAGCCACCACAACTGAGGCTCCAACCACCACGACTGAAGCCACCACAACTGAGGCTCCAACCACCACAACTGCAGCCACCACAACTCAGGCTCCAACCACAACAACTGCAGCCACCACAACTGAGGCTCCAACCACCACGACTGAAGCCACCACAACTGAGGCTCCAACCACCACGACTGCAGCCACCACAACTCAGGCTCCAACCACAACAACTGCAGCCACCACAACTGAGGCTCCAACCACCACGACTGAAGCCACCACAACTGAGGCTCCAACCACCACAACTGCAGCCGCTACAACTCAGGCTCCAACCACAACAACTGCAGCCACCACAACTGAGGCTCCAACCACCACGACTGCAGCCACCACAACTCAGGCTCCAACCACCACGACTGCAGCCACCACAACTGAGGCTCCAACCACCACGACTGCAGCCACCACAACTCAGGCTCCAACCACCACGACTGCAGCCACCACAACTCAGGCTCCAACTACCACGACTGCAGCCACCACAACTCAGGCTCCAACCACCACAACTGCAGCCACAACAACACTAGTTCCAACCACAACAACTGCAGCCACAACAACTCCAGCTCCAACCACCACAACTCCAGCCACCACAACACCAGCTCCAACCACCACAACTGCAGCCGACACAACTCAGGCTCCAACCACCACAACTGCAGCCATCACCACACAAGCTGCAACCACCACAAGTGTAGTCAGCACGACATCGGCTCCAACCTCCACAACTCCAGTTGCAACCACCACATCTGCAACCTCTTCAACTACATCTCCAGCCACCACAACTGCAGCCACCACAACTCCAACTGCCACTACCACAACTGCAGCCACAACAACTCCAGCTCCAACCACCACAACTGCAGCCACCACAACACCAGCTCCAACCACCACAACTGCAGCCACAACAACTCCAGCTCCAACCACCACAACTGCAGACACCACAACTCCAGCTCCAACCACCACAACTGCAGCCACAACAACTCCAGCTCCAACCACCACAACTGCAGCTCAAACTACAACAACTCCAGCCACCACAACTTCAGCTCCAACCACCACAACTTCTGCCACCGAGACATCAGCTCCAACAACCACAACTTCAGCCACCACAATTACGGCACCAACGACCACAACTGTAGCCACCACAACCCCAGCTCAAACCACTACAGCTGCAGTTACTACAACACAGATTCTAACCACCACAGCCCCAGCTGTAGCTACCACAACTGCAGTCGACACAACTCCAACACCAACCACTACATGTGTAACCACAGCGACTTCAGCTCCATCCACCACAAATATGGCAACCACAACCGCTGCTCCAACCACAACAACTCCAATTGCAACCACCACAATCCCAGTTCTAACAACCACAACTGCAGCAACCACAACTCCTGCTGCAACCACTACAACTGCAGCTACTTCAACACATATTCCATCCACCACAGCCCCAGCCATAGCAACCACAACTGCAGCCGACCCAACTCCGACTCCAACTACCACAACTGCACCTTCAACCACCACAAGTGTAGTCACCACAATTCTGACTCAAACTACCACAACTGCAGCCGACACAACTACGACGCCAACAACGACAGGTTCAACACCAACTCCAACCACCACAAGTGTAGAAACCACAACCCTGACTCAAACTACCACAGTTGCAGCAACCACAACTCCAGCTCCAACCACCACAACTGCAGCCACCACAACACCAGCTCCAACCACCACAACTGCAGACACCACAACTCCAGCTCCAAGTACCACAACTGCAGCCACTACAACTCCTACTCAAACCACCACAACTGCAGCCACAACAACTCCAGCTCCAACCACCACAACTGCAGCCACCACAACACCAGCTCCAACCACCACAACTGCAGACACCACAACTCCAGCTCCAACCACCACAACTGCAGACACCACAACTCCAGCTCCAAGTACCACAACTGCAGCCACTACAACTCCTACTCAAACCACCACAACTGCAGCCACAACAACTCCAGCTCCAACCACCACAACTGCAGCCACCACAACACCAGCTCCAACCACCACAACTGCAGACACCACAACTCCAGCTCCAAGTACCACAACTGCAGCCACTACAACTCCTGCTCAAACCACCACAACTGCAGTTCAAACTACAACAACTGCAGCCACCACAACTTCGGCTCCAACCACCACAACTGCAGCCACCGAGACATCAGCTCCAACAACCACAACTGCAGCCACCACAACTCCAGCTCCAACCACTACAACTGCAGCTACTACAACACATATTCCAACCAACACAGCCCCAGCTGTAGCTACCACAACTGCAGCAACCACAACTCCTGCTCAAACCACAACAACTGCAGCCACTACAACTCCCACTCTAGTAACGACAACTGCAGACACCACAACTTCGGCTCCAACCACCACAACTGCAGCCACCGAGACATCAGCTCCAACATTCACAACTCCAGCTCCAACCACCACAACTTCGGCCACCACAATTACGGCACCAACTACCACAACTGCAGCCACCACAACTTTGGGTCCAACCACCACAAATGCAGCCACCACGACATTGTCTCCAACCGCCACAACTCCAGCTCCAACCACCACTACTACAGCAACCACAACTCCAGCTCCGACTGCCACAACTTCAGCCACCACAACTCCAGCTCCAACCACAACAACTCCAATTGCAACCACTGCAATCCCAGTTCTCACAACCACAACTGCAGCAACCGCAACTCCTGCTGCAACCACCACAATGGCAGCCACCACAACTGCAGCTACAACAACTCCAGCTACAACCACTACAACTGCAGCTACTCCAACACAGATTCCAACCGCCACAGCCCCAGCTGTAGCAACCACAACTGCAGCAACCACAACTTCAGCTCCATCCACCACAAATATGGCAACCACAACCCCTGCTCCAACCACAACAACTCCAATTGCAACCACCACAACCCCAGTTCTCACAACCACAACTGCAGCAACCACAACTCCTGCTGCAACCAGTACAACTGTAGCTACTCCAACACAGATTCCAACCACTACAGCCCCAGGTGTAGCAACCACAACTGCAGCCGACACAACTCCAACTCCAACCACGGCAGCTGTAACCACAACTCCAGGTGCCTCTACCACAACTGCAGCCACAACAACTCCAGCTCCAACCACCACAACTGCAGCTCCAACCACCACAACACCAGCTCCAACCACCACAAGTGTAGTAACCACAACCCTGACTCAAACTACCACAACTGCAGCTACCACAACTCCTGCTACAACCACCACAACTCCTGCTCCAACCAACACAACTCCTGCTCAAACCACAACCACGGCAGACAGCACATCCCTGCCTCCAACCACCACAGCTGTAACCACTGCAACTCTCGCTCCAACCACCACAAGTCCAGCTCCTATTGTTATGACTCCAACTCCAACCACGGCAGCTGTAACCACAACTCCAGCTGCCACTACCACAACTGCAGCCACAGCAACTCCAGCTCCAACCACCACAACTGCAGCTCCAACCACCACAACACCAACTCCAACCACCACAAGTGTAGAAACCACAACCCTGACTCAAACTACCACAGTTGCAGCTACCACAACTCCTGCTACAACCACCACAACTCCTGCTCCAACCAACACAACTCCTGCTCAAACCACTACAACTGCAGCCACCACAACTCCAACTCCAACCACAACCACGGCAGACAGCACATCCCTGCCTCCAACCACAACAACTGCAGCCACTACAACTCCCACTCTAGTAACGACAACTGCAGACACCACAACTTCGGCTCCAACCACCACAACTGCAGCCACCGAGACATCAGCTCCAACATTCACAACTCCAGCTCCAACCACCACAACTTCGGCCACCACAATTACGGCACCAACTACCACAACTGCAGCCACCACAACTTTGGGTCCAACCACCACAAATGCAGCCACCACGACATTGTCTCCAACCGCCACAACTCCAGCTCCAACCACCACTACTACAGCAACCACAACTCCAGCTCCGACTGCCACAACTTCAGCCACCACAACTCCAGCTCCAACCACAACAACTCCAATTGCAACCACTGCAATCCCAGTTCTCACAACCACAACTGCAGCAACCGCAACTCCTGCTGCAACCACCACAATGGCAGCCACCACAACTGCAGCTACAACAACTCCAGCTACAACCACTACAACTGCAGCTACTCCAACACAGATTCCAACCGCCACAGCCCCAGCTGTAGCAACCACAACTGCAGCAACCACAACTTCAGCTCCATCCACCACAAATATGGCAACCACAACCCCTGCTCCAACCACAACAACTCCAATTGCAACCACCACAACCCCAGTTCTCACAACCACAACTGCAGCAACCACAACTCCTGCTGCAACCAGTACAACTGTAGCTACTCCAACACAGATTCCAACCACTACAGCCCCAGGTGTAGCAACCACAACTGCAGCCGACACAACTCCAACTCCAACCACGGCAGCTGTAACCACAACTCCAGGTGCCTCTACCACAACTGCAGCCACAACAACTCCAGCTCCAACCACCACAACTGCAGCTCCAACCACCACAACACCAGCTCCAACCACCACAAGTGTAGTAACCACAACCCTGACTCAAACTACCACAACTGCAGCTACCACAACTCCTGCTACAACCACCACAACTCCTGCTCCAACCAACACAACTCCTGCTCAAACCACAACCACGGCAGACAGCACATCCCTGCCTCCAACCACCACAGCTGTAACCACTGCAACTCTCGCTCCAACCACCACAAGTCCAGCTCCTATTGTTATGACTCCAACTCCAACCACGGCAGCTGTAACCACAACTCCAGCTGCCACTACCACAACTGCAGCCACAGCAACTCCAGCTCCAACCACCACAACTGCAGCTCCAACCACCACAACACCAACTCCAACCACCACAAGTGTAGAAACCACAACCCTGACTCAAACTACCACAGTTGCAGCTACCACAACTCCTGCTACAACCACCACAACTCCTGCTCCAACCAACACAACTCCTGCTCAAACCACTACAACTGCAGCCACCACAGCTCCAACTCCTGCTCAAACCACTACAACTGCAGCCACCACAACTCCAACTCCAACCACAACCACGGCAGACAGCACATCCCTGCCTCCAACCACCACAACTGTAACCACTACAACTCTCGCTCCAACCACCACAACTGCAGCAACCACAACTCCAGCTCCAACCATGACAGCTGCAGCCACCACATCTCTACTTCCAACCACTACAACTGCAACTACTACAACTCTCGCTCCAACCACCACAAGTCCAGCTCCTATTGTTATGACCACCACACCCCCAATCACGTCAACTACAGAAAAAACAACAACCAACGGTACATGACTCCCTGATTTTTCCCTCTTAATGTTTTCCTTTATATTTCACTATCCTGGTTATACTGCACAAATTGAAACTCAAAGTATTGTTTGAACATTCAATAGGCTAGTAAAGGTATTTGTCATAATTTAAGGGGTGTTGAAATATATATATATATATATATATATATATATATATATATATATATATATATATATATATACACAGATGGGTACAAGAGAGACCTGAGTACAGCAGACAGAAAGAAAAACAAACACAGCCAGACATAACAGAAGGACATAGAGCATCAGAGACAATCACAGACATCAGTAAATAGATTTGAAGATGAAAGTTTATATAATTTTTGTAGGAATGCATTGTCTTACACTTTGGTCCAAAATCCTCCATAGATTATAAACTTGGTTTAGATCTGGTGTAGATCTGTGCAAGTGCAAAATCTTCCCCCAACTGTATCAAAAACCAAAGACTGAAGAACACAATTCTGGTTATGGACAGATATCTATTGGAGATGCCAACATTTGACATTGAATTTTAGTGATTAATAGTGGTCACAGAAAAGTGATGAATTGATTAATTGTACTTTGCATCCTACATTTTATTTACAATTAACTGACCCCAAGTCTACGTGTAGTTAAAAATTAACCAAAACAGATGATCTATGATTTACAGAATATAGCTTTAAAGCTTACTTCTCAATTGTTTTTTTTCAGTGATTATGTCCTTGAATTATGTTTAACATTAGTAATGGAGCTGTAAAAATAAATGGTCTAGGATTAGCAAGAATTATTTTTAATTTTTTTTATTAGTCTTTTATTTATTTCTACATGTAATGTTTTCTTTTAATCCCCAAAGGGTTGGTATTATTGGCACATCTACAGATGAAGATAACTTCCCTCGGAGAGGTCAGCAATGGAACGATCATTGAAGTTGTTAAACAGGTATGTGGAACAAAATGTATGAAGGCTCTTCAGCTAACTTTATTAATGTTAATGTATACATAAAATGTAAAAGTCGGGGTGAAGGGAATGAGATCGATCTACTGATGTGTAATTTATGTGTTTCCTTTCCATTTAGTTTTTCAGAGAGCAGCTCCTGAATGGAACAGCCCACACAATCAATGTGACAAACATTCGAAGGGTTAGAGTTGCCCCGTAGAAGCTTCATGTGGACAGAAATAATCCAAAGTGAATAAATAATGACAGCAATTCAAGCTTGTGCTGGTGGTATTGTTTTAACACAATGTGAAGGGGTTAGTTCTCCTCAACCAGTTCATCAGATCTGGAAGGAGATTTTTTTTGACACTTTGTGCATACACATCAAATATTACTGTACTCCACTGTGCTGCAGTGATCTACAGCCAATATCTCCAAACCACCAGAAGTACCTGGATTGCACTCCAGGTAAAAGAAAAAGTGTTTTTGATTTAACTTGGAGGCTTATATTTTAGGCTCAGCCCCATCCTATGCCTTATTATCGTAATTTTGTTTAATGAAATCAAAAAAACTCTCTAGAAGTCAACATTAAGACCCATTTTCACTCTGTATAATCCCCAAACAATATTTCAGTACTTCACTGTTGGCTGTATTTCCCAGGAATCCGACTCAAGTGTCAAATGGATGGAGGAACAACTTCCATGCTGACAAGCCTGGTAACCAGGAAACTAGAAAACTATGTTTTTTACTCACTTCTTCCCTTCCATTATACATAAATGAGGAAACATTCCACAAAAAACACTGGCAACAATAACTCGGTGAGTGTCGGATACCAAGTGTGTGAAGATTGTACCTTGAATCAGGGAAATCAGTAATGACAGTAATGACAAGTATTACTGACAAAATGCTCGGTAATGTCTACTGAATGTGAATCTGTTTTGTCTTGATTTGATTTATTATTATTATTTTTTCCAGCTTATACAAAAACCGGAATATGAATGCACAGCTTCTTAGTTACATGGGGGGTGCTGTGCTTTAAAACAACACCTTGATCTTGGTACAGAGAAGGAAGTCTAAGACATCCTGTGTGCAGGTTAACTTTCTAAAGAAAGTTCCATTGCTTGTGCTTGTTTGCCCTCGGTTTAAGTCTCTTGTCCATTTGGTAAACTTACCTCTCCAGGGTACTAGTAGTTTATTAGTTGTGGGATATATAGAAATGTTTAAAAATGTGACACACTTAAGCAGGATAAGCTATTTGTGTGTCATTTATTATTTTCTTGCTGCAAGGCTATGCAGACAGAATGAATTTCTTTTCAAACGTAAATGACCAAAATATTTATATATATATATTTTTGTAAAAAAATAATTATTTATATTGTTTTGATGTATATTACACTCTAAAACTGTCATTTAGTGTGATAATTATCACAGTCACTTTCTCTAAAGACTATATGACCATTTATGCAGTGTCATATCAAAACCATTATAGACATTTTGGTTTTGCTTAGATTTAACTAACTAGATTTATAACACAAGATTAACAGTTATGTTATTTTATGTTGTGTTATGGTGTTGTGAAAGACATATATATTTGAAGTGCCCAATCCTTTTGAAAATGAACGTTATTCAACATTTGATTTTAAAGCAAAGAGAATCATTGTGTACATTAATTGTCAAGATCTACATTAAAACATTATGTAAAAATAAAAAGGATAGTGAAACATTTTCTGTTAATTGTGTTAAAAAGTATGTCAATATTATTATATATATCAACGGAAAGCTGTCAAACAGAGGCAGTCTGAAAATCTATGTGTGTGGTAGGTGCATGACTTTGGAAGCTGTATCTACAGTATATTGGAATAACAATTGAAAGATTAACATCAACAACCAAGTCATCCTATCTGTCATCATATCTGAATGTACAATAGCCAAAACTCCTAATTGTTGTTATGGTCACAATCACATTAACGATTCCTTCAAACTCTTCTGACAGACATTATTGTTCCCATGACATGAAAGCAATTACAGTATGTACACAGCTGCCATTATACACTTGACTCTGAATGAATGAGGCTTTCAATAAAAACGATGGTCTAGGCTCACCTATCAGGTCAAACGAGTATTGTGACAAATGCAACAAAATGCTCATAGACCAGCACCTATATCCCCAGCTGTGGGGTGGCGTTTTTCTCAGTCACATTGTTCATATCCTGCAGAACAGTAGCAGCATATTGGGGACATGGCAAGTTGTCCCCTCACATCAACCTTATGGTGTCACTATAGTACAGAAAGTCCTCCTCCATTTCCACCTCAGTTACCAGCAAACTCGCATGCTGAGGTTGGATCAACACCTCTGCGGTGGCCTACCTGGACAGGTGGGGGGGGTTTCATCATTCTGAACAGCTATATTTAGTGCAAATATGGGCTTCAGCATGGATAACTATAATCTAATCTTTTTACTAGATTAATGAGTACAAAGTTTCTCACTCTTCGTATGACTTGATTTTTCTGATCAATCAGATACAGGAAGAGTTCTTTTTTATCTAGATTAAATCATTCATTTAAGAAAGAAAGTAAAAGTCATACCAGGGTCTTTCTACACAGCATTCATCAGCTATGACAGTTTTCAGGAAGGCTCATGTGTTTCCACTCTATGCGTTTTTTCTATATTGGCTCAATTGGGCTGGCAAATTATATTTTAGATTTTGAGTCACACCCTCATGAAGACAATTATTCATACAGACTTTTTTTCTGAAAAACATTTCTGTTATTGCACTAAAACATTATTTAAATAATAGTAACACTTCCAAAACAAATATCACTCATAATAAATATGATATGAAAATCATGATCTACCGCTTTTATACAGGAGTTTAGGTTAATATTATAGGGCCTTTAAATATCATGTTTACTAGTACCACATTCTGTGTCATTTTGTGTCATATTTAACACTTTCTGTCCTAAAGACGCATTAATAAACTGTAAATAATGTAATGGCTGAGCATTTCCAATCTTGACTATTGCTTTGAGTGTGAAATGTCATCTTTTGAAAAAATAGGAAATTTTACTGATGAAAAACATTCAAACAAAGACCCAAATGACTGACTCAAAGTTAAACTAATTGCCAATGATTCTCAAAGAGCTGGATTAATTCTGCATGGTGTAAGGTCACTGCAGAGTTTTTCAATGTTATGATGTGTTTTATGATTTAGTTTGTGGTCTCCAATATTTTGTACACAAGGTGAGTCAGAGACGTCTAACCTGGTTTTTCAAGTTATATGAGAGTAGCTTCTGTCACGAATGCCTTGTCACTTCCTCTAAAGCTGGGGGAGGAGTAATTCACAAGCTAAAAGCAATGTAAAATCACAGACAGAATACTTGTCTGTACCTGGAGTAGTGAGAAGCAACTCGAGTCATCATGGAAAGAAAAATATTTTGGATATTTTTGCTTGTATGTTTATATGGATTCTCTATAACAGGTAACTAATCAAGTGATATTTTATGGCTTTGATTGTTTGTATTTTACTTTCTAACATGCCTTATTGTATCAGAGTAGACCAAGGACAATAGTAATGTATTCAAATCTGAAGAGAACCAATGGTTTCAGTCTGTTTTACATGTGACATTCTACAAATGAATTAATTGTTATTGCTTCTCATTTTTCATTTAAAAAACTATTAATTGTAGTCTAATTAAATAAATGTGGGTTATTTAACAATGTAAATTACTGCAAGATAAGATGACACAAAAGAACTTGGACTGAAAAACAGAAATTACATTATTAAAATTACATTATTATAAAGGGTTTTGCTTTGGTTAATCTCCAAGATGACATTTACTGCCTGAATGATCTTCTGTCAAGGATACTGGAGAATAATAATAAAAATAAATCTTGGCAGGCAGATGGCATCAGGTACCACTGTCTCACTTTCAAAGAGTTAGTTAAAAACAAAACATCTGTAGGGGGGCATTTTTATATAACTCACCGGTTAAATTATGTAAAGGTCTAAAGTCATGCATAATAAAGAGCAGGGTGCTTTGAGTGACAGCAAATTTGTATGTGAAAACCTACATGGCAATAAACCCGATTCTGATTCTGAATATGAGGTTGGTGCCCTCACAGCTACGATCAGGATAGAGACGTAGCAATGCGTATCCATGGCACTGTGTACATTTAAGTAGCCGTGAACTTATTTTAGGGTGTTGTCCGTGTTTTCATCTAAGAACTTTGAACACAATTTGAACACACTGAAAAGCAAAGCCAATGTGAAAGTGCCATGAACCTGCATGCTTTCCAGTGGCCAGCAGGGCGCTGGCTCAAAAATACCAAGATATCAACAGCTATTTGGCCATGACAAACATGAGGCTTCAAAACGGTATTCCACAAACCAATGGGTGACTTCAGGGTGGCAATATCAACTTATTTTATACAGTCTACGATCCCGACATATAATGGATCCTATTATTTCCCTCCTTGGTGAAAGTCCTCAAGGAAGATAAACATGACAAGAGATATGGAAATACTGAAGTATTAGATTTTATTGTTAATCTGAAATTCTTTAATGTCAACACTGCACCTCCTGTCACAGCAGTTACAGCTACCACAACTGCAGCCGCCGCATCTCCAGCTCCAAACAACGCAACTGCAGCCAACACATCTCCAGCTCCAATCAACGCAACTGCAGCCAACACATCTCCAGCTCTAATCAACGCAACTGCAGCCGCCACATCTCCAGCTCCAATCAACGCAACTGCAGCCAACACATCTCCAGCTCCAATCAACGCAACTGCAGCCGCCACATCTGCAGCTCCAATCAACGCAACTGCAGCTGCCACATCTGCAGCTGCAATCAACGCAACTGCAGCCAACACATCTCCAGCTCTAATCAACGCAACTGCAGCCGCCACATCTGCAGCTCCAATGAACGCAACTGCAGCTGCCACATCTCCAGCTCCAATGAACGCAACTGCAGCCGCCACATCTGCAGCTCCAATCAACGCAACTGCAGCCAACACATCTCCAGCTCCAATCAATGCAACTGCAGCCGCCACATCTGCAGCTCCAATCAACGCAACTGCAGCCGCCACATCTGCAGCTCCAATGAACGCAACTGCAGCTGCCACATCTGTAGCTCCAATGAACGCAACTGCAGCTGCCACATCTCCAGCTCTAATCAACGCAACTGCAGCCGCCACATCTGCAGCTCCAATCAACGCAACTGCAGATAACACAACTCCGGCTCAAACCATGACAGCTGCAGTTACCACAACTCCGGCTGGAAATGGCACATTTGCGGCCAATGTAACTCTGGCTCCTCTAAATATGACAGCTGCACCATTGACCACTGCCCAGCTAACAACCATAACCTCAACAACCACACCCCAGATCATGTCAACTACAGAAAATACACCAACCAACGGTACGTGACTCCTTGAGCTTCCCCTTTTAATATTTTGTTTTTCTTACACTATTCTGGTTATGATGCAGAAATTGAAACTCAAAGTATTGTTGAACATTCAATAGGGTAATACAGGCATTTGCCATATATATATATGTATATATATATATTCAGATGGGTGACAAATTTAAGGACAAAGCCCCTTGCCAAGTCTTCCAAACTCTGTAGGAAGGATGAACACCATTTCTTAATAAGATATTCTTTCATTTATATATACAACCTTTATTCAATCAGGTAATCTCACTGAGATCAAGATCTCTTCTGCAAGAGAGACCTGAGTACAGCAGACACAAAGAAAAACAAACACAGCCAGACATAACAGAAGGACGTATAGCATCAGAGACAATCACAGACATCAGTAAATAGATTTGAAGAAAGTTTATATCACTTCATCTTATGGATATGGTGGTGGAGAGCATTATATTACACTTTGGTCCAAAATCTTCCACCAAGTGCAACAAATAACCAAAGAATGAAGAACACAAATCTGGTTAAAGACAGATATCTATAGGAGATGCTAACATTTGACATTGGACTTTAATGATACTCTTGTGGTCACAGAAAAGTGAATCTTGATGTAATTGTACTTGACTGAGAGCAAAAATCTGAATTCTGAATTTCATCCTTTATTCCATTTACAATTAATTGATCCCAAGTCTAGGTATAAATAAAAAAATACCAAAAGAGATGTTCAATGATTCACAGCATGTAGCTTTAAAGCTTACTTTAAAAGCCAATTCTTCTCAATTGTCTTCTTCAATGTTTATGTCCTGGAATTATGTTTAACATGAGTAATGGAGCTGGAAAAATTATATGTCCAAGGTCATGAAACATTTACCAGGAATTATTTTGACATTAAAATATAAATCCCACATTTGTCATTAGTCTTTTGTTAATTTCCATGAGTAATGCTTTATTTTAATCCCTACAGAATTGCTGTCATTGGCACATCTACAGATGAAGATAACTTCCTTAGGAGAGGTCAGCAATGGAACGATCATTGAACTTGTTGAAGAGGTATGTGAAACAGAATGTATGAAGGCTCTTCAGTTAACTTTATCATTGATAATGTATTCACACAATGTAACAGGTGGGGTGAAGGGAATGAGATCGAACTTCTAATGTGTTTTTTATGTGTTTCCTCTCTATTTAGTTTTTCAGAGAGCAGCTCCTGAATGGAACAGCCCACACAGCCACCGTGACAACCGTTCAAAGAGTTTCCCCGTAGAAGCTTCATGTGTACTGTCTTTTGCATCTTATTCATAATTATGTCAAATAAATCTAAAAAACTATCTTCAAGTTAACATTAAGACCCATTTTCACTGTGTGTAATCCCCAATCAATATTTCAGTCCTACGCTGAAGGAATTTTAATCATGCATTCAGCTCAAGTGTCAAATTATTTGCACAATACAATGGGACGCTCAAACCAAGCAATCTGATCTGTCAAAGAGGTTTTTAAGCAGCGTCAATAATGTCCATACTTTGTTACTGGAGGAGCAGTTTCATGCTGACATGCTGTAACCAGGAAACTAGAAAACTATGCTTCTTGCTCACTCTTCCTTTTGATTACACATAAATGAGGAAACGTTTCACACAAAACACTGCCAAAGGTAGCCTTGTTGAGTCCCACATACCAAGTGTATGAAGATTGTATCTTGAAATCAGTAACACCATTAATGAAGTATTAATGACAAAATTCTCAGAAATGTCTACTGAATTTAAATCTGTTTTGACTTGAGCCATGAAGACTTGATTTATTGAACTTATAGAATGTGTCTGTCCATCTCACTGGAGAAACCAGAATATGAAAGCACAGCTTGTTCCTTACCTGCAAGGTTAACTTTTTAAAGAAAGTTCCGTGATATGTGCTTGAGGCATACATTAGTGATTAAGTGTGTCTTTGTGTTTAACTTTGTATGGTTTTGGCAAATTGCCTCAGATTCAGCCTCTTGGTAAACTTGCCTCTCTTGGTATTAGTAGTTTATTAGGTGTGGATTATATAGAAATGTATACAAATGTGGTGCATTTAAGCAGGATAAGCTATTTGTGCTCCTGAACTGTGCACCTGTATGTGTCAGTCATTTATTATTCCGTCTATTATTTTGTTGAACCTGCAGACAGAATATATTTTTACCTCAACATCACTAAATACATTTTTTTTTTTTTTTTTACAAATTTTTCAAATTGTTCTGATGCCTATTACCATATTATCATTTAGTGTGATATTATGGTTGCTGCAACAATCACTTTCCCGTAAGACTATATGACCATTTATGCACTCATATCAAATCATTATAAATTTTTTGGTTTTGCTTTGATTAATACTAGATTTATAACATAAGATTAACAGTTATGTTATTTTATGTACAGTTATGCTCTTTTGAAAGATGAATAAAAAGGACATATCTGCATTAAGTGCCCTTGTTTGAGTTCTTTTTTGTCTTCTTTAATAAATCGTTTGAAAAGAAACTTTATTCAACATTTTATTTTAATGCAAATAGAATTGTATACACATTAATTGTCAAGAACTCATTTCAAGTGAACATTTTGCTATTAATCATATAAAATATTTCATCAGTATATCAAATTATGAATGTCAATATGCAAAATCAAATTATTCAAACTAACGACTCCGTATAGATGTCAAAAATGACATTGGGTTAGCAAATTACCCACCTAAAGAAAAATGTTTTCATACAGGCCATTTTTGCTGAAAAACCTTTCTGTTATTGCACACCACCACTTTCACATAGGAGTTTAGGTTAATATTATAGGGCCTTTAAATATCATGTTTACTAGTACCACATTCTGTGTTAGTAATATTTTATCTGGGATCATATCCAACACTTTCTGTCCTAAAGACGCATTAATAAACTGTAAATAATGTAATGGCTGAGCATTTCCAATCTTGACTATATCTTGACTATAGCTCTAGAGTGTGAAATGTCATCTTTTGAAAAAAGAGGAATTTTACTGATGAAAAACATTAAAGCTGTCGCTTTACCAATCATGACTCACATTAAAAGGATTGCCAATTATTCTCAAAGAACTGGATTAATGCCACATGGTGTAAGGTCACTGCAGAGGTATTCAATGTTATGATGTGTTTTACCATAAGTCTAACCTGGTTTTTCAAGTTATATGAGAGTTGTCTCAATCACAAATGCCTTTTCACTTCCTCTAAAGCTGGGGGAGGAGTAATTCACAAGCTAAAAGCAATTTAAAATCACAGACAGAATACTTGTCTATACCTGGAGTAGTGAGAAGCAACTCGAGTCATCATGGAAAGAAAAATATTTTGGATATTTTTGCTTGGATGTTTATATGGATTCTCTATAACAGGTAACTAATCAAGTGATATTTTATGGCTTTGATTGTTTGTATTTTACTTTTTAACATGCCTTATTGTATCAGAGTAGACCAGGGACAATAGTAATGTATTCAAATCTGAAGAGAACCAATGGTTTCATTCTGTTTTACATGTGACATTCTACAAAATATTGCTATTTGTTATTGCCTGCTACTCATCTTTCATTTAAAAAAATATTAATTGTAGTTTAATGAAATAAATGTGGGTTATTTCAACAATGTAAATTACTGCAAGTTTAGATAAAACAAAATATTTTGGACTAAAAAATAGAAATTACGTTATTAAAAAACAACACAAAAAAGTTGACACGGTTATTATTGTGCTTAAAAACAATATTTTTTCAATAGCACTGGAAATATAATATTGCAAAACATTGTATCTGATAGTGATTAATACTAAAACTCAAATTGCAAGTGCATATAAAACATCAAATCACATATAGAACAGCAAAGCACTCATCAATCTCTGTCAAGGTCTAACTATCTCTGAGTTATGCATTCGTTTTACAGTCAGTACTATACCACGTAAATAACAGAAGACTTATACGAGAGTAGTTTGGCCAGATGGCCGGTGCTCAGGTGAGGGTGGTAGGGTCACCTACATCACTAGGATCTTCCTTTTTAGAGCATTTCATAAGAAAATTCATGCCAGAAAATAGTTTGGTCACAGTTGTACAAACTGACATCTCGACCAAGCGGCCACTTCGAATGACCACTTGAGACTGGCTCAAGCGAGTTAATACTCAAAGACCCAAAAACCAAGATGACGATAGCCATTTGGCCATGCCAAACATGAAGCTTCAAAACAGTAGTCCACAAACCAATGGTTGACTTCATAGTGGCTACATCCACTTCTTATACAGTCTATGATCACGACATATAATCAGAATCAGAATCAGCTTTACTGGCCATGAATACGTAAACAAACAAGGAATTTGACTCCGTTTTTTCTGTTGCTCTCAACGTACATACACAGAAATAGACAAATAAACAAGAAAACAGGGACAGCAAAGGTAAGCATAAACATTTAACTGCTATGTACTGATAAAAAAATAAATATATACACAAAGTATATTTATGAACATAACACAACGACAATGAAGTGGAGAAATGGATCCTATTATTTCCCTCCTTGGTGAAAGTCCTCATGGAAAATAAACATGGCAGGACACATGAAAATACTTGAGTATTTGATTTGATTGTTAATCTGAAATTATTTAATGATAACACTATAACTCCTGTAACAGCAGTTAGAGCCACCACAACTGAGGCTCCAACCACCACGACTGCAGCAACCACAACTGAGGCTCCAACCACCACGACTGCAGCCACCACAACTCAGGCTCCAACCACCACAACTGCAGCCACCACAACTCAGGCACCAACCACCACAACTGCAGCCGCTACAACTCAAACTCCAACCACCACAACTGCAGCCGCCACAACTGAGGCTCCAACCACCACAACAGAAGCCACCATGACATCGGCTCCAACCACCACGACTGCAGCCGCTACAACTCCGGCTCCAACCACAACAACTGCAGCTGCCACAACTCCGGCTCCAACCACCACAACTGCAGCCGCCACAACTCAAACTCCAACCACCACGACTGCAGCCAGCACAACTGAGGCTCCAACCACCACAACTGCAGCCACCACAACTCAGGCTCCAACCACCACGACTGCAGCCACCACAACTGAGGCTCCAACCACCACGACTGAAGCCACCACAACTCAGGCTCCAACCACCACAACTGCAGCCACCACAACTCAGGCTCCAACCACAACAACTGCAGCCACCACAACTCAGGCTCCAACTACCACGACTGCAGCCACCACAACTGAGGCTCCAACCACCATGACTGCAGCCACCACAACTGAGGCTCCAACCACCATGACTGCAGCCACCACAACTGAGGCTCCAACCACCACAACTGCAGCCGCTACAACTCAAACTCCAACCACCACAACTGCAGCCGCCACAACTCAGGCTCCAACCACCACAACTGAAGCCACCACGACATCGGCTCCAACCACCACAACTGCAGCTGCCACAACTCAGGCTCCAACCACCACAACTGCAGCTGCTACAACTCAAACTCCAACCACCACAACTGCAGCCGCCACAACTCCAGCTCCAACCACCACAACTCCAATTGCAACCACCACAATCCCAGTTGTCACAACCACAACTGCAGCCGCCACAACTCAAACTCCAACCACCACAACTGAAGCCACCACAACTGAAGCCACCACAACTGAAGCCACCACAACATCGGCTCCAACCACCACAACTACAGCCGCCACAATCCCAGTTGTCACAACCACAACTGAAGCCACCACAACTGAAGCCACCACGACATCGGCTCCAACCACCACAACTGCAGCCAGCACAACTGAGGCTCCAACCACCACGAGTGCAGCCAGCACAACTGAGGCTCCAACCACCACGAGTGCAGCCACCACAACTCAGGCTCCAACCACCACGACTGCAGCCACCACAACTCAGGCTCCAACCACCACGACTGCAGCCACCACAACTGAGGCTCCAACCACCACGACTGAAGCCACCACAACTCAGGCTCCAACCACCACAACTGCAGCTGCCACAACTCAGGCTCCAACCACCACAACTGCAGCTGCTACAACTCAAACTCCAACCACCACAACTGCAGCCGCCACAACTCCAGCTCCAACCACAACAACTCCAATTGCAACCACCACAATCCCAGTTGTCACAACCACAACTGCAGCCGCCACAACTCAAACTCCAACCACCACAACTGAAGCCACCACAACATCGGCTCCAACCACCACAACTACAGCTGCCACAATCCCAGTTGTCACAACCACAACTGCAGCCGCCACAACTCCGGCTCCAACCACCACAACTGAAGCCACCACGACATCGGCTCCAACCACCACAACTGCAGCCGCCACAACTCAAACTCCAACCACCACAACTGAAGCCACCACGACATCGGCTCCAACCACCACAACTGCAGCCGCTACAACTCAGGCTCCAACCACAACAACTGCAGCCACCACAACTCAGGCTCCAACCACCACGACTGCAGCCACCACAACTCAGGCTCCAACCACCACGACTGCAGCCACCACAACTGAGGCTCCAACCACCACGACTGCAGCCACCACAACTCAAACTCCAACCACCACAACTGCAGCCGCCACAACTCAGGCTCCAACAACCACAACTGCAGCCGCTACAACTCAAACTCCAACCACCACAACTGCAGCAGCCACAACTCCGGCTCCAACCACCACAACTGCAGCCGCCACAACTCCAGCTCCAACCACAACAACTCCAATTGCAACCACCACAATCCCAGTTGTCACAACACCAACTGCAGCCACCACAACTCAAACTCCAACCACCACAACTGAAGCCACCACAACATCGGCTCCAACCACCACAACTGCAGCCGCCACAACTCAGGCTCCAACCACCACGACTGCAGCCGCCACAACTCAAACTCCAACCACCACAACTGAAGCCACCACGACATCGGCTCCAACCACTACAACTGCAGCCGCCACAACTCAGGCTCCAACCACCACGACTGAAGCTGCCACAACTCCGGCTCCAACCACCACAACTGCAGCTGCCACAAGTCAAACTCCAACCACCACGACTGCAGCCACCACAACTCAGGCTCCAACCACAACAACTCCAATTGCAATCACCACAATCCCAGTTGTCACAACCACAACTGCAGCCACCACAACTCAGGCTCCAACCACCACAACTGCAGCCGCCACAACTCCGGCTCCAGCCACCACAACTGAAGCCACCACAACTCAGGCTCCAACCACCACAACTGCAGCTGCCACAACTCCGGCTCCAACCACCACAACTGCAGCCGCTACAACATCGGCTCCAACCACAACAACTCCAATTGCAATCACAACAATCCCAGTTGTCACAACCACAACTGCAGCCACCACAACTCAGGCTCCATCCACCACAACTGCAGCTGCCACAACTCCGGCTCCAACCACCACAACTGCAGCCACCACAACTCAGGCTCCAACCACCACAACTGGAGCTGCCACAACTCCGGCTCCAACCACCACAACTGCAGCCGCCACAACTCCGGCTCCAGCCACCACAACTGAAGCCGCCACAACTCCGGCTCCAACCACCACAACTGCAGCCACCACAACTCAGGCTCCAACCACCACAACTGCAGCCGCCACAACTCCGGCTCCAACCACCACAACTGCAGCCGCCACAACTCAGGCTCCAACCACCACGACTGAAGCTGCCACAACTCCGGCTCCAACCACCACAACTGCAGCTGCCACAAGTCAAACTCCAACCACCACGACTGCAGCCACCACAACTCAGGCTCCAACCACAACAACTCCAACTGCAACCACCACAATCCCAGTTGTCACAACCACAACTGTAGCTGCCACAACTCAGGCTCCAACCACCACGACTGAAGCCACCACGACATCATCTCCAACCACAACAACTCCAATTGCAATCACCACAATCCCAGTTGTCACAACCACAACTGCAGCTGCCACAACTCTGGCTCCAACCACCACGACTGCAGCCACCGCGACATCGGCTCCAACCACAACAACTCCAATTGCAATCACCACAATCCCAGTTGTCACAACCACAACTGCAACCACCACAACTGCAGCCGCCACAACTCCGGCTCCAGCCACCACAACTGAAGCCACCACAACTCAGGCTCCAACCACCACAACCTCAGCTGCCACAACTCCGGCTCCAACCACCACAACTGCAGCCGCTACAACATCGGCTCCAACCACAACAACTCCAATTGCAATCACAACAATCCCAGTTGTCACAACCACAACTGCAGCCACCACAACTCAGGCTCCATCCACCACAACTGCAGCTGCCACAACTCCGGCTCCAACCACCACAACTGCAGCCACCACAACTCAGGCTCCAACCACCACGACTGCAGCCGCCACAACTCCGGCTCCAACCACCACAACTGCAGCTGCCACAACTCAAATTCCAACCACCACGACTGCAGCCGCCACAACTCAGGCTCCAACCACAACAACTCCAACTGCAACCACCACAATCCCAGTTGTCACAACCACAACTGCAGCTGCCACAACTCAGGCTCCAACCACCACGACTGAAGCCACCACAACATCAGCTCCAACCACAACAACTCCAATTGCAATCACCACAATCCCAGTTGTCACAACCACAACTGCAGCCACCACAACTCCGGCTCCAACCACCACAACTGCAGCTGCCACAACTCCGGCTCCAACCACCACAACTGCAGCCGCCACAACTCCGGCTCCAGCCACCACAACTGAAGCCACCACAACTCAGGCTCCAACCACCACAACTGCAGCTGCCACAACTCCGGCTCCAACCACCACGACTGCAGCCGCCACAACTCAGGCTCCAACCACCACAACTGCAGCCGCCACAACTCCGGCTCCAACCACCACAACTGCAGCTGCCACAACTCAAACTCTAACCACCACGACTGCAGCCGCCACAACTCAGGCTCCAACAACAACAACTCCAACTGCAACCACCACAATCCCAGTTGTCACAACCACAACTGCAGCTGCCACAACTCTGGCTCCAACCACCACGACTGAAGCCACCACGACATCAGCTCCAACCACAACAACTCCAATTGCAATCACCACAATCCCAGTTGTCACAACCACAACTGCAGCCACCACAACTCAGGCTCCAACCACCACAACTGCAGCTGCCACAACTCCGGCTCCAACCACCACAACTGCAGCCGCCACAACTCCGGCTCCAGCCACCACAACTGAAGCCACCACAACTCAGGCTCCAACCACCACAACTGCAGCCGCCACAACTCCGGCTCCAACCACCACAACTGCAGCCGCCACAACTCCGGCTCCAACCACCACAACTGCAGCTGCCACAACTCCGGCTCCAACCACCACAACTGCAGCCGCTACAACTTCGGGTCCAACCACCACGACTGCAGCCACCGCAACATCGGCTCCAACCACAACAACTCCAATTGCAATCACAACAATCCCAGTTGTCACAACCACAACTGCAGCCACCACAACTCAGGCTCCATCCACCACAACTGCAGCCGCCACAACTCCGGCTCCAACCACCACAACTGCAGCCGCCACAACTCCGGCTCCAACCACCACGACTGCAGCCGCCACAACTCCGGCTCCAACCACCACAACTGCAGCCACCACAACTCAGGCTCCAACCACCACAACTGCAGCCGCCACAACTCCGGCTCCAACCACCACGACTGCAGCCGCCACAACTCCAGCTCCAACCACAACAACTCCAATTGCAACCACCACAATCCCAGTTGTCACAACCACAACAGCAGCCACCACAACTCAGGCTCCAACCACCACAACTGCAGCTGCCACAACTCCGGCTCCAACCACCACAACTGCAGCCGCTACAACTTCGGGTCCAACCACCACAACTGCAGGCACCACAACTCAGGCTCCAACCACCACAATTGCAGCTGCCACAACTCCAGCTCCAACCACAACAACTCCAATTGCAACCACCACAATCCCAGTTGTCACAACCACGACTGCAGCAACCACAACTCCGGCTCCAACCACCACAACTCCAATTGCAACCACCACAATCCCAGTTGTCACTACCACAACTGCAGCCAACGCAACTCTGGCTCGTCTAAATATAACATCCACACCATTGACCACTGCCCAGCTAACAAACATAACCTCAACAACCACACCCCAGATCACATTAACTACAAGAAAAACCAACGGTATGTGACTCTTTGATTTTTCCCTTTTATTTTTTCCTTTTTCTTCCACTATTCTTGTTATGGTGGACAAATTGAAACTCAAAGTATTGTTGAACATTCAACAGGGTAATACAGGAATATATATATATACATTCAGATATGGGTGACAAATTTAAGAAAAAACTAACTTGAAATGTCTTAGTTTTGAGTCAGGCCACCACGAGCCTCCATAACAGCTTCAGTGTTCAGTCTTCCAAACTCTGTAGGAAGGATGAACACCATTTCTTCACAAGATATTCTTTCATATATATATAACCTTTATTTAATCAGGTAATCAATTAGGTAATGTAATTGTACTTGACCAAAAACAAAAATCTGAATTCTGAATTTCATCCTTAATTTTATTTACAATTAACTGACCCCAAGTCTAGGTGTAAATAAAATTAACCAAAAAGCCATTTCTTCTCCATTGTCTTTTTCAGTGTTTATGTCCTGGTATTATGGAATTATTCTGACACATTTGTCATTAGTCTTTTGTTAATTTCCATGAGTAATGCTTTATTTTAATCCCTACAGAATTGCTGTCATTGGCACATCTACAGATGAAGATAACTTCCTTAGGAGAGGTCAGCAATGGAACGATCATTGAACTTGTTGAAGAGGTATGTGAAACAGAATGTATGAAGGCTCTTCAGTTAACTTTATCATTGATAATGTATTCACACAATGTAACAGGTGGGGTGAAGGGAATGAGATCGAACTTCTAATGTGTTTTTTATGTGTTTCCTCTCTATTTAGTTTTTCAGAGAGCAGCTCCTGAATGGAACAGCCCACACAGCCACTGTGACAACCATTCAAAGGGTTAAAGTTTCCCCGTAGAAGCTTCATGTGTACTGTCTTTTGCATCTTATTCATAATTATGTCAAATAAATCAAAATAACTTTCCAAATGTCAACCTTAAGACCCATTTTCACTGTGTGTAATCCCCAATCAATATTTCAGTCCTACACTGAAGGAATTTGAATCATGCATTCAGCTCAAGTGTCAAATTATTTGCACAATACAATGGGACGCTCAAACCAAGCAATCTGATCTGTCAAAGAGGTTTTTAAGCAGCGTCAATAATGTCCATACTTTGTTACTGGAGGAGCAGTTTCATGCTGACATGCTGTAACCAGGAAACTAGAAAACTATGCTTCTTGCTCACTCTTCCTTTTGATTACACATAAATGAGGAAACGTTTCACACAAAACACTGCCAAAGGTAGCCTTGTTGAGTCCCACATACCAAGTGTATGAAGATTGTATCTTGAAATCAGTAACACCAGTAATGAAGTATTAATGACAGAATTCTCAGAAATGTCTACTGAATTTAAATCTGTTTTGACTTGAGCCATGGAGACTTGATTTATTGAGCTTATAGAATGTGTCTGTCCATCTCACTGGAGAAACCAGACTATGAAAGCACAGCTTGTTCCTTACGGGGGAGGTGCTGTGCTGTAAATCAATAACCGTACAGAGAAGGAAGTCTAAGACATTTCTGTTTGCAGGTTAACTTTTTAAAGTTCCATTATATTTGCTTGAGGCATACATTAGTGATTAAGTGTGTGTGTGTGTGTTTAAGTTTGTATGGTTTTTGTTATTTGCCTCAGATTCAGCCTCTTGGTAAACTTGCCTCTCTTGGTATTAGTAGTTTATTAGGTGTGGATTATATAGAAATGTATAGAAATGTGGCGCCTTTAAGCAGCATTTTTGTGCATCTCAACTTAGGCCAGTATGTGTCAGTCCTTTATTATTCTCTCTCTAATTTTTTTTAACCTGCACATTTATTTCTTCTCACTATTACGAAATTATTTTTCTAAATGATTTTTATACAAAATTCTTATTGTTCTGATGCATATTACACCTTAAAAACTATAATTTAGTGTGATATTATGGTTGCTGCCACTATCACTTTTGTCTCACTTTGATTTAACACTAGATTGTTTGAGTTCTTTTTGTGTTCTTTAATAAATCTTTTGAGAATAAACTTTATTTAACATTTGATTTTAATGCAAATAGAATTATATATACACATTTATTCAAGATTTGCCTTAAAACATTATGAAAATGCAAAAAAGAATCCTACTTAGTGAACATGCTTCTATTAATTACGTAAAAAAAATGTCCTCTATATATTATACATATCAATTTGCAAAATTAAATAAGTATTCAAACTAACAATTATGTATAGATGCCAAAAAGACAGTGTGTTGGAATTACTATTAAAAGATTAAAACAAAACATGGAACTAAACTATGAGGGTCCATTTTTCAAGTTCACTGTTCTGTATCTGTGACAATAATTAAGAACAGTATGTCAACACAAGTGATCATATCTGAAGTACAATAGCCAAAACTCAGAACTGCTGTTATTGTCACAATCACCATTTCCTCAAAAGCTTCTAAAACACATTATTGTTCCCATGACATTAAATAAATTACAGTACAGTAGTATTACCGCCACTATTATACACTTTGTATGAATGAAGGTTTAAACAATACAAATATTTAGCCAGGTTCTCTGATCAGGTCACACAAGTCACAATAACACTCACAGACTATATACCCAACTGTGGGGTAGTTTTTTCTTCTCAGTCACATTGCTCATATCCTGCAGAAACCTTTGAACTTTGAAAAGTTAGCTTCAGCAGGACGTAAAGTATCCAGGATGGCGTCCACTTCATAAACTTCTCATCACTTCTATGCAGCTGGGCTCTCCATCTCCCTCTGTCTGGAAACGTGTAAAGCCCCGGGCCTCGTGCACGGCTCTGCTCAGCAGCACCGACAGGTCTGCAGCCCCTGTCGCTCCCCTCGGCAGAAAAAGCTCCAGAGCACAGGTGGAAGCGTGGGGCAGACGTACACCTGACATGCTCGCATCCTGGAAAATTAATTCAAGGCGAAGGAAATGTGACATGAAGATTTATCTCAAGACAGATGAAAATATATGAAAGTAAAGAAAGGCCATGATCATTTTAATCTCATAGGCATATATCATTGAATTGTAGCAATAAGAATATTTTACTTTGAAAACAATCTGAAGTTATGTGGTTTGAAATCCCAGTCGGACAATTCAAGTTTTGCAGTTTCAAAAACCTTTTTGGGAGCCGGGGATTACAAATTTTTCACAATTTTCAAAACATTTCCATGTCATCAGGATAAATGCTAATCTGATAGATACCAACCTGGGAATAAAAACACAGGGAGATCAATCTGGGGAACCCAAGAGGAGGCAGATGATCAGCTCCTGTGACGAAGGTGAGGAGGTCTTCAAAGGAAAAATCTACCTGACCATCTGATTGCGCACAAGGACAAATATTAGTTACAAAACACTTTCATCAGTTGCTTATACAAGAACCATAACAGTCTTTATAATCTTCACTCCCACCCTCCATCCATCCCCCCGTTCTTACCGCTGACCAAGGTGAGGACTGTTTCCCAGTGTCCAGCTGTTGCCTCCTCAGCTGCCCTCAGCTGGCTGCCTGGACGGCTGTAGCAGACGGTAAAAAGCTGTTTGAACCCTTCCAGGGTCAGAGGCTGCTGCTTTGCGTTCGTCATCACTGGCAAGAACGCCTCCCAGTGGGACTGTACCGTATCCCACAACCCACCACAGCTGTTCAGCCCCTCAGTGAACTGGGAGATCATGCTGGCCACCCTGAAGGACAGCAGAGGGACTGAGTGATTGTTTCATTGGATCATTAGATTTTTTTTGCGCTATTTTAAATATCAGATGCTAAACAATGAGACTACACATATTGTTAACACAACAGATGAGATGCAGGACTTTCATACATAAATATGAATACTGTACATACAAATAAAAGATGAGAGAACTAGAGACAGACGATCAGAGGGCAACAAGAACTAAAATAAAAGTTAAAAACACTAAACAAACCAGTGTATGGGATATAAACCACAAGTGTCTGAATATGTGTGTGTTATCTCTGGTGTGTGTGACCCACCTGTGGTAGATGTAATGTTTGACCAGGCGGATATAGATGGCTGGTATTTCATCAGAATGGGCTGAATAGATTCCAGGGATCCCACAGCTCGACATCCAGTCACACAGACTAGGAGACAGCAGCTTCACATCAGTGCAACTATGCAGCTACAAGAGGAGCAGAGGAGCGTTATTTGCGTGTATGTGCATGGCACTACACAGGTTGCATTTTTGCCGTCTCAGTAGTCGACAGTTGAGAGGTGACAGAAAACAGAAGGAGAAAGAAAGGGGAAATTACATGCAACAAAAGATCCCTGGCCCGAGAGCAAACCGGTTTGGCAAATCTATGTGTGTTCAGTTTCTCTTTATTGTGGTGGAACAGTGTAAATTAGAAACACAATCCGGTAAACAATGGCTCACCCATACACATAAATTAATTCACCATTTAAAAAAAAAAAAAGGCACAGACGAGAAAATGTCATTCATGTTGGATACTTTCCTAAAAGTTTTGGAACTTAACCCTGTTGTTTAGTTATTTCATTAACTGTATGTGGTGGTGGAATTAAATTATTGTTATAGTGTGTGTGTGTGTGTGTGTGTGTGTGTGTGTGTGTGTGTGTGTGTGTGTGTGTGTAGTAGTAGTAGATAAACTGTCACAGCAGAGCGCATCACATGAATCATAGTAATCTAAAGTACATAGTATTTTAATATCATTGGTTAGAAGTACAGTTGTGTGAGTTTCCTGTATGTGTGCTACCTGCTGCAGTCGGATCTGTGCTTCAGCATCAACAATGTCGCTCCAGTTGAAGTCTTCCAAAGATGGATTCTGGCCGCACATCAACTGTGACACAATTAAATACAATACAATGACAACCAGAACACCAGCAAATACAATTCAACACAGCTATTAGGCATAATATAAAACACATACATATAAAAATATAAACCTAAAAGCAGCATGCACACCACCTGGTAGAGTGCAGGGTGTAGACAACGAGGCCCAGGCCCGCCCTGAGCCAGAAACCAGCCAATCAGAACTCCTGCTTCGTAATACTTCCTGTCTTCGAGAGCTGTGAGGTCATAGGTCAAGAGCAGACGCCCTGGTAAACCCTCAAACACAGAACTTTCCTGCAGCTCCAGCAATGTCAATCTGTGTGAGAAGAAAGTAAAAAAAATCTTTCATCAGCGATTGATATATTACAAGATTATGCTTTAATGATATGGTGTACAGTACCTTTATAAAAGGCTGGACATGTAATTGCTGTTCTCCTTTATCCTTTCCTGCTTTATATCAATCAATATTATCAATATTTGGGGTTTTGAACAGTAAAACATGAGGTAAATAATCATAACCTGAAGAACTCTCTGAGAGGTCCCTCGTGGCCGTCAGTCTCCTCTTCACTGAAGGAAATAATGGGTGTCGCCCTGAAACAGAAGCCCGGTTTCCTCACCGCCTTCAGAGCGCTGCGGAGCGGCTCCCTCCTCCTCACCTGGATGTGGATTTCTACGTCTCGACCCACGCTCTCTTGTCTGAACAGTCCCAGGCTGGCGTCCAGGTCGAATGGGGACTGCACACCACAGACACAGGTTTGACAGGTTCAAAAGGGAGGAAATGGTATCATCTTGTTGTAGTATTCATTTGTTTTCCAGTTTGCTGAGAGTGAAATAAACTCACCTTCTCTGTTGGGTTGCCAACATGAGGCTGGGTCTGTCCTCTTGTTTTCGGGGAGCTCTCTTTGCTGGCCTCCAAACCAAACTCCTTCCTTATAATAGACGACACACATACATTCAGGTAATTCAGTCATATGGTTCACCATTTATACTTTTTGAAAAATGTTTAATGGTTTCTTACCTGTTCATCACAGATGTCTCGTTTGCTGACCTCTCAGATTCTGCCTGTTGAGAGAAGAGTATTTTAACTTTATGCAATGTGGAAGAAATACGTAAAAGTTATTTATTTTAAGTATTATTTTTATGCAATATACCAATAGCTGCCCTTACAAAGTCAGCTGAATTGGACTCTTTAAACTGATTGTCATTAACTTGTGATGAAGTGAAAGAGGAAGATTAAAAAGGGAGCAAAAACTTGGAAAGACAAAAGCGTAAAAACATAGTCTTAATAAAAGCTTAAAAGAGAAATTCGCAGCAGCTGCGTTTTACCTGTGGGTAGTCCTGGTGGCTGAGGATGTACAAAGCACCATGTCCAGAGATTTTGAGTACCTGCTCTCCAGTCCAACCCTCTGCAGGGGTGTCTGGGACAAACAGCACCCTGGAACCCTGCACACACTAGAAACCACACATACCATCATATATTTATGCATACGCTGACCTTTGCACCTTTGCACTACTTGTCTATAATTGTCTGTACTAGTTAATCACCAATACACCACAGCAAATTCCTTGTATGTGAAAACCTACTTGCCAATAAACCCGATTCTGATTCTGATTCTGAGATGCAAATATACCAAAATGTGGAGGAATTGGAGGAAAACTTGTCATTTGCCACCAGATGTCAAAGTTCACATTTAATTCACTTTGTGGCAAGATGAACATAATCCTAAAGTCCAATTTGCAGCAATTTTAAAAAAATTTGCAGCCCAAATCCTGATTCGACCTCCAAAGAAAGAAAGAACCAGTTAAATATACACATGCTGAAGTCAAACTAGCTCTCACAGGGGTACAAATACACCACACACACACACCTGTAGATATGTGAAGAAGAACATTTGTCCCGTCTGTTTTACAAAACTCCCCCGGAAGAGCATCGCCAGCCGACTCTGCATCTGATTGGCCGACCAACCACAGTCAATGGTGATGCGAGCGGTCATTCCCATGACGGCTAGAGCTGCTCGTTCTTTGCCTCGTGGAACAATGTGTCTGGAAGGACAGAAAGTTATATTAATTTACAGATTTTTTGTGGATATTATAATATCTGGCAGCACTGGAACAATCGTCCCAGAGTGTAAAAACTGGAGAGGGTTCAACATTTGAGGAGCATGAACGTGCTCGGTACATTTCATGGCATTTGGATCTTTAGACGTTAATAGTGATTGGGCAAAAGTGGAACATTTGTAGTAATTGTAGCACTATAGAGGAAATGTTGGGTGTCAGAGAAACATTAAGATTCATCCTCTCAGGACTGTGAATATCTACAGCAAATGTTTCTGGAAAACTGGCCTTTAGTTTCAAGAAAAACTTCAGTGGTGCTGAAAAAAAGCTTATAGGGGGTCAGAAAAATCTTATAGAAAAATTTATACCAAAACTCATACCAATAAGGCCAATAGTTCAGATATTAGCATTCATAAAACAGATGGATGGGACAGATGATCCTAAAATACAATAAAACGTCTCCAGTGGACACACACACACACTGTCACCTCTCCAGCTGTGCCAGGTAGTGTCCTCTGGGTAGACAGACCACATCTTTGACCACCAGTCCTGCTTTCTGCAGAGTCATACTCTTCCATTTGAGACGACTAACTTTGCTTGGGGACGGCTGCAGCACCCAGTACGACGTCACACAAAATGAAGTAGACAGAGAGACAGGTAGGTTAACCATCTTGATAAATCCCATTAACTTTTCCCTCTCAAAGTTTTTCATATTGCACAACAACAATTTGTTTCTGTTTTGGTGCTAGAAACATCCAGGAAACGGACAGTGAGATCCTTTGGCTGCAGATGTAGCCGGAAACAACTGGTTCTAGTATGGAACAAAAGATAACATTACCAAAGTGATGCCTCGTTCCAAAGGCAACCTCTTTGGCTCTGGGGACTTGCAGTAGGCATTTTTCTTTATTTTAACATATTTTGTACACTAAACTAGTAATCGATAATAATAATAATAATAATAATAATAATAATAATAATAATAGACAACCAAACTAGAAATAAACAGGAACAAATAAAAACTCTGGCCAAAAAACAACAGTCAAACATGTAATGACACATAAGCAGACATGTGCCATATGTGATTTAAAATATATCCATACTTCTTAATTATAAACATGACTTTTACTTCTAACCCTTAAATATTGTGTCCTTCTAATTGGCCCCTGTGACATATAAGACTTGACAATATGATGGGTTTAGATTTTTTTCCTAACACACATATCCCACGGACTGAGTGACAGAGCAGACTGAAACACAGATGTGTTAATTGATTGACTAAGGACCTATGTTTTGGGGGGATTTATTCTTCCCCTATGTGCTCAGGATTAGTGCATGACAAAGCAATTATAAGCCCATTATACTGAATAAGTGGGATGCAATATGGCTCTATAGTCTCAGCAATTATCATATCAGATAAAAGGGTTTAAGGCTGCGTGTTTGCACATATCACTCTGCTGGGAAGACCCAGACACTGAAATTCATTGTGATTTGCTGATAAGGAAACGAAAAGACAAAACCTGAGGTGACATACCTGTGTCATGATTGAAGGATCTTCCGACTTTATCTCTACCAGCTCACTCTCAGGCACCCTGAGGGGAGGGAATACCTGCAAGGAGGGAAAGAAAGCAAGACGAAAAGAAACAAAGAAAAACAGTTGTGAGTTAATTTGGTTTTGAAAATGTGTTGAAAAAAAAAAAAGAAAATGCAGACATCACATGCCAAACAAGCCGCTCATAGAGCTCCCGAGCAGCTGCTTAACAGAGAATTTGCATTTCATTCACAAGCTTGAATTTCCACTTTCTTTCCACTGTATTACAATAAGTGGAGATAGATGGTCCTGTGCAGTGCAACTCTCTCAATAGCTACTTACATTTTCTCATATTCACTAACCTCCATTTCTATCTCGATGTCCTCCATGAAATCTGGGTCAGGGGGGCAGTGCTTGGCCTCTTCCTTGGCGGGAGGCTCCGTTTTGGGCTCGGCCTGCGGCTCCGGTTCCTCCTCACAGCCTGGGTCCAGAGGATGCTCCAGGTGCCTCTGGGTTCAAGAAAAGGAAGATGAAATGTTTACTTTGATTATTGAAAAAAACTATTTTGTATGGGACATGACCATCATCTTTTGTTTCAGTCCTTATCAAGTACTTGAAATTGTTGTACTAACAGAGTTTTTAGAGGTAAAAGTATCCAGTAACGCACATGGAACAAGGCAAGGATAAGAAGACAATCGTTAAAAAATAAGCACTTCTTGGCGTAAAATACATTTTATATATATTAAATTCTATTTTCCTTTCCTCTAAATCATCTCTTGACCTCTCATTTGTCTTGCAACCTGCAGGTTGGGATCCACTGCTCTTTGAGTATCTGGCCTTTTGGTTGCATTTCCTGGGGTTCTGACATACTAGTAGCTAAAGTTTCTGCTGCCACCCCAAAAAACAAAAAGGTGTGTATGGAATTTAGTTTTTTGGTGCTCAAGACATTGAAAATACATATTAAAAAAAAAAAAATAAATAAATAAATCACACAGCAATATTTCTTTCCAGTAACAACGGGCGACCGCATTGTTGACAGTTTTCAGTTGCACGACAAACAAAATAGTATTTACTGCCATTGTGTTGGGGTGGTAGCAGAAATTTCAACAAATGACATCTTAAAACCTGGGCAAATAAAACCAGAAATTATCTGCTGGCTAAATACTAAAAGTGAGAACATAAGATCCCTAATAGATCACATGACCCTCACTATAAATGGAAAAACATGATGTATGTTATGTGACATTTTTTATTTATGTCTTCAGCCTCTTGGTATGTCGTCATATTTAGAGTTTTACTTGCATATTTGGACAATAAAAAGCAGGCTGGGGATCACCATAGTTTTCCTGTAGTTTTAACTTCTTCAAGTTTACATTCAAGCTGCAGTGTTACAAAAGACCCACCTGGTCAAAGCTGTATTCTCCGTCCTTCTCCTGTGTTAATATCCCCGTGCCAGGCTGCTCTGAAGAGAACAGCACCATCTCAATGTTTTCTGTGAAGGCCAGCAAGGCCGCCTTCCCGCCGCTCATCTTCATCCTCTCTGATACAACTTTAACCTTTTTATCTCCTGTAATTCTTTCTTTTTCACTCTGCTTTTTGGTTCCACTCCTTTTCAGAACGATCTCTGTTTCACTCTTCCTTTACTTCAGTCCTCTCTGTCCTTTTTTGTGTTTTATCTTGGATTACTGTCCGTGCTTTAGCCTTAGCTTTCCTCTGCTCTTTCCCTTTATTAAGCCTTATTTCTCTTTACTTGATCTCAGGCTTCTTGTCCCTCTTTATTGTTTTCATGGCTGGTACTGCTTTCTGCTCTCAGGTGAACCTCAAATATTCCTTAGGTGATGGTGGCCTTCCAAACATCTAATCAGTTGAGCTCTCATTACTTCAAGCTGCCATCTATCAGAGTCTAAAGCTCGGATTGGCTCAGAGTTGCGCTCTCGGGGTGTTATTGGCTCTGTGGATTGATCTGAAGCCCTCATTGGTTGAGAGGTTTGTGAAATAGCTCTGGTTGGTTCTGCAGAGTTGCATCTTGGCCTATTGTTGGAGTTTTAATTGATTTAAATTTCTTCAAAATCCATTCAAGTGTTTAAATGAGCGTCAGATGGCTCCTGTAAACCATAGAATTTACAGAAAGCCAATTAAAAAGACTGAAAAGACAAACACACAACTCCTTAATCAACCTTTCTTCAGGCATCCTTTGTGTTTCATCATTAACCTGATGATTGTGTCACTTTTAATTGATCACTTAACACTTTCCCAATATTTGTCCTCAAAGTAAGCCAACAGTTACAAAACAATAAACTATAGAATTAAAACACAGATTTTATGAATATACTGGGACTTTTAGGCTCCAGAACCCCTAAAATAATCTACTTTAGTGAAGGAAGACATTTTATTGAACTTTGTTGCTAAATTACTTTAGTTTGCAGAGTTCAGCAGGAACCCACATAAACAGCAGATGCTACACCACAGTGATCTCCTATCTAATCAGGTTTTTCTGGGTCAAACTGAAAAGTGTTTGTTTAAAGTCACACCACACGTCTCTGGTGAAACTATGGGGATTTATGACCATACGCGAAACAATCTGTAATCAATAATCAATGGAAGCAGCGACACAACTTCATGAACCTAAACTCAGGCCCACAAGAAGCTTGAAACCGGAGTATCACACAAACCAGATGAGACATTAAATATAGTTTTCAGATTTTTCTTGTGGAAGATCACTTTAAAAAATTCAACTTAAAGAAAAAGGAAGTGGTGCTATAAAACCATGTAAAACCAGTTTTGCTGGACAGGTTGATTGCAGTTTGGATAAAATATTTTTTGGATTGAGTGATAAACATTATAGAATTTCTTCCTCATCCCTGGAGATTTTCTCCCATTAAAGAGATAAAAGTTTTCACTCAGCTGTGACAGAATGATTGGTATCTATTGAGATATTTGCTGCAAAACTTAATTGTTGATCTAATCAACTGTTTTCCTATTCAATGGCTGTGAAACAAAGACACATTACAGCAAATTAAAAGGTTGCTTACTTGTGTGTAGTGGAGAACAAAACATGAAACTCTAAAGCCTTTTTTCTTTTTTTAACAACAGACCTTTTGCATACATTGAATCAAGAAATTGACATTGAGAGCAAATCTGGTGATGCTCTAAAGTGCTTTAAACTCACTTCCTGGTTTTAGGATTACATGACCAGTTTTAAGACCACAAACTGTAATAAATAAAAATAAATTATAATTTTAGCTAAACATTTAAGTTTTCATCACCACATACAGCATGAACCACATAAAATGTTACAAAAATTACACACATACCAATATTAATGGCAAACAAAACCCATGAAGCAAAGCAATACTTATGTACAAACAACTAACTAAAAATCCAGGAAAAAAGCATATTGGATGTATAGACCGGACTTTGTAGCTCCCAGGAACACGGACTCCTCTGTGTGACCTGCTCTATATACTGTGGCTCTGTTCTTGTGCATCCTGCATTTTCTATTGTATTCTATATCAACTTTGTCACCTAAAAAAAAAAATTTGAATACATCACCAGAGATGAAATACATTAAATGTTTAATTTAATAGCTTAATACTAAAAAGGTGGTCAAGTACTTGTGCCATCATAAACACTCAAAACCTGTACATGATTGTCTGAGGACAGACGAAGTGCTGTTCTCAGCATAGGGGTTTGAAAGCCAGGACTATGTGTGAAACACCAGTGTTGAGGGTCTTTGGAGCAATTCACTGAACCCCCAACTGCTCCGGTGTGGCAGTTCAATTGCCCACAGTAGACTGCAGTTGTTCTATGCATCAGTTTGGATGAATGAAGGTGAAACAGACGTTCATTCAAGAAGGACTCACACATTTGTCCTTGTCTATAAGTATATACTGTGTGTGTGTGTGTGTGTGTGTGTGTCAGGCCAGCAGATGTCTCTGTGTGCATGTCAACAGGTGAGGCAGGAAGTACGAGGCGGTGCCGTCGTCAGGTATCAGTTCCAGGAAATCTGCGGGGCTCGTCTCCATGGCGACCACGACCAGCGTCTCTGTTGGCGTGGAAACCGGTCACATTAAACATCTGAGCTGATCTCACTTTCTGACACGTTCCAATTTCTTTGGTGTTTCTATTTTAATTTTATTTTTATTTTCAGTAGAAAATGTCGCCCCTTAATGTGGTCATTAAAAGAACACGCCACGGATTTAGTATTGAACTCCTGAAACACTGAAGAAAAGTATCAATGCAGCAGGACCAGAGATATTGTCGTTTGCTCCTTACTTGTCAGAACCTGGCGCCTACATTACCCACAATGCAACTTGACTTGATTCATTCGATTGTACGGACCTGTAAAAATAATTTGATGTGTAAAATCTGTGGCGTTGCCCTTCAATAGTATTGCTCGTGTGTACTCAGTTGCTTTGCATTTCTACATATAAAGAATAGATTCTCAGATGTTTTACTATTTAAATGTATCATATTTTATGTGTTTAATTAATAAATAATATTTCTGTTAAATACATTTTAACATTATGAAGGTCTAAATGCTGTTTCAAACCCTCTCTGTACTGCCAGGGATAAGATGTGAGAAAATAGTGAATCCTTTATCTATTTATATGCTATGTTGGTTAAAAAGTAGTCAAATTTAAATAAACAAAACCTAACCTCCACCATGTGTACATTTATCACCCCCGGACGTTGCTAAAATACAGAGGAAAGTACTTGTGACAAACTGATGTTATACTGGGAAAAGTTTCTACCTCTGAGAGCAGCCAGTAGGATGCTGTTGTCCGGGGCCGCTCTCGTCCTGTTACAAAGCTCTGGGAGCAGCTTCTGCCACCATAACACCTGCAGACATTACACAACACAGACGGGTCGATACTTTAGAGAATCACTCGGTGTAAACTTCAGAATATACAAAAAATACAGACACGGCAGCGTACAATGGTGACACACTTCGCAGGTCAGGCTACTGCTCAGTACAGACCATGTTTTTGTCCTGTAGCTGGTGATTGGCATAGGCTATAATGGCCTGAGGACATCGGTCCAGCATCTTTTCAATGCTACTCTCGTACTGCCCCCTTCTGGTGGCACAGAGGAGGTGCAGGCTGAAGCCCCATAAGGTTTCCTCTGTCAGACGCTCCAACAGAGGCATGATGGAGCCCACGGACAGGGACGGACCACACAGGAGAGACTGGAGACACAGGGATGATGATTCAGATCAACATCACAGGAGAGACAATGTAACTTTGAATAGATACAATAATAAAACCTCTGTCTTACAATTAAAGAAGTTGAATTCATAAAGCTTTAGTTAGTTTAGTTTAGTTTTTAATCCATTAAAAAACAGATTCTAAAAGTTGTTTTCTAAGAGTCTTCTCTACTCTGCCAGAAATAAACTTCATCATGCAATATAAAGGCAGACCTATTTTGTTTCACAGACAATTTACCTGGAGTTTGTGTAGCGCCTCCTGGTGTTGGGGGCTGGCAGTGTAAGCTGGAATGAGAACAGTGAGCCACGGGTACAGAGCACCGTAATGGGAGCACGAGTTGATCTGAAACACACAAACACATGCAGGCCTCTCAGTGGTGGAGAGTGACGTGTAGATTATTATTGTTTCTTTCTCGACTTTATTTATTTTAAATTTGTTGTGCCTGTCTAATGCATTGATTAAATATTACATAGTGTGTTGCTAATAAACAAGAACAAAAAGACAACAGCAGTCATTGTCAGCCTCTGTACCAGGTCGTCAGCGCTCTTCAGTGACCTTGAAGATGTGTGTGGAGGGTTAGGGTGTGTGTCTGAGGTTGTGTTTGTCAGCCGGTCGATGTACACCGACGCCACCCGGAACAGAAGTTCCTGGATCACAGCTTCCTGTGACGAGGCCATGAGCATCGCCTCCCAGAAGTCCACCTGAAAGCAACTCTCACAGCCCAGCTCCTAGACACACAAACACACACATACACATGTTTTTAATTGCTATTATTTTCGAGATCTTCCATGTAGGATTAATATATAAAGACATCTTGTTTTAAATCACTTGTAAGTAGCAGTAAATTACCAGGTGACACACACACCTTGAATATGTGATCAGCCTGTTCCAGCTGAACCTTGTTGTTTTCATGTAAAGCCACCATGGCAGCCACCAGCAGCCCAGGTTGGGACTTGGCCAACTGGCGAGCCAACACTGTGGGACGGACGTGTGCGTGCTGGCCTCCACCTCCACCGTGCAGCAACAGCCTCGACTCCTCGATGAACCCGTACACCATCAGCATCTGAACACACACAGACAGTCCTCTGGTTTCATGTTCCCAATTATTTTTAATAAAGGAGATCAAACAAAAAAAGCAGCATCAAGTCTAAAACTGTGCAAATGCCTGGATGAATGTTTGATGTTATCAGACAAAAGCTGTAGATTACAGTGGATTGAGAAACACATGTGGGACATTGTATCTCTCATTTCTGTTCATTAGAAACAACAAAAAATAATCACTTCCTGTGCCAGTGAACACCACAGATCAGAGCAGGTAGCTCTGAAGGATCTTAAGCAAATACAGCACAAGTTAATATTTCACTTTGAGGTTTTAAACTGTCCAGTGGTGGCTGGTGAGAAATTTTCTTGATGGGGCTTTGCCATATCCAACCAGTTTCAGTAATCATTTAAACTGCAAGGTATCAAAAGCAGCTCCTTCTGAAATACTATATTAAATAATGATTCAATGCAAACATTACAGAAAGGTTTACGCATTTTTACACAAATAAACTTTACAAATAGCACCACACTGGTGTGACATGAAAAAATATTAATCTATCAAACGCCTTTTATTTATCTGTCTTTATGTATGTTTCTTCTTCACTACCACCCCTACACACACACACACATTTGTACAGCTATACTTGTGAGGACATTCATTGACATAATGCATTCCCCGGCCCCTTACCCTGACCTTAACCATCAAAACTAAATGCCTGACCCCAACCTTTACCCTAACCTGAACCTAAACTTAATTTTAACCTGAAAAACTGGTTCTCACATAGTTGTACAACAGCACACACACACACACACACACACACACACACACACTGACCTCAGCGTGTCTTTCCATCAGACGTGTGTGCTGTGGCAGGTCGTCCAGAAGCAGCATCATGGTTGCCATGGTGATCGTCAGTGGAACGGACACGCCGAGCGTGTCCTCCAGCTGCTGCAGGACTCGCAGCGTCCGGGCAGGACTGACGTTTATCATGGGCGAGCTGGCACACACGCTGACGAGCTGCGAGGGCTCCGATTGGCTGAAGATATTTATGACCTCATCAGCAGCTTCCTGCAGAAAAAAAACAAAAAATAATTTCTTTAATTCTTCTTTTTCGATAATTTCTTTGTATATTAATTCATCTTATTTTGAATAACTAGTGGTACAAGTGTTTAGTGTAACACAAACAAATGATAAATTAATATATAAATGATACAGTGGACTTGAATAACTACTTAATTACATGTTTTATACACAATTTATAGGTTGTATTGTAATTTAAGCTAAGGGAAGACCTTTTTGAAGACATTTACATTGAAATATATCCTCCATGCTGTTAATTCTAATGCTGCAAAGTAAATGTAATAATGATTTATTCCATATGGTGCAGCATGTTTTTCTTATTGTTTGTGCATACCTGGCTGAGGCTCTGCTCTGTTTCTTCTAACAGGTAGTGCTTCAGGTAAAACAGGAAGCCGGGGCCGTAGGTGTGAGGGCTGCTGGGAAGTGGGCGGTTCCTGGTAATGATCTCAGTGACTGACAGACCAGACATCCTGTAGTACGGCAAAGCCAGGTGGCAGTCCTTCTGACTGCCCCTAGGAGAGCACAACCGAACAGAAATAGTGCTGAAACAACTTTTAGTTCATCAACCTAAAATGACTCATAACTCTGATCATCAATAAATCATTTATGAAGAAATCATTCTATCTTTCCAGCTTCTCAAATGTGAGTATTAGCTGTTTTTCTCTGTTATATATCATTGTAAATAAAATATTTTTCGGTTTTGGACTGTTGGCCAGACAAAAGTTCCACAATTTGCAAATTTTAAATTGGAGCATCAATTTCAGTGATATAAGGGACCACAGTTCATATTAAGGTGTGTTTATAGATAAAAAAAGGGTAATGGTGTTTCTTAAGCACACACGTGTGTGTGTGTGTGTGTGTGTGTGTGTTACCTGCTGAAACAGTCTCCCAGCTGTGCACAGTTCTGCCTGAGTGCCTCATCCAGCTCTTGACTGTCTGTCTGTGCAGCCGTCTGTTTCTCAGCTGGTCCGTCTGTGTCCGTCTGCGGGGACGCCGTAGGGTCCCCCTCGATGCTTTGTTGCTGCTTTGATGTTTGGAGTAAGGAGGCACGGAGGAGGAGGTGAGCCTCGCTGAGGAGGTGCCGAAGGCTTTGTGCCTGCGGGTTGGTCTCTGCATACCGCTGGCTGTATTCAACCTGACACACAGACAGTGTATATACAGTACGTCAAGTTTTTACTTTTTTGAGAAAATAAAACTTTAGGGAATCAACAGTTGAATGTTTTTTTTATGTTTTTTTATTTTCTATTTTCTGTACTGGTTTTATTTCTTTAGTCTGCATGATTATAATTAATAACTGTGCATTGTGCAAATGTAAGAAATGCACAAGTGCACAACCACAAGTTTCATATTGGGTAAGTTAAGTGGGTATGTGCGTGTTACCATCTCTTGGTAAAGGGTGAGGGGGGAGACGGTGTCGACCACGTAGATGTTCCATCCGTGTCCTGCTGCACTGGTTTCTCTGGGAGAAGAGATCGTCCACTTCCTGCTCCTGAGGTCAGAGGTTACACAGACCGGTTAACAAAAAGTATGATGAGCTAAATCCCGATGTCTGATCTCAGAGAGTAGATTTTGAGCTAACCTTAAAATCTACAGGCGGTTCAAAGTGATCAACACAAAAGGTGTAAAGGAGTAAAAATGAAAGCATGCATTAGGTGCCGTGCATCACTGAATCAGTCTGAAGTCTAAAAACCGGCATTCGGTCTGAATGTTTAACTCTTGCGGTTTCTTCACCTACCTTTTTTTTTCTTATTGTGCACCAGTTTTTAATTTTTTACAGGCTATCTTTGTGGATATATCTTTACAGGACACTCATAATACACAAGACATACACAAACAGTATACTGAATGTTACATGAACTGAGTTATTCCATCTTAAGGTTCATGACATTGCACATGCATTAGAAATCACTAAACCGGAGAGGAGTGTGTATACTGTGATCGTGGATACTACAGTATCTGCATCACAACCTCTTGGATATCGTGATATGTAATACATCAGCTGCATAATACTATAATCTAGTACTACATTTTACATGACCAAACAGACAGTTAGTGAACCATTAGTGAACAGGTTAACATGGTAAAAAGAAACTGGGGCTCCTGTGGTTTCATGCGATGGAAGGATAATGGATAAGGATAATGTATTTGTGTGGGTTTGTGTTTTTGTGTTTATATTTGGCCACAGATCGAAATACCTGCGAGGTGTTGCTCTGCCTCTGCCATTATTGCCAGTTGCCATACTTGGAGAAAGCGCTACTTAAATCCTTTTAATGTTTTTAAGGCGTTTAATCCTTAGATACAACTACGAACACAGTCAAGTGTACGCAACATTGCAGTATTTATTATCAATGTAAAATGTTTCTGATAACATAAAAAAAATACTGAAATGGGTGTGAATGTGTCACAAGAAACCAAGAACCTGTCAAATAAAGCCGGATTATTAAGTTAGCAGAGTGAAATCCAAAACGTTTTAGTCCAAACGTGATTAGTTTGTGGGCAAAAAGTCACACTGAGGGCAGTTAGGCAGGTCATGGTTGGACAGGTTTAGGGACTAAAGCGGGAAATGTTGTCACTTTTAGACCAAGCTGTAAAAGTTCATATATCAATGAACACAAAAAGCTGATAATTAGCTTATGTACAGGAGGAAAAGCCTTAACTGCTAAGGGTTTTTCTAGGGACATGGGTCGACCTTTTTTGCACTTGTTTAGAAAGTTGATAGAATAAGAGTCAAATAAAGTGTCAGGAAATATGGGGATTTTTTTAATGATAAAATGTCATTAGTTGGCAAGAAAACATTTGGCTTCTGTAAAAAAAAAAAAAAAAAAAAATTCAATATGTGGGCATAGTTTTATATAGTTTAATTAAATTATCTAAATTTTTGAAGTTTTTATTCTATAAAATTTAAAAAATATAAAAAAAAGGTCCCATGAAGTCCCATCCACTTTTCTTTACAAGGCATTTGTCACATAAGAAAAACCTTCAATACTCCCAGTTAATACTCCAGCTAATACCTCTTTCAGCTGGCAGGTACCAATATTTAATAAAAAAATAACAAAAAAACTAGCTGCTTCATTGGAAGCTGAAAAAAAGGCTCTTGTTCTGTGACATTAAAGGTGAAACACAATCCAAACAGTCAAGGTTTCCCTGCCAAATAAGGGCTGATACAAGGATTTGGTTAACAATCATCTGCTAATAAGAGTATTTCGAGGGTCTCCTGGCGTCGCAGCTCGGCCTGGAAGTGACAACAGACACTGGGGGGGGGGGGGGGGGGGGGGGGCGCTTTGTCTTACAGAAAGGGGCGTGACAGAAGGCTCTCCAGAGCCGGCGTGGTTGCGGGATCGATTCCCACTGCCAGGAAAATACCAGTCAGCATGGTGTGTTCTTTCAAATCGCTAAAATAACAACACACACACACACACACACACACACACACACACACACACACACACACACACACACACACACACACAGGAGGAGGTATCTGATGACTTATCCGATGAAGCGAAAAGGTGTATGATCTATGCACTATCATAGTCATGTGTGTTTATGTACGGGTGTGTGTTTAACTCTGTGTATTGTGCGTGTGCGACTTACAGGCCTCTGCGCTGTGGGGTGCGTTCGGTCTCCTCTGGTGTCTCTGTGTCGGCGGTGGAGAGCAGGACAACATGGCGGCCGCAGACGCACACTGACCGCAGGCCGATGAACAGCTGCATCCTGAGCGCACACACCTCTAGGCTGCAGGGTGGACAGGCCTTCAACACACACACACACACACACACACACACACACAGACAGAGAAGGACAGACAACAGTATAGTGCATGATTACTTGAGGACACATGTGTGCGGACAAACACATGTACATATTAAACATAAACACCATAAGTGCACCCGCAAAAATAGACAAAAATATTTAAATAAATCCTCCCTACATACCAAATATTCATAACACTCAACACCATACAATATTACAAGATTTTTGGCCACTAGAAGGCAGAGGAACTCCATAACAAGCTGACATTTTATCCTTTAATAAATCTGTAATAGCTGTTTGCAAACAACTTTTACATCCAGCAATCACGGAGCGACATTATCATTCCTATGGAGTCATATTTCTGTCCACCAGACAATATAAAAGTCCAATACACACTCTCTCTTTAGCGTTAACAGCTTTGTATGTCTGCTATTTGGCTTGTGTTGAGCGGCACATTAACAACAGCTGCCTGCTGCTGGAAACAGGGTGGAGGAGAGTGGTGAGACTGAACCATACAGTAAATGAATTAAGAGGCCACAAAGCAAATCTTAAGGTCAGGCTCATACCTTCATAGTGGTATCGATATAGGGGTCTTCAATCCTGGCTGCAACTGCTGCACAGCGCACCGTGAAACACTGCAATGCACCCCTACCAGGCACACACAGAAATCAAGGTACAAACTTACTTGTCACACCAAACAGAAATCTTCAGTCTACAGTACTCAGCTCCATCTTGAGTCATTTAGTCTCGTACTGAGGCTTAAAAACTTGATGTCTTTGAATGAGACTTTCAAAAGACTGTTTTTTAAAGTGAGAGTGATGTGGATTTTGTCGTATGAAGTGTTACAGTGCAAAGCTGTAATTCAGTGAAGATGATCTGATTTTCAAATCCGACTGCAGACGTACTTTGTGATGACGTGCAACAGGTGGTCTGTTAGCACCGCCTCCAGGACCTTCTCTGGATACTGATAGGCTGAGAGAAGATCAACGCCACCCTTCAGACTGTACAGGTAGCCGGAGGAGGGGAGAGAGAAGAAGCAGAACACACATGCTGGTTCCTCCACAGACACTGACTGGTTACCTGGAGAGAGAAAAAGACATACAACACCACACAAAATCACCCAAATGCTCATGCTTTCATTCTGTATCTCGTATTGTATGCTGTACTGACTGGTGAACAGCGGGTAGAGCTGTAGCGAGTGGAGTTGAGTCTCCTCCACAGTGCAGCCCTGGAAGAAGTCTGGACTGAAACGCCTGCAAGAGAGAAACGACACAGGTTAAATACACCTCGCATAGCCAAAACACGGTCACTGTGAAGATCTAAAGGTTCAACTGGTTCTCAGAAACACGCGCACACACCTGAAGAGAACATATGACAGCGTGTATTGCCCTCTGTCCTCCAGCCCGGTCTTCTCGATGCTGACAGGGATTTCACAGTCTTTAGCTCGATCGCCGAGCAGCTCCAGGTGTCTCGGAAGGACCAGAAAGTCAGACTGGTCTTCTAGATCATCTGCTGCACCAACACAAACACACACATACACACGTCAGAAATGATTATCTCATGTGGTCCATCACGCTAAAGCTTAGTGATGATCCAGGGGAAGTGAAGTGAAGTGAACTGCATGGGAAACAAAAAACTAAAATAAATATATTCAACAGGTTTTGAACAGCTTGAAGATCCCCTCCACACATGTTTATGACATATGAAAATACTGTAATCGACTCTTTCTAGAACCTATGCAAATATTGTTAATTTCGAGTCTCAATCTTTAAATTTTAAGCTAAAATTCGAGGTGAGTAAACAGAAACTTTTGCCCTTCAGCAGATGAATGTGAAACTATTCGTCTAGTGTCAAACTGCAATTTCATCATTCTGCACAATGAAGATCAAACATTCAAGTGAAGCAACAATACACATCATATTTCTGACTGGATGGGGAATTTAAAGGAGCTGTTTTTGTATGTTTTGTAATGGGTCCAAATTTGATTTTTTTGAATTTAGTTTTGTATCGAGTTTTCTTGGTGCAAGTTGCTTAAATTATACCGAAAAAAAAAATAAAAACAAATTTTCCACCCAGATTGAGTCGGCAACCACCAGCGTTAAGTGGAAAAATCATCAGGTTGAAAGTCAAGGTCTCTTTTAATATGTGTCTTGTGGTGGCAATTTTGAAAATCCATATGATGAAGTTTGTCTTGCGGTGCCTTTGATGGCATCAATCACTGAAGAGGGACACAAACGCTGCGCTGTTACCTTTATTTGTGTCCGATGATTCTTCCACAGTTTTAGGGTCAGACGATGCATCCAGTTTCAGTACTAGCACTTCCAGCTCTGCCTGCACTGCCACATATCCTCCACACAGCGCCACCTAGGGGGCAGAGGAGGTGCTGGAGTAACCAAGTCCACAGACAGTAGTTTGGCAGTAGTTTGACTGTTTAGTACTTTGAAATACCTAAATAAAAGCAAATATGAGTCTTCTGTTTGTGAAATTATCAACAAATATTTAGGATCTTTCTCTCTATTTATGTTCTGTACCAGGCAGCCCATACTACCAACTTATAACTGTTGTAATTGCTGATCACTAAGATATTTCAGTTGTTTAGAGAACTTCAGCAAAAGATTGTTAGCTGAAAAAACACAATCTGGACGTTGGACTGATATGTTTGCATATATTCATACAACAGGATCTGATAAAAATGTAAAGCACGGTTAGTGTGGATTATAAATACTGTGTCTAACAGATCGACAAAGTCGATTTACCGCCGCATACAGTTATTATGGATTATAACTACTTTAGTGATTATGTATTTACTCAACAACAGAGACCAAAAACCAGACCAGTCAGTATGGGTGTTATTTACTGATATTATTGCAGATAATTAGATTGAACTGTGAAGAAAATACCACAAAAAGAACTGAAGAATAAAAAAGTAAAAGGTGAAATAGTACCTGTTTAGGCTTGATGTTTGGGAGATGCAGGATAACTGAGCGTTCAAAATCCAGGATGGAAACATTCTGGTTTGAACTTGAGGTCGGACCTAATACAAGGAGAGGACAGATCGGTCAGAGCAGGAAACCATGAAGAGACAGTGTACACATTACAGACTATATACAAGTTTTGGTACAAAATGAGTCTTTCCATGAAAATGTATTCACAATTACGTGTAACGTTCCTGAAGTTACCTTGACTCTGGCTGGAGCTCGGCTGAGTGTTCGTCCAGGGAAGGATCTGCTGACTCTGATTCTGCTGTGTTGTTTTTTCGAAGAAAGAAACAAAATGCCACAGCATTTAGTGTCTACTCATGCTGTTCAGAGTGGGTAGCTGACAATGACAAAAGCAATGCTTTATTTGAGAGATAAACCTGATGATAAAATAAGACGTCTAATAAATGTGCCACATTTGATATTTCAATACTTTTTGAAGGCTTAAAAACACAATAAAAAAAAAAAAATTTCAATGTTGTGGAAAAACTAAATCTTTAACGGGGACCTCATCCTGCACCAGTAGGTCTGGACATATAATCCAGCCAATAAAACCATATCAAAAGTCTAAAGTAATCCCGGCCTTCTGCTCCTGCTATGAAATCAAACAGCTTTTTTCTCTTTAACTAATATTACACTGGTTTACCCTTCAGAATGATCCCTCACTGTTATGTCCCACTCTGACAAATTTTCTTCAGGAATTTCACCATATAAAGGAAGTTCAAACGCCATTTCTTTTCAGCTTTTAAATCAAGATAATTTATATCAGGTCCATGGAGGAGGTAAACTCCCAGATTGGGTTCTTACCAGGATCTGCTGGTTCTGTCTCCTCAGAGTAAACAGAACCAGCGTGTTCTCGCAGCCGACCAGAAGGTCACCTGTTACAGAGCAACACGCCACAGCAACAGGACGCTCTGACAGAGGGATCTCAATGATCTCCATCTGTACTCCGCCCCGCACAGATGCCCCACGCAGCAGGTGGCCCAGCAAACGCACCCCGACACGGGCTTTCTCCTCCGCCTGAATAAAAAGCAAGAAATAAAAACATACAAACTTAAAAAGGGTATAAAACTTGTCTCAAACTGGAATTGCTGAGTACAAAAAACTCCTTTTTAAGAGTTCATTTGTTTTTCTTTAGTATATTTTCCACATACACGAGTGGACAAGGCCCAATTAAAACCAGGTTAACAGTTAATGCCACAATAGCTGACTGTCATTACAGGCATTTTCTCAGAAAAATTGTTTTTTTAGTTTTTTTTTTCATTAAATAAAAGCTGTTGTATGTTTTTAATCTATTCTCTAGTATAGGTCACATTAGAGTGGTAATATGGTTTGAATTAAGATCATATATCCATATCTCAAATCATAAAAGCAGAATGGGGTGTAATAACGTTTCATAGTGCTATGATATGATAGGATATGTATATGTGAGAAAGCTCAGTGGGTCGGTGTGTGTACCTGGTAGCGCCAGTTGGTGTAAGCTCTCAGGTAGGTGGCGCTGTTCTTTTCCTCGATGGTCACCAGGTAATCTCCTGGATGTGAGGAGGGAGATAAAAAGGAAAGCATGATGTTAAAATTGTGTTTCTTTTTGAACACTAATCTGTTTCTTTCAACTCATACTGTGAACGACTAGTGCTATCTGCTGCCTTACTCACATTTAAAACGAAAAACAAATCAACTGCTACAGGTGAATGCAAATAGTTTTGTGGTTCCTGTTGCAGAAACAGAGGCTGACAAAGGAAGGTAGGGAATGTTTTTACCTATCTTGCTGTGCCGGATGCTCTTCACCGTGCCCATGGTGGCGAAGCGGCAGATGAGAGGGCAGCCCTCCCGCTCCACACTGTAGGCCTCCACCTACAGTACCAACACAACAGAGTCAGAATCCTGCAGAAACCTTTCATCTCCAAAAGGTTAACTCTTAAGAGTTACGATAAACTAATGAGCACTGGCACTCATGTATCACTTCAATCTGCAGACATTTAGGTGTGTTTTTTATGACACAGCACTCTGTATATATGATTAGGTTAATATTAGCTTTTTAATAGTTATTGGATACCAATTTAATGAGGTATCATAGGTTCTACTAACGAGGGTATAGTTGAGTAAAACAGAGCAACTATGCTTTAAAAACATGCATATTTTAACCTTGCATCCTCCAGTAGCCACTACGAACAGGGCTCCACCTCCACAGCAGACCAGCCCAGGCTCCTGCTCCACCTGAGACACACAGAGGAAAGGTAGCTTAGTAAAAGAACTGATACAGATATAAAATAAACAAAAGCTTTGAATCATCCTCAGCCGGGCTCCACTCACCTGTACTATCTGCTGTGAGGAGAAAGGATGGCAGTTGTAGACGTGCACCATGTTTGGTCCACCTCTTGGAGGTCCTGGTTGAAAATTTAACAAATTGTTGTACTGCCGCTTTCTCTCCTTTTGATGGTTGAGAACTCTATAACCTCCCCCGCTTTACCTGTGATTCCCGGAGGCTTCATCCAGGAGGACGCCTACCATTATATAAAAAACAAAATTATATAAAGTTCAAAAGAATTTTAATTTAGTCCTTTCCTTTAGTTCTTTGAGAAGTGTTTAATAATTTCTGTAGTTCTTTTAAGCAAAAAGCTAAATGGGGATTTGCTGCTTTTCTTTGACATACATGCAAATGTATTATCTCTGGATTTTGGACTGTTGGTCAGACAAAACAAGCGAATTTAAGTAATCAGAAACTGTAAATGGCACTTTTTCATGATCTGTTAACACACATTTTCATAGAATAAAGGATTAATAGAGAAATAATCTGCAGATTCATTGACAATAAATATAATCATTGAGCCAGTTGCAGCCCTAATGTAAAATCATGTAAACCACATTTTACATGTAGTAATCCACATATAAGCTAATGTCTGTCTCACATGTGGTTTTCAGACATTTACATGAATTTCACAAGAGCAGTAAAACGGAAGTAAATGTTTTTTTGTTTGTGGTACTCAAAGCATCTTTCAAAGGGAACTATTTCTTTGGTAGAAAGTAGTTCCCATGAAAACACTTTAGTGGATAAGTATAACAAAATCTACCAGGGCCAACGTTACAATTAACTGACCGTTTGTTTGTTTGTTTGTTTTCTTTAATAAAATAACCAGCCTCCCTGTTTTGGTCACATCAACCGAAAACCATCATTTAAAAGTTTCTTGTTTGTAGCTCAATCTCAGTCAAAGGCATTCAGTCACAATATAACACAACTTCAGCCTGAACTTAGCTTTCCCTACATTTCGAGCAGTGCACAGGGCCTGAAACAGCGCTGCAGAGGTCCCGTGTGCGTTTCTCTAATCGATATCACATGCCGCAGTCTTGTGAGCAGCAGAAAGTACCAGTTTAATTCAGACTAACACGTGTCCTCTTCGGCCTGTTACACTCCAGTTACAGATGGATAAAGTGGGGAGTCTTTACAGAAAAGGTTCAACAGATAATTTGTAAAGTACCTACTGTGCTGTCAGATCTTCGGTTGTTTCCCTCTTCCTGCTTCCTACAGTGTCTCCAGCTGCACTTGATTGATTTCACGCTGTAAAGCAGGAAGTGGACCGTGAACCACAACAACAAAGTGCCCGCCCACTCTCGGTTTTCATTGGCTTAGATTTCTGCTCATATTACGCTTGACGTTCTCATTGGCTATCGAGCTGTCATAAACTAAAGGGCGGATCTGGCTCTGTTAGGAATTTTATTTTTGTGTTTGTTGGGACATTTATTCGTCTGTATTTTTTGTGGCTGTGTAAACACTCGGAAGAAGCACTGCTTTAAGTTTTTAAATGGGTTTTTGAACCAAAAGATCAAAGATAAGTTTAAAGACATCCTCCTTAAAAAAACATAAGTACAAGCAAAAAACGTATGTAAGGGTTGTGGCCACAGAGTATTAAAACTAGGAAATAATACACTATGTGCATACATCGTATTAAAAAAGTTTCCATTGTCATATTTTGAAAACAAATGTAACTGTTGTACCATTATAAAAAGTGCCGATTGTTTGTCCATCTCTTTACATTCCCTTCTTAAAAACAAAGAAAAATGTCTCTATCCTGCAGAAGTTGGATGAATTTCTGGGTCTTATTCATCAAAACGCAAAAAAATGAATATGACGTCATCAACGGGCGCCGACCAAGACGAGACGTGTGACGTAGCGCCGAGCGACGGAGAGATGTAAACAGACTTCAGCGGGAAGAGGTGTCCTGTGATGGTGCAGCATCGACATGTCTGTCAACAATTACTGCCGTTTTTGCCACACGAACTTGAAAATACAGGGTGTTATCAGCCACTCCACTAAAATATTTGAAAAACACGGAAATGCCAAAACCATTTTTGATCAACTTCGTGGTTTAGGATTGACTTTGAAAAAAAGTCCAGGAAAATCCATACGAGCTTGTCGAAAGTGTAACACTACAATTATGAGAATGGAGCGGGATTTACCAGTTTTTAGAAGATGGGAAGAGGAAGAAAAACAAGTCCGCTCGTACGTTGGAGACTCGGCATCAGCAGCTGCAGATAAGGAGAATCCGGAGGCTGCTCCTTCGGACACGCCGACGGCTGAGGACAAGTTGAGCCCCAGCCCGCTAACCCCGACCTCCACCACCACATCCAAGTCCCCACAGCGCAGTGCTGCAGAGGTAAGCGCGGTGTAAAGTGCTGTTCAACCGATACCAGCGCATCTTTAGCGTTAGTTAAAGTAGGCGGCTGTTACCTTTCTCTTTAGCTCATGCTGCTCATGAAAATAAAGGATAACGTGTGACATTAAGTAGCAGCGAGGAGAGGATGTGTGTGGAGGAAAAGTTGAAGACTACAGCGAACAGGGCCGTACTAACCTTGGAGCCCCCCCCCCCCATTTCTCCTGCTTTCTTTGCAGTGTGTATGTGTTAGTACTTAACTCGATTGAGCAAATTGAAGTGAAATAATAAAGGCATTAAAACTATCCAGTGACTGTGTTCGATTTTTTTTTTTTACCACTAGGTGGCCTCACAACAAGCTGCAAACACACCACTGACATATCACCTTTATATAAATGATATGGCAAATGTGTCAGCATCAGCTTTATTTGGTGTCTGTTGGTTTGTCATTTTCTCCATTGTTTATATAAAAATACAGATTTTAGCAACTTTTTTTCTTCATCCCAGCAGAAGAAGCTGTAAAAATACCTCTGACACATTATAAAGTTGTTATGGCAAACATGTTCCTAAACAGTTCCCTATTATACATTCAGCAGACACAGAGCAACATTAGTATTCATTCGAAGTTGTGTTTATTGCTGCCTGATAAATGTATGTCCAATCTCACTCTCCTTACAGCTATTTTATTGGTCTCCATCAGCTCCTGGGGAAAAACAAGGAATGGTTTTCTATGATTTCTCTTCAACATGACAGTACATTAAACTTATGCTATAATTTAACACATGTTTGGATGAGTGAGGCCACCTGCATGCTTCAGTGAAAACCAGGCCACATTAGCATCTGAATGGTTGATGTGTATAGGTTAATTACAGAGACATAGACAGGTATGTAAGGTCAGCTGTGTTCTTTTTTTCTTTATAGGAGCTTAAAGAAGAGCGGAAGAAGAAGAAGCCGTTTAGGCCGTGTAAATGGACCAAAGAAGTCATGGAGCAGGCCATACAGGCGGTGCGTGCAGGCAGGCTCACTGCAACCAATGGTTGTTTATAATCCAGAAAAGGAAATCTGACCTCCCCAAAGGACAGCCAACAAATGCATATCTTTCCCTTTTTTTCATAACGAGTAGTTTAAAAACTCCCTTAAACTGCTTTCCTTCCACCAAGTCTTCAAATTGAACGTCAGCGTTCATTTGTTTGTCTCAAACTGTTCTGTGATCTTTCAAGAGTTTTCAACCAGCCATGTGGAGCCCTTTAGAAATTTTATGAGATAAACTGCTCACAATATCTGACATACAGCTGTTAAATAGTCAGTGCTGCTCAGTAGTCACATGGATCATCTGGCTGAAAGATGCAGTGAAAGGTCCTGATATCTGTGTACAGTAGACTAGGCCAGAGCCGTAGACAGGGTGTGGCCAACGCAGGTTTCATTGGCATCCTTTTGCTCCTTCTCAATTAACCCCAGTTGTTCAGACTGTAAGACTTGAAAGCACATTTTTATGTTAATCATATGGGGGCACAGTCACTTAAACCTTTTCCCACTGTGATATCCCTTTTTAATTTAGTGAAAGTGAAACCAGGCAATTTGGCGCAGTAGTGGTGGCTTCAAACAGCAGTTAGAGGTGACAGACACAAAGACAGCTGCCTGGTTTTCTATTGAACAATAACAAGTATTGAGCTCTTCCACCCAAAACAAGTGAGCATTTATTTACTTTACAGGGACCATACTAAACATTGTTACAAACAGATAATGCAACAGATGTAATGTACATAGGGTGTCTAGCTGAAGCTAATTTCTGTCGTTTTTTGAAATGTAGTTTAGTTTTCTTAGTCTGTACCATTACACTTTAATCAATTTATTTTGTTTTGCAGATGCCCAATATCCGGAAGCAGAGAGAGATTAGGCCATGTAAATGGTCCAAAGAAACCATGGAGCAGGCCATACAGGAGGTGCAGGCAGGCAGGCTCACTGTAAGGCAGGCAGCTGATCAATTTGAAGTGCCAATGTCCAGCCTGTATTACCGAATCAGTGGACGGTTGGTCACTAGTTCTTACTATCACCAGAAGAAGTTTCTCAGCCTGGAAGATGAGAATTCCCTGGTGGAGTACTGTTTGCACTGTGCCAGTCACGGTGTTCCACTAGGAATGATTCAGGTCATGGCCCAAGCTCTGGCCATTTACAACTATCGTAATCCGGACAAACCAAAGACTGTTCTTGGCCAAACGTGGTGGATTAATTTCATGGACCGGCACTACCCTCGCCTTGCCACCGCAACCTCAGACATCACTGCCCAAGTTAAGGAATCCTTCGCGTCTCAACTAAGTCCGCTGGTAGCATCAGGTCGCATAAGTGCGGATCTGGCCCAAGTCCTGTCAAAAACCAGTCAAAGCTGTAACATTCAGGTTTCGATTAGGAGCATTGCCCAGGAGCCGACGGCACAGGGAATGTCAGATGTCATCAAGGAAGAGGAGAACAGTGAAGCCCAAACTCTAGACAAAAAAGACAACATAGTGCAGAAGGAGGAGGTTGAAGACACCAAGCCGGTAGCCTCTACCTTACCTGTTGACTCTTCCCTGAGCCTCAAAAGAAGACTGCCCTGCGGGGACCCTCAGGTCACCAACTCTGACCTTTTAAACGCTGGTCCCTCAGCCCCCTTTTCTCCAACTTCTGCTCCCAACAGTGCCTCGATGCTTGACCCAAGCAGGACACCATCCCACATGAGTTTGCCTTACATGGACCAGCATCAACAAAAAGTAGAGGGTAATATTTTCTTAATTGTTTTGATAGAGAAAGCATTTTTATTTTTCCATTTGAAATGCATTTACATATAATTATATGCATTTAAAAAATGTGCATGTTAATTTAAGGTTTAATATGATTTTGTACAGCGGCAGCAGTATGTGGCCTCAAAGCGTTTCCAAGTTCCTTCATCTCCCTGTCAATGGAAATACTTTATATAATCTTTAAAAACTATGTAAAACACATAAAACAACATTTTAACATGATGGTAAAATTAGCAATAATGAAAAAGTAAATATGTCATGGCATGTTTACTCTTTTATTAAATCAAGTCTTTTCATATTTACAGCTTCCAGCCATTGGCAGACGACCTCCACGCCTCCAGCTTCCCCGTCTTCCAGCTCTTCCTCTTCCACTACGGGACCCACAACATCCACGGGTACGTAGCCTACCGCTTTTACGTGTCAGTCTTTACGTGTCAACCCATGAAAATTCAGCAATTTCCTCACGTGTTCCTTTTCTCCTTTTTTCTCTGAGTAGGTCACATTGCCGCGAAGAGGCAAAAACTGGAAAAGAAGACTCTGCGATGTGGACAGTGCAGACAGCCTTATCCTCCACTGGATCCAGAAGGACTGGTGCTGTGGGTTCATTGTGACAACTGCCACAATTTGTTTCATACCATCTGTGTAAGCTCAGAGATGGACCTGGACGAAGATCAATTTTTGTGTTTTTGTTGTCTTGATGTTTGATTTTGCTGAACTTTTTGTCATATCTCATAATAAATCCAATTTCAGTCAGACTTGATCTTTTTATATTCTTTAACTTACACTGTTATCATTAAAAACAGTAAAGCTTATAGACTCTTAAGACTGCTCTTTGTGTGACCCAATTTATAAATTGTGGCAGTATATAGGTGAATAAAAACGTTTAACCTATATATATGCTATATACTTACACACATACAGAATGTATGAGTTATAGACAGATTTACAAATTTACATTTAGTTTTGGTTTTTACACAGGGTCCAGCAGTTGTTTATATGCACTGAAAATGGAAAATAAAAGCCTTTACATAATCTGCAATGTATGTTTTGCAGTTCACGTTGACATCAGAAAGCCACAAATTTACATCCAACTGTCGCAGTTACTGAAAAATACCGCACGGGGGCAGGAGTTTACATAAAGAAGTAGAAATATTTGCACATGCAGATAATATGTTGTTTGTGATGCCAAAGCATATTCTTTCAGCACACTGGAAAAAAGCTGACTCTCATTTGCATGTACACATATGCACCTTAAAATATGCCAGCTTCTGTGTACGCTGCTTGTTTCGTGAGGTGCAACCCTGGCGTTTTGTGGCCTTTATTTTGTAGCTTCCTGTGAGGGCGGAAGTGTTTTACTTTGAAAGGGAACACGGTCGGGTGTGAAAATGGCGGTTGACGGTAACGGAAAAAGTAACGAAGACAATAATTTACACGGCCGGTATTCGGTGTTTTGTCTGAAATTAGGACTGTATTGAAGTTTGTCCTCGCTCCAATCGAAGTGGTAACCATTTAATGTTAATTAATTCATACATTTGTTAGTATTTGTAGTTAATTTTTATGTGATAAGTTAACCAGCTAACTTGTTAGAAAAAGTAATGTAACGTTAACGGAGTAACGGCCATTTGTAATAAAATAAGCAGGCTATTTTTCTTTTATGTGTTTGGCTTTTCTGTCCAAAACTAACTCTTACGTTAGTTTAATGAACTTTTCGAGGCGCCAGTGCAAATAATCTGCGGAGACAATCAGGTAATTAATGTCGACGTCATTTTAGCTCCTGTGACTGGACCCAAAGGTCAGAGGTCATTTTCTGTGAGAGCACCCAGAGGTGAAAACTTCTCCTGCTCTGTGATGATGGAGTAGACTTCTTCTACAAGTCCTACAGTGCTTGTAAAGCTGAACTCCGGTATGCTGTATCATACCACCTGTAAGCAATGGAGTAATCAAGCAGCCAGTGTCAATGAGGTTATACAGACCCTATGTTAAAATCTCTAATAACTATTTTATTGCATCATATTTTCTCTACATTACCTTGATTTGCATTTACTCCTCATTCATGCCACTGCAAAGTAAAACAGCCAAGGTGCCATTTTTTGCACGTTTGCTTTTGTTATTCTGTGTGAGTATTTGACTGCGATGCGGACAAAGTTTGATCTCCGTGAAGGCAGCATCCCTCCCTCCCTCTCTTTCTCTCCCTCTCCCCCCATCCCTCCCTCTCTCTCTCTCTCTCCCTCTCCCCCCATCCCTCCCTCTCTCTCTCTCTCTCCCTCTCCCCCCATCCCTCTCTCTCTCTCTCTCTCTCTCGGTGCTGACAGGTACCTCCAGGTTTTGGCTCTTTGTAAACCCCAGCTGAGGCGTCGACAGCAGCTCAACTTAATGTGTTTTGCCAATTGAAACTTTGCAGTAACCAGTGCAACGTGCCAAAACGAGGCTACTATACTCGGTGCACTAACCGGGGGCTCGTACATCAACTCTGCAACATATCCTCAGCAAGTGTGCAGACTGCATGCAGCAGTGCGCTGCACCACCTTTCTGTCTCTGTCGCTCTGCAGCTGTGGAAAGGTAAGACTTATTTTTTACTTAAATGATTGACAGCTCCATGATTTATGAACATTTCTTGGGAGAAATAAATGTAACAATGCTGCAACACATTTGAGATGTTGCCCACTTATCATCGCCGCCTTCACCTGCCAGGATTCATGCTTGTATTACTGAAAGTTAGCGAAAGATGAACTTGAAGGAAAGGAAAGGAAAGGAAAACTGAAGTAAACTAGCTTTGCACTGATTTCTTGAAATTATGTTTTTGTGGAAGTTTTTGTAAATCCCCAAATCTTTTTAATTCATTGAAATTAGATGCACTTTTAGACCATCCAATCCTGCCTGTCAGTTATGATTAAGCATGTAATTGCATGTTATCCTGTACAGTAAATCCTCTAAAAGGATTATGGCGATTATTATATTGTAACCTGAAGGGATTCAGATAAGAAAGAAATGAGCCAAAGGTATTCCTCTTTTCTGGGTGACCCCATATGCCATGTTGGCCCCTCTCCGTAGCCTCTTGAGAAAAACAGATGCTGCTGAGCTGTTTGTAGGTCTCAGGAGCTGCAGCTCCCCGGAGGAATGCCCTTACCTCAGAGCTGAGTCATGCAAATTATACCTCCCTTCTCTGTCTCCCATCTCCTGTCTTTGAGCTACAATCATTTAATCTCAAATACATGTTACATTTCATAAAATAATTGGTTCTTTTCAAGAGTAGATTCTTAAAATACATACAAATAAATAAAACAAATATATATATATATGTATAATACAAGTGTTCTTGAAGCAAGCCACTTTTTTTTACAACATGAGTAGAGGAAACCAAGAAAAATGAAACTGCAAATGCAAATAAGTTACAATTGGAATGCAATTTTAAGACAAATGAAATGACAAAATTCCATACAAGTGATGACTAGTTGCAAATGTGTCTGTGCATATCCGACATGTTATGTTTTATAGGGCAGCAAATGGTGATGCACAAACATGTTGGTTCCCAGCTCCTGAAAATATTTTGGAGATCCAAATATGTGGATAAAACCCACTAAACCAGTTTTTAGGATGAAATAAATCTTTTATGATATTTATTTACAAAAAAAATATACTAATTAGTGTCAGTCTAGTGATTTAAGAAATATAAGGGGTTATTCCTCCAAGGGAACAGTACAGGAAAGGAACTTTGACTGGAAATTGTATAATTTAATGGGGTTAATACACTGCCAAAGTATTTTCCAGTTTCCCTCGGGGCTTGTAAAAGACATACAGAGACACTTGTATTTAAATACCCAATAAAGCAGGGAGAATTAGCCTCTGAGGGAACACTTGAATCAGTTTGGGACCTGAGAGAAAATGCAACCTCCTGGAGGCAAAACTCCAAAAGAAAACTGCTGATATCTTGGTGCAGTGTGATAATAGCCCATCTGCCTGCAGCACAGACACAGTGAAAGTCATCTAGCATTTCACACAAATAAGATGTTTGCTGCTGTGTGGCTATTAACTGCAAGCCCAGCCATGCTAAGTGTGTGTGTGTGTGTGTGTGTGTGTGTGTGTGCGTGTGTGTAAGTGATAACTTGATGAAGTTGTCAATTGCACAGACCCCTCTGGCAGTAGTTTAGTCTCAACTCACACATGCATCAAATTCAAGCAGATGTGAAATGGCTTCAACTCTTTATTAAACTCTCTGAGAAGAAATTTTAGGGTAAATGGATAGACATACAATGGGAAGATGTAATGAGGGACAAAAAGAGACCGAAATGATGCACAAAAGTGCAGATATGAGGAGGAGGAGGTACTGTAAAAAAACAGAGATGAGGCACGGGAGAGGAGTTAGGAGGTGACAGCATAGTGAGTAGTAAGGTGGTGAAAGGAGAGGAAAACAGAAGATAGAAGTTTAGATAAAACAGGAGGGTTGGAAAGGAGAACAAGGGGAAAACAAGAGGAGAGGAAAGTCAAGTTTGGAGGATTAGTAAAAAGGAAGATAAGCAAAGGGGAGATGTTTTTAACCAGTGCTAGATAACTACCTGTAAAAAACAGTATATTTTTTGTGTCTAACCTGATCCTCTCTCATATATATTCCATCTGTCATATTCCAGCTGCTTCTATAGTTACTGTAACCTACAGGTAAACACAGTCAGACAGCTTCAGACATGTTTCAAGGCAAGCACACGACCACAGGGAGAAAATGATATTCCACATCTGCCAAATGTTGATATTCACACCTCAGAAATAGTTCAGCAGGGGTCATGGAGCATCTCGTAATCAGTTATGTTCCTGCCTTCATTTCTGGACACAGGCCAGGCCAAAAGTATGCTTTTTGTATTTCACATGTTAAAGGTGTGGTATTATGCGTTGTTTTTGATGTATTTCTGACATTTGCGGCTGAAAAGCACTGCAAACCACATGCCAAAGAGGTTTCAATTGAATCAAAAAATCACCATTTTGATTCAGGGTGGGGATTTGGGTAGTTACTTTCCTGAAACACAGAAGAAACAAAGCGGCTGAGCTTTGCAAGGCTAAGCTACGTTCCTGACTAATGGCTGGGCAATGATTCCATAATATAAAACTATAGTTTGTGTCTGGGCTGTATAATTTTGTATGTATGAATGAGAAATATGAACTGAACCTTGTTTGATGCACTTGCTTTTGTTGTATTCCAGCTGGGGTGAATTCGCTTGTGTTGTTATCTGTCCATGTTTGTTCTCTCGGCACACGTGTCTTTGTTAGTTAGTCATATTGTACAAGTGGGAAGCAACCTTACCTGCCACCTGGATTATTAACACAGTTACCTGAGACTGTAACTCAGTGAAAGTGTCTCATCTTTCCTGCGTAGTGTCCTTTATTTGACACAATCAAACATCACGCTGCCTGGCTCAGTAATAGGAGCTGGAATTGGCCTGGTGGTGATGCTGATGTTATTTTTGCAGCTTAATTCAATTGGTAGGATTGTGTCAGTATAATGTGATTGGCAAAACGGATGCCCTTGGACTATAGAAGGCAGCCAATACAGGCATTAGAGAGTGACTGAGTAAATGGAAAATTGTCCTCTAATGCTGTCTAGGCTGCTTTGGATTTTGAATTTGATGTTTGCCATAGTTGCTTTGGTATTTGGTGAGTGTCTGTCAAATAGCCAGGCCTGTTCAGTAAGTGGGATGCTGGAATAGGTCAATTTTTATTCTATAATACAATCGGCACTGTGACAGCGCTCCAGAGAAATGTGGTCATGGGAAAAAGCTGAGGTCAAACCAACAGGGAGAGGAGAGGAGAGGAAGCTTGGATTGGACTGAACAGGAAGAATAACCCTCTAGGGACACAGTATGGGTTCAGTGGTCTCGATAGTGGACTTGTTCACTGGTTCTACTGGGAATAATTTTCCTCAGTGCTCACTTCTTTTTTACTCATCAGTGCTGACCTCTTCTTTACTCTCTCGTCCTGTCAGCACTATTGGGAATGTGTATAAGCATGTCCTTCCATTGTAAACAAAGAGAAAAAATGCCAGTGCTGTATAAGCGAGACCCCCAGGAGTTACACATGATGAAACCTTCCTCGCTGGCCAGTTGGTGGTTCCCACTGTTTTATGAGGACAACGAATGGTTGTTTATAATCCAGAAAAGGAAATCTGACCTCCCCAAAGGACAGCCAACAAATGCATATCTTTCTCTTTTTTCATAGCGAGTAGTTTCCAACTCCCTTAAACTGATTTCCTTCCACCAAGTCTTCAAATTGAACGTCAGTGTTCATTTGTTTGTCTGAAACGGTTCTGTGATCTTTCAAGAGTTTTCAACCAGCCATGTGGAGCCCTTTGGAAATTTTATGAGATAAACCGCTCACAATATCTGGGAAAAGCCTCAACACTTTAAAATGACATACAGCTGTTAAATAGTCAGTGCTGCTCAGTAGTCACATGGATCATCTGGCTGAAAGATGCAGTGAAAGGTCCTGATATCTGTGTACAGTAGACTAGGCCAGAGCCGTAGACAGACAGGGTGTGGCCAACGCAGGTTTCATTGGCAACCTTTTGCTTCTTCTGAATTAACCCCAGTTGTTCAGACTGTAAGACTTGAAGGCACATTTTTATGTTAATCATATGGGGAGCACAGTCACTTAAACCTTTTCCCTCTGTGATATCCCTTTTTAATTTAGTGAAAGTGAAACCAGGCAATTTGGCACAGTAGTGGTGGCTTCAAACAGCAGTTAGAGGTGACAGATACAAAGACAGCCGCCTGGTTTTCAATTGAACAATAACAATTATTGAGCTCTTCCACCCAAAAGGAAAGTGAGCATTTATTTACTTTAGGATAATTTAAGTTGATGAACGAACTGGGCAGTAAGAGATGAAGATGACATATGTTTGTGTGCATATTTGCAACACTGGCATAATGTGATGAATGAGCCAGTAAATATCAACGAAAGTCAGTGTGAGCTATTTAGTAGAAAATTTGCCAAAGTACCTTTTTCTAAATGCGTTAATGACACAAAACAAAATTAGATTCTAATGTCGTAATTTTCTGTAAATGTTCTGTTTATATTTCAGCTGTAGTGTAGATTATTGTCTTTTGAAAGACTCCTAAAATCAATTTTTCAGTTTTATCATTCATCGACTGTATGTCGTCGGCTTTCAGTAATGGGAACTCTGCTGGCCCTCATATTGTCCACAAAGAGAGTCAAAGTAGAAATCTTGATAAATCATTTGATGAGAATACAAACGTTGACATCATGTAAGAGTTCAGACGGAGTAAGAGGGCGAAGAATGCTCCTTCTGATGCCGGGTACTGTTTATGTACTGTGTATAAGCTCATTGCTGGTGGGACATAGAGGTCATTCATTCTCCTGACTGACCTCCATTTCTCCATTAGGTTAAACTGGAAGGTGTCAGACACTGACAGGAGTCCATATACTGTATGAACGACTCCTCTTCTCTAATCTACATGATGACACGCTCATAGATTAGATTGATATGATTGAAAGAGGGGGCTGGTGTGTGTGTGTGTGTGTGTGTGTGTGTGTGCTTGGAGAAGGATCCTGGAGAGTGGTCGCCTGTGGTGGGGTCTAAAAACCTTTGGTGACAGTCAGTGACATCATCTACATATCTGTGACATCACTTAATGTGATTGGGTGGGGTGCGGGGGGTTCACTGCTCGAGCTCAGTCACCGCCTCTTTGCCCGACAAGGTTTTTGTTGTTATGTCTTTACCAATGACATGTCACCACACACACATGCACACACACACACGCACACACACACACACACACACACACACACACACACATAAAACAAAATGACAGTATAACCCCCCTGCTTGCATGTGTGCTTTGCAACTTATATAACACGATACACAAAGTATGCAGTGACATCAACAACAATGTTACCACCTGACCACACACAGGTACTACATGCAGCAGAGAAAGTCATTATTGTTTTCATCAATAGAAATTTATTTCCTATTGATCCAGAACAAAATTATTAACATATATTTCAGATCTTTTCCATTCTTGATGGTTGCAGGTTATGATAATGTCAGTATTTCATAAGGAATTCAAAAATCTATAATGCAAATTTTCTAAAACAAATCAGTATAAGCTGGTCTTCGATTATTTGTGTTGTGGCAACAATTTTTCTGTCTTTCAAACTGAATTGCAAGGGTTTTTTTTGTTTTACTGCATTGTTTATGCATTAAAGTGGCCTGATTTGTTGGCTTTGTGCTCTCTACAAGCCAGTGACTGTACTCAGCCAACAACTGTTCCTGAGGAATGACCCTTCACTCTGTAACACCACTGTAAGTGTCACAAGTGGAGTATTTTTGTTGTTCAAACAAATCCAACAGAGGGATGCATCTTTTCTCTAGCTGATATTCTCCCAGTTAATCTTTCATTCATATCATATCAATTATTTAAGCGTATAAATCTAATATTTTCAACTAGCACCTTCAGTATTTGGATCAAGTAACGTCGGCTACAGCTGTTATTCTAATATATCAGAAACATAATCTAATCAACATTTAGGTAAATATAAGTATCAGATTGGGTCCCATTATTGAAGGAGTGGGACATCCCTCGTTATTACTAATAGCCACTGTTTTTTTCTGTTCTGTCTCCTACTCTTCTCTGTCTGCAGATATATTGTAGACTTTTTTTTCCTGCCAACTTAAGACACTAACAGACTTTTTCTAAAAGGAGCCAGTTTTCAACTCAGCAGATTTTCTCCCTCAATTCTGTACATACTAACCAAGATTTATTTTGACATGTAGCACTGTCATCATTAATTATTTTATCACCCTGTGTTCATGTGTGTGTGCGTGTGTGTGTGTGTGTGTGTGTGTGTGTGTGTGTGTGTGTGTGTGTGTGTGTGTGTTGCTGTAGTGACGGCCCTGTGCTTCTGGGTAAAAACGATTTGTGGTAGTAATCAGCAGGGGTGTTTGGGTGATATCAGCTCTTATTCCCAGGATCCAGTTCCAGTTCCTGCTGAACATGTTTAATGTTTTGAGGCTCTATCTTGACTGGCGGCAGATATAGACACAGTTTGTCTCAGCCTTGTGTTGAGAATGAGACATCATCACCTATGAGGTGTTTACAGCATTGAAGTGTCTGTACTGTTTCTGCTAATCGCCCATTAGACTGATAAAGAACAAGACTTGACTGCAGCAATGCCTCACTGTGAAAAATAAACGGTCTGTTTACCACATGTCTTGTACTGACGCGCATGTACACACACACACACACACACACACACACACACACAGAAAACCAAGGGTAGAGGTGACAAATAACACAAAGAAACAGTAAGAAAACAGTTGATGGTGTCCAAGCATTTCCTGACATTCTGCCCCAAAGTCCTTGCATTTTAAATTATATTTTTACTTTTCAACACTTAATCTACTGCCTGTGTCATGGTAGCCAGGCATCGCCCAAATGTGTCTGGAACCTCTTAGTTTATTTTCAATTTCCAAGGTGCGTTATTGATGGGCCGTCCTGTTGTACGGTATATCCTGTCAGAAGTTCGGCAAACACATATTTCTTATCAACATACAGTTTAAGTGCAGTTGTTTGTTCTTCTTTTAGAAAGAAATTACCGTCAAGTGTGTTTAATACTGCCGATGTAGCCAGCTGGGGAACGCGGCAGCCATCTTGAGTATTTACAAAGATGCCTGAACGATGCTCCCGTCTGTCAGTCATCGTATTAAACCCGCCTCATACTAGATAAATGGTTGTGATTGGCTCAGCCAGATACCGGTAACTACAAAATCAGTCTGAATGGGAGAGCGGCCGGACGTTTCTGCCAGAGCAAATAAAACATGAGCTGGCAGATTCGTCTGGTTCCCAGGATAGTGTCATTGCAAAAATGTGAAAAAATAGAAACTAACTTATACTCACATTTTTAGATTGAATAAACAATCCTTCATCTTTCTATGGGTATTCTTTGCTGTCTGTTACTGTAAGAGAGGAGTGTAGTTTGTGAACAACCTTGAAAAGTATGAAATTGTTTCCCGCACTGACTGAAGTGGCTTGGGTATTTTCAGTGAAACCTCCCACATCTCTGTAATTGCAGTTCCCAGTTCCTTCTCCCAGATCCCCCTAAAAGTCTGTCAACATGTATTATTCATGTCTGTACTTTGCAAAAGCCAACTAACAGTTAACCGGCAGATTCCAGAGCCATTACTAGTGAAAGGTCACTGAGCAGGGAGGAGAAGAGTAATCTTGTTTGCTCTTCTCTCATTTTTTAATTAGAGTACATAAAGTATTTCCACACATTGAACATTAAATCTACCATTGTGTGAGATTAAAGAAAAAAGGTTTTACAATTTTTAGTTTTGGCATCAATTTCAAATTTAGTTTACTTGTTTGGATTGTTTGTTCCACTTGTCATCCCAGTTAAATTGATATTCTACTTCTTTTCTGTGTTTCAGGTTTCATCTGAAAGAAGAAAGCGTGAGATCGGCAGATAGTGTGTGTGCATCTCCGTACATGCCTGTTTGTGTGTATATGTGTCACCATGAAGCACCAGTCTATCTCCCGATGGCTGAGCCAGCTGGGACTGCCACAATACTGCATAGCCTTGGAGCAGGAATATGATGGTGTAGAGGTAATACATTCACACAGGAACCAACAAGCCTACCAAAATCTAAAGACACATTTTACAAGTATTCACTTGTTATTACTATTTAGTAAATAACGGCTGAAAACAGTTTTGTCTCTTCCTAAGAAAACTCTTGAGACAGCAGTAGACTAAACACCTAATGTACAAGGTTACAGTCCTAAAACAAGGAAATCTGGATGAGATAAGTAAACAACAAAAGTAATTTGCCTTCCCCAGACATCATATACTACATCTAAGCATACCAAAGTACCGCAATTCATTTTGTAATATGCTACATATAAAGTAGCACGTCAAAATGGTCAGTTTACCCAAATTACAAAAGGCCCTAATCCTAGTGGTTGCTAGACACGAAGATTGTTTTAAGATATCTGTCTCTGAGATTTCTGCCTCTATCATTCCAGTAACATAGGGTGTACTAGAATTTCTTTTATGGTGCTCAAAGCATAGCCGTGAACAATTTTCATCTGAACTACTTTCTACCCAAAAGAAAAGTCTCCTATTGGGATTTAGCACATAAAAATGACACTGTCTGAATGGCCAGACTCCATTAGGGGTAAGTGAAAAAATGTGTTTTTTGTAATTTGGATGAACTGACCCTTTGTAACGTGTCTGTTTTTAAAAGGGATTTTCAGTAAATGTTTGATGAAACCATGTTATATAAGAAAACGTTTCTATTCTGGTAAAGCCAACTGTTGTTATTAAATGTGTTTCCCACAGCAGCCTAATAAAGAAACCCAATAAAACTTCATCACGGGATGATTACACTGAATGGACAGTGATGTGAGGGCTGTTTTAACATCCAACCATTAGCCAGCTTCAATCTGAATGTTATGCAGCCATTGGCTAAGAGATGAGATTGATTAGCCAATAAGACATGAATTATTCCATTACCTCCTGCTAATGCTTACCCAGAATGCATTGGTGTAATTAGTGAAGGCATGATGGGGAAAGCTCCTGAAAAAGAAGGTGAAACGGGCAATGAGAGCGATACAGAGACAACAAGGTGAGACAAGGACAATAAATTGTTGTTCTAGTCTCCTTTAACCATAACAGAGGTTAGATCCAAGTTCCTGTGTGAAATATTCAGATGACTTTCTGAGCTTGAATCTACATCCAACTAGTACATTTCATTATGCACTGCATGGAGTTCCTTCAGTTCAAAGGAGAGTCTCTGTAAGTTTTCTAAAATATATGCATGAAGATAATAACGGGAGGGAGCTACTTGGCACTTCTCTTACTCTCAACTGTCTCTGTACAGACTAATTGCAGTTATAGAGAGCATAAGAACTCAGAATCATACTCCAACCCGTCCTTGACCATCCTCCATGCATAATGAGCTCGGCTCAGCGTTGCTAACTTTTCTAACAACAATATCCAGCTCAGTGCATCTTAGCCATCCAGGCCGCTCGTTAACACAACATACCAGTAAAACCAACTCAGCCAACGTCCTCAACACCACTAACGGCTACATGCACAAAGTGTCCGAAGGGCATCTCCTAACTCTTTGGGTTTTTTTTCTTTTAGTATGGCATACAACATTTGTGTTTATACTTTATTAATTATGAGCTACATAATTTACACCACTGACGAGCGTTTAACAGTTTTGCTTTTCATTCTCATGTTTCAATATGTAGCTTTAAGCAGTGATGAAGTGTCCCATTATTGATCATATCCAAAATATCAAAAATATTCTTGGCATAAACGGAGTGAATGTACAGCATCTTGTTTAGTGGGGATAAGATTCTGTTGCAGCCCCCACTTAATGATTTAGGTTTCGTTCACACTGCAGGTTAAAGTGACCAGAGGTCCTTTCTTTTTTCTTTCATATGAAACTTGTTTCAGAGATGTGAAATGATGAGAAAAAGACAATGAGTTAAAAGAGTCTAAAAAAGCTCTGCATAGAACCAAAATCCACGTTTACAAGCTTTGATTGATTTTGATATCAGAAATTTTCATGTTGAGGTGTCTATCAGCTAGTGCTGTCTGTACCATACTGCTCGGTCTGTTCATTCACAAGCACCTTCATCGTTGCAGCAACATTCACGTGGGCAAAACCAACATTGACAACTGCTATATCAACTCTCCAGAGGACTGGTATGAGAGTTCATATTGTTGTTCAGCTCTGCATGATCTGAAAAAGAAAGAAAAAAGAAAACATGTCAACTTGCTGTTGGACACAGCGGGAGATGAGAACGACACAGGGAGGGGGAGATTCTGAGATAGATTAGGCTTGTGATATGCCAGCCATGTCTCACACACACACCCACACAACACACACACACATGCACACAGAGTCATGGGGCGTGTGTTACTCGTGTTAACATCAGCAGAACTAATGTAGTGTCTTCTTCTTTAACCTACTAACATGTTATTACTGAGCTGTCTAGGCACGTTGACCACAATGACTGTGTGTGTGTGTGTGTGTTTGTGAGGATGCTAATGTGTACCTGTACATCTGCATTTCTTTTTTTTTTTAAGTTTATTTTTGAGACAACTTTTGTGTGTCTGTGTGCACACACGTGTGTGTGTTTGTATGTGTGTGGGTGACTGAGTGTGTTGTGTGCATGCGTACAATTGGCTACTTTGGTATGCAAGTATGTGTGTGTGTGGTTGTAGATGCTTGTATAACTTTTAACTTGCTGTAAATGACTAAGAGTGACTGTTATTTGATTGTACACTGTTTCTGCATGAGTTTGCCGTTTGTGTGAGTGCTTTTTATTCATGGGTTTGCCCACTGTGCAGTATGTGTGTGTAGTCTAAATAGAGCAGTGTTTGTGATGAACTCAAGAGAATGGTCGTATTGTTGAGAAACCAAAACAACAAGGCCTTGGTTTGAGCTGGGAGCGTCCTGTGATGATACAGTGTGTGTCATTGGTGTGTGTGTCTTTGTGTTGTTCCATTACTGTACAAAGCTGAGTTCTGGTTCAAAGACGTTGTGGCTCTCCCTGACTGGGCTATTTCAGGGGTCGTTTATGTTAATACCATAGTGATGGTTGAAGTGAGGCAGGGTGTTTTTTTGTGTGTGTGTGTTTTTAAGACAATGCTGTAATGACAGGAGCAGGATGAGGGGAGGAGACGGCACACTTCTGGAAGATAGGAGGTCACCAGTGGTCTTCCGGAGACACCAATCTGTCTGGCCAAAATTGTGTGTTTCTTAACTTCCACCAAGCACTGAAGTATCTTCCCTGTGAGAAAATCTAAATCTACGTTAGATGTTAGTACTCATGTTCTGATGTTATTCCATTGTTTTGGGAGAGAACACCTCAAGAATTTGTTATTGGATTACGTTAGTTGTGCGTGAAAGGTTCAACATCACCACTTGTCTGTGCCTGGCAGGCTAGTCTCCTTTAACTGGTATATTGAGACACCTCACACATAGTCTTAGTAAACAGCTTAACCCCAAGCACCTTAACAACACATTTTCTGTCAAAGATTATAGCCCTTCTTCTCAGTGCCATAAATTAGTCAATCTGGAACGCACAGAAGTCACACTACAATCAGCTCATATCTCTCTTGTTGATGTTTAAGGATGCTATGTAAATAAAAGAGGTGAAAACAGTAACAGCAGGTTATGGTTCAATCTGTTTCTCAACCAGTGCACAAGGTTGAGCACTGCTGACAAATCATGAAATGAAGCAAGATCATGAAATGTGAGGAAAAGGAGGAGGAGATGAAGCAACCAGAAGAGAAGGATCATGACAGGGAAGAGGAGGAAGAAAGACGAGACAGTGTCCTGGTCTCTGACTGTGTCCCATACATCTTTAAAACCAGAGTAGTGTCCCTGAAAATATTCTGGCTGTCAATCGGTGTATAAGTGTCATCTCAGTAAGATGACCAACCTTGGGATAAAAGTTCACTTTGTGGCCCGGGTTGAGGGGCATAATTTCTGTGGCTCATTTATCTGACATGATTATAGCTTGAAAGGCGTTCTATGAACAGTAAGAGTGGTGTTTCTAAACCACAGATACAGTACTGAAACTGTGACCTAAGAACATAAACACAATCTATGAAGACCGTACAAGGTTTTTCTGTAATAGAATCAATAAACCTAACTCAAGTTTTAAATCTATATTAAGCTACTTGAATGCCAGAAAGAAAAAAGTGTGCTCCAAAGTACATTTACAATGGGACCACAAAGGAATGAGTGTGGTCCTCATTTTCACCACCTCTCAAATGAAAGGCTTTAAGTTTTAGCCTTGGTTTTGTTCAGCACCTCCTGAGAAAAATACCTCTTTGGTTTGCAAGATACATTACTTTCCTCATAAGCTGTTTGTTTCATGTTTGCCATATTTCACTGTTAACAGGTAGCTTTTGTGAGCTTTTGTTGTAGGAGTGGCTGGTGACAGTTTAGTATTTAGGGGTGGGGTAGGGTGGTGTGGTTGTGTGAACCAGCAACACGGGCAAAACCAAAAACCATGAGGGGAAAGTGTGTGAAAGCTGTAGAGAGCTGCACACTGGGGTGTTGACTCTCAGTGAGATCAGTTCTTTAACGGTACAGTTCACAGGGTGTTATCTGCAGAGCACCATCACTTCAGATTAACTGTTTGTATTTTTCTGTTTTCCAGGACCTGCTCCACCTCTCAGAGTATGACCTCTTCGAGCTCGGAGTTCACAATCACCTCCACCGCCTGCACCTTCTCACTTCTCTACGCCTCCTCCAGGAGCGAGAGAGGAGGAGAGGTACTCAAATGCACATACAGAGAGTCACACACATAGTTGACCAAATGTTATCTTTCCTTATCTGTTCCATCAGGTTGTTGACTCTGGCTCCATGTTTGAGTCTCCAGGTTTCCACCTCTCTGTCTCTCTCCCTGTGTACCCCTGTGTAGTAAATAGAAAGACAGAGACAGATAGCATTAGTGTCATGTAAAGACATGCTCATGCCTGGGGGGTCCGGTGGAGGGGAGGGGGTTGTCTGGGGGAGAACAATACTGTGTCACATACATGCACACACACAAATGTGAACACTTCCAAAGCTGTCAGTAAACAGGGAGACAAGTGCTGAGGCCTGCAGTCCTGCTGGGTTTAATCACTTCTAGGAGTGTGTGTATGCCTGCAAGGATGTGTGTGTAGGTCTCTGTGTCTGCTTTGTTTGCCCAGTTTCCCATGCATTATACTGTGAAATCTCACTGTTGTCTTGGTGACTGAGTCGTGCACGAGTCCAGTTTATACCAAGTGAAGATATTATTTTAGTGAATCTTCTGTAGCTAATCTGTAACATAGGAACATTTAACTTGTTGACCCCTGCAACTGTTTTTACATTACATTAGAGGCATAAATATAATAGACATACAATCAAAAGTGGTGTGTTTGTACAGGCAAAATATCTAGTTAGCAATCTAGACAATGCATCACATTGTGGACAAGTTTTCTTGGCAATACTTTTTAAAGTAGTCTCCTCCTATCTCACAGTCAGTTTGCTGGCCCATCTGGAATGGAGTGTCTTAAAAAAAACAAGCTGCAGACCTCAATCTGCAGTAACGATCAAAAGGTTTCACTGTGTTTGATGCCAGTTTTGTGCAAGTTCAATTTTGTTGCTAGTCATTTCCTCCGTGTGTAACAGTTTTAAGAGGTGATAGAAATGTTGGAAGTCTCAGAAATCAGATGAGAAAAGTTAAACTGGAAACACAGAATGGTTCATATAAACATGCAACATGTATGAGAGATGAAAAGCCTGTAGAAGCCTGTGAAATCAATACTATTAGTGATTGTTACCGATGATTTTCAAACCATCACAGGCTTTGGCACATTTTCCTCCTTCACAATAAAACAAACATGCCATGTTTTACTATAATGGTTTATTTACTAAATAAATGGATCAAGATGCACATAACCTTAAACCGACCTAAAATATAAACCAGTTCCACCAAGCTGCCAGGCTGAAAACCAACTCTACCAAAATACAATGAAGCAGCACAGAAGTCAAGAACATTTTTAATGTACATTTTTAGTCAAACAAGCCACAATTGTATGATATTTTAATTAGATAGCTTATATAAGGTTATAATAATCGCTACACAACGTCTGTCTTATAATAAGGAAAGATATGAAAAAACGAACTTTCGTGGTCCACTGCATTACACACGTAGAAACACTTTGTATATGCATCAACATTTCATCTAGCATTATTTTAGATCATTTTCTTTAATTCTTTTTGAATTCTTGAAATCAGAGTTTGTGACCCTGGATTGTATGTTTCACTTTTCCTTGTGTGGTATCTAAATGAAGGGCCAACATCCAAATATCTGTAGACTTTAACTAAATAAACTAAAGGTAAAAAGAAATAACAATACAATTCAAAAATTGTATTTCAAAACACAAAGAGTTAGCATGGGTAAAATGCCATTTTTACATGAAAAATCAGTTGATCATTGGGTCATTAGGATTCATCCTCTGATAATCATGAATGTATGTACCAGATTTCAGGACAGCCCATCTGATAGTTGTAGAGATATTTAAGTCTGGAGCAAAGTATTGGACAAAAGAACATTGCCACAGACTGACATTGCCATCCAAAGATTAACATAGTTGCGTAGCTAATAAATGAGGAAATAAAAGGAAGGACTGATGAATTACTTTGAGCATTGAAAAGTAAAACAAACTAAAACTCGATCAACAGTAAAAAACAAGAAACATCTCTTTATTGACAAGGGATCTGTGAGTGACAAGTAAGTGATGACCGCCAAACATATGTACAAAACATAAAATTACCCTTTCAAAAACATAAATCTTCACATTCCTAAGATCACTCTGTGACTGCAAGTGGAGCCCCAACCTGCAGGTTGAGGACCGTTGCTCAGGTGAAACAGCCTCTAGTTGAAATCACTCAGTCACCAACTACTGTGGTATTATCTGTCTGCCTGGCAGCCCGCCACCCCTATCATTACCACAAAGGCCAGATTTGTTCAGCTAATGGTGTCCTTCTCACACGCACACACATACACACACACACACGTGCGCACACACACACGCACATGCACATGCAGCATCCTCCAAAAATGCCAACTCAACATTTGACCCAGATAAGAGCATTCCAGTGAGAGCACCTTCAGGATAAAACACATGCATACTGACACACTGTATCCAAGCACATATTCATTTCATCATATTACATTTTTGGCTACAGTATATGATTACGTGGCTAGAATAAGAATCTGTGTGTGTGTGCGCACCAGGTACTTTCCTTGTTGGCAAGAGAAAAGTAGAGATGCTCCAATTAGAACAATTAGAGGGTAAAATAAGAGGCATCAGTAAAACACACGTGTGTGCTCATATTTCACATATTTGAGGCATTTTAGTTTCAGCTTATGTTTAGTTACAGTTGTTGCTGTAGTGCTGTTGCTGTTATGGGGATGCTCATTATGTTTAAAAGATTAACTGTAACCCAAGCTGTATTCTTGTTTTTCACAGTTTAATAGCATTGATACTGAGTTGCAGTTCGCTGCTAATAAAAGTAGGAAATTCTGTAATTTCATTCCATTATCAATGGAAGAAAGGAGAAACACTGAAACACAGATGAAATCAATAATAGTTTCATATCATATACCTGTCTCTGGAAAAAATGTATGAATGTCTCTGCTTTTCTGCACACCAAACAGAATCACCAATCACTAAACATCAGTGAACTCGCTGAGGACTCCCTGTTCACTGCTCACCAAATAAATACCCCCTAAAACATCCAGATTGAGTTGGTGACACCAAGTTTACTGTATGTGCAGACTCCTCCCTCCCATATATGTATATAAGAATGTATAAGGAATGTATATTAGCAGCTTCCAGACAAAAAACAAACTTACAAACCTTTGAAAACCCAATGGCAGTGATGCTCTTTCCCCTACATGACCATTGCCTTTGGTGACGGATTTACCAAAAACCTGATGCTCACATTTAAAGGAAATTATATTTATTCACAGAAACAGGGTATTTAGCATCTCATTTTTAAATTCAAAACTCCTCATGGATTCAAAAAGCAGCTTAGTCACATAACAATTCATATCCATTCATGCATTCATTCATTCATACACCAGCTGAAGTATATGAGCTGAGGAAGTAATGTGAATACCAGAACACACACAGACAACACACTGCGCTGCTACACCATGCTAAACATGGACTGACACAAGTTTTACATTGTTCGTGTGTGTGTGTGTGTGTGTGTGTGTGTGAGAGAGAGAGAGCAGGTGTTCATGCAGACAGTTTGTTTGCTTGTTTGTTACCCGGTGAACAGTGATGTTGCCATGATTATAAAATACCTACAGCGGTCAGTTGGGAGTTAGTTTGTGAACCTGTCAGCTGACTTGAACTGTCAGCCAGTTCACTTACTTCCCTGCCCCAACACATTTAACCCAACCCCTTGAACCTGCTACTGTTGTTTTCTATTCTTTTTTTACTCTGTTCTTTTACCTGGTTTGTTAGCTGTTCTACTCTGTGGCCACCAGGACTAAGACTTATAACACCATGATGCTTATGATGCCAGTAGTTCAGATCAGTCTCATGTATTCAGTCATTGACAGCTGTTACAGATCTGTTTTTTTTTTTTTGTTGTTGTTGTTTAGACTGAACTCTTTTTTTGTGATAAATAAGGGAACTGAGTTTGTTCTGAAATCTGTCTCAGTGTCCAGGAAATGAAAAATAATCAATAGAACAAAATTTAACACTGCAATTTAACCTTAGAATAGGAAGCTTTATTTATAAAGACAGTACAGATTTAAGACAATGTGAACAAAGTATTCTGATGCTATGTAAAGCGAGGGCCAAAATCAAATTACATGAAATACAATCTCGCACTGTGTCACCTTTTTCCCTTCACCGTGATCAACAGCTGAAAAATGGCCGGAGGCAGCAGCTCTGTACAGATGGATCGCAATTCTTATCACATTGACAATATCCATAAACACATAATATATCATTATTTTTGTCAGTGTTGTTCACTTCTTCACTTCTAATTCAGTATTTATCTAATTGAGATTTTTAAGTCCACAACCTTTACATGAATTTACGTTGCATCCTACCAGGAATTGCAGGCTGAAGCAGGATAATCTCTCTTGCGAAGGTGATGGTCTCATCAGCATGACCTGGAGTTAATACTAAGTGTACTATAAACATGTTCCTCTGCTGTTTGTGTGTGTCAGTAACACCAACTGTGCAGTCAACTCTTATCTATCATATGTCAAAACAGGGAAGATCCAGTTCCCGGAATAAGGCTGATTCAAGATAGGAACATTCAGAAAACAGAACTACTTGAGGATAGGATATTGTGGAGGCTATGTTTCCTTTAGAAATTTAGTTAAATAAGTGGCTAATAGAAACTTACATTAATGATCATCAAAGCTTGCCCACCTTTTTGTTTTTGACGGTTCAGTAGGGCAGGCCCGGCCCTTCACTGTTGTCAAGTTGTTTCAATTAGACCACTGTGAAAAAAGTTGCAAAATTGTAGTAACACTCAGTAACATTGTGTTTAAAATTGCGTTTCTGCTCCTTAAAAAAAGGGTTATCGCTCAGGCTAATAAGTCATTGTCTTCCAAAATGACCCATATAACTGTTATAGAACAGGATTCGAACACCGGTCTCCTTTGCCAGTGTTATGTGTTTTATATGTCAAACAACCTTCCCCAGATGTTTTGATCTTAAGCATTTGAACAACTGACCAACTGACACATTGATGTGTAGTGTTGTACATGGTGCCTTACAAAACCATTAAAGTATTTAGATGACTAAAAGAGAACCACACCAGATTTTATAGTGCTTGCTTAGAATCACTCTATGCTGCTGCATGTTGCAACCTTTACAGATACATATTACACAGAAGCTGCCATGAATCACGACTGATGCTCCTGTCAAATTCTGCAGCGTTGCGAGTTTAATTAAATTAACTGACAGAAATCATGTGGATCAACTGTTGACGTTGATGTTACACAGAAACCATGATCGAATAAGTCAGAAAAATTAGTAGATTTTGTTCCACCCCAGCAAACAGATTTGGACCATAATTATCCTTTTTTTTTTTTTTTTGTAAGACCCTGAGGCTGCAACCGGAGGAATGAGGAGTGGCCTAAACATTTGACTGTTTACAACTCCACACTTCTCTGATCAGATACACACACATGGAAACGCAAACATGTGTGTGTAGATACAGATCCGTAAGGGGAAAAAGGGATTGGAGGAGGAGATCGGAGTCGAGGGGAGAGGGGGGTGAGGAGTGGTTGGAATGAGGGGGAGAGAAGAGGGAGAAAGGAGGAGAGGATGAAATCGGGAAGAGAATGTGCCTTGCACAGTTCATATCTTCCCACTGAGGATTTACAGGAATACCTCAAAACTACACGGAAAGGAACCACAGTTAAGTTTGCTAATACCAACTGTGATAAACTAGTAATACTCAAATCCAATTATGTGCAGGTGTCATCTCCAGTAGGTGGGGAAGCCAAACCCATCTATTTAATGGTCTGGGACACACTGATGCCTTCAGGTGGATTGGTGGTCAGTGTTCAGAAATGAGTGACTCAGCGGGGCGTTGTGCCAACACGCTGTGCTGCCTAAGTGCCATTGTGCCAAAACAAGGCGTGGCGTAAGGACTTGCATTAACAGGAAATGCTGGGAATGGCTGTAATAGTGCGGCATTCCCCAAACCTTCTGAAGTTGAAGCCTTAATCTTGTAGGCTTCCTGTGCAGTACAATTATTTGTGTACACATCATAAAACTAAATTCTCAATGGAGGAAATTTCACTGTGCATCACCTTGGAGCTTTCTTCTCTGCCTCTTCTGTTCTATGGCTATAGTGTGACCCCACAACAAATGAACACTAGGACAGAGGACCGAACAAATGATCTCAGTCAAATCCTAGACATTTTTATTCCAGATGAAGGTACATCAGATGAGAGTCATAACCAGAACAAGTTGGTAGCCCTTAGCCCTGAATGAGAGAACACCGTGTCTTGTCCAAACAGAACCACAATCTATCTTTTAAAAGTGGAGGAAGATGATGTGCTTGCTTTCATGAAAAGTTTGTTTTTCCGCAAACAACTTGATAAGATATTTCAACACAAGGACACATATCAGTCAAGGATTGTAGTTCTGCTCCACACCCCAAACAACACCCACCTCTTCTGACCCCTATTTTGGAGCTGTGGGGGGGTCTCAGGTGATTCAGGATATGATTACAGATTACACTCCTGACTCACTCTGCACCTTCCTGGAAATACCACCCTCACACACATAAAGATGCCAAGAATTTCCACATGCCTGTGTGAAATAGTACTGACATTTACTCAGAAAAAAATGAAATTCAGCTTCAGGTGGATATTTTAACTTCCAAGTAGTTTCCCTGCACCTCTGCTGTACTCCAGGAGCAACTTGTAGGCTTGGCTTTGACATTTGGGCTGTGTTCCCTCCTCACAGTGTTGGTTATTGTGAATAGGCCAAAAACGTATTCATTTAATGATTAGATCACCATTACCTAATGCCTCAGGGCCTTTATATTGCATGGATTTAATTGACCATATGTTTTGTGGTTTGTTAAGTATGACTTAGACGTAGCAGTGACTCTGCCTTCTCTTTGTGACTAGTTTTGAGGAATGTTTGTGGACCTCTTCTGTACTGTATGTGGGGAAAAGGAAAAATGCTTAAATATGCACAAAATACAGCCTTTAACAGTGGTTCCCACGCTTGTTTTGTCCCCTCTCAAAATGTACACGTGGTGGAAGACACCTGTACTGTATTTCACTGTAAAAACTATGATAAAAGGTTAAAAGAAAATATAATTTGTTTAGCATTATTTAGTTTTTATTATTTCCTACCTCATCTTGCAACTCTTTAGATTCATCTCATGACCCCTTGTGGATGTCCCGACCCGTAGAATGGGAACCACTGGCATAAAACAAGGACATTTGATTTATTAGTTTTAACACCATATGTTTCATTTTTATACTTTTTTATATATATATATTTTTGGTGGCTTATGATGACATTTTACTCACTAAGTTAATTTCTGTGATCAGCAACAGTAAGGCAGGAAGCGGAGCAGTTATACAGTAACACAGATCATAAATAAACTTGATGTTTAACCATATTATCCAAACCACTTATTCAGAAACGAAACCAAAAGTAAGCACACCTGAAACATCTGTACTTCTTCCATTGTATTGCAAAACTGAACGGGAACTCACAAGTTTCTTTCTTTTTTTTAATTGTTCATGTGTTACCTGCCTTACTGGACTCTGTGTTACTAAATTTTAGAAATCAAAGTTTGTCAATGTATTTATTTTTTTGGAATAATATCTAAAATGAAAAAGAATGATGAATGATTACCACCATGAGGACATATTAGGCCCTTATGCACTTCAGTGGCTTTCTCAAGCTTAACACATGTAATGTGAATAGCTTAAGATCAAAAGGCCTACATGTATGGGGCAACATCTGTGTGTGTGTGTGTGTGTGTGTGTGTGTGTGTGTGTGAGTGTGTGTGTGTCCAATGTGGGCCATCTGATCATCTCGGCTTTCATAGCGGCAGGATGGGCTCCTTGTATTGTCTGAAAGGAAACACACACACACACACACGCACACACACATGCACGTGTCTGGGTGTTATCAACTCTAGACAATACAGAGGAACAGGAGGACAAAGACGGGAGAGAGTGTTGTCCTGAGGGCCAGCCAGCGCACACACAAACACACACTCAACATGACCTCATACCTGATGCAGTGACACAAGTAGAGCTCTTCTGGTTTCATCGGCTTCACTAGATGAAATTTAATCATTTTTGCCTACATTCCTTCCATATTTAAAAGCTTTGTTATAAGAACACTTTGAGTCGACTTTAAGTCCTGACGCTGATTTATGTCTCAGCCAACAGTGAGTCAAGTAGTTAAACTTTGTGAGTTGCTCAAACATGTCACAACCATGCTGAGATAACTTTTTACATCCCCTCTCTGCAAATAGCAACATTAGGTCACATCTAAATCTTCTCTAAGTGCCAGACCAGTTGGTGGTGTTGGTGTAAGAGGTCCCAAACAAAAAGACTTGGAGCATGAAATATGAGGCTGTGCAGGGAACACAGAGGAGAGGAGAGGAGGAGGAGAAGGAGGTGGAGGGGGAGGTGGAAGTGGGGGAGAAGAGTGCAGGGAGAGTTTTGTTTGGTGCTGGGGGGCAGGAGTTGGGGGGATAAGAGACAACTCGGCTAAAATATAAAGAAAGAAAACTCCTCCCAACACAGTGGACCAGAGGAGGGGCCGGGTACTCGCAAATCACTCCCCAGAGAGAGAAAGAGGAGGGCAGGGCTTGTGATTGTGCTGCGCTACTTGTTGTTGCCTGTCTGAAGGAGCGTGAGTGTATCGTCTTCCAGCCGGTCAGCTAGTCAACTACTCAGTCATTCAAACAAACTCTGAAATGGAATAATTTTGATAGAAGTATATATAACTAAAAGATAAATAGGAGCAAAGATCTTGAAAAGGAGAAGAGGTCACACTGACAGGTAGGAATGAAAATCTGTGTGTTTATGTGAGTGTGCATCAATATGCAGTAGGTGTGTGTAGGAATGTATGTATGTAGTTGGTGATAACGGGGTAGACAGAGGAGAGAGACAGTTATCTTGATGGTCATCTTCTTTTGGGTGCATTTTTATTCGTCCATTTTCAGACTTTTCATCATCTAAACTAAAAGTTAAGAATAGAAAATTCTATTTTTTCTCTTTGGGTGGGTGATGTATATTTCTCTACACTTCCATGCCCTCTCTTCGTCTCTCAGCTGTCCTTCTCTGCATCCCTCTTGGTTGAATTGTTTACAGCTTGCTGTGAGTTAGAATTGCTGAGGGACTTTTTGAGCAATAAGTTGCCATCCCAAGGCGCTGGGTGTAACTGTGGTTGCTGGGGTTGGTGGTGCTAACTTTGGAAACTCCAGCAGGAAATGATTACATGAAATATGACAGATAAGATCTAGGTCTTTTCTTGGTTACTTATTTTTGAGTAAATTTGCAATTGCTTCTTTGGGGTTTAGGTTAAGGTCGTAGCTTTAATGTGTCAGAAGTTTATTTTTCTGTATAGATGCAAATAATGATCCAATAACTTTGTTGTTTACTTATCAGAGATAGTATTGCCTAAGTAGTATAAGAAATTGATTTTCTGCAACCGGTCAGCAGCATTTAATATGAGTAGACAAACAAAACAGTTAATGTGAGGCTCTTATCAAACAGCTCTTAACTTTCTTGCTCAGAAACACTTTGACACGTTGAGTGACTGCTGCTCCGACTGAAACTCTGACCTTCCAGTTATGAGAACACAACTTTAAACAGCAAGCCACCCACGAGATGATGACAGAGACAGATGTGTGTGTGTGCAACTGTGTGTGTGTGTGTGTGTGTGTGTGTTTGTGTGTAGTGTTGATGTTTTGTGCAGATGAACACACGCATGCAGCAGGTTGTTTCAGACTTAAGTCAGTGTCTTGTCTGAACCCTGTAGTGGAGTTGAACTGAGCCAATGAAATTCAACCTTTTAATTAATGCTGAAATGCGTCAGAGTCAGAGAGCTCAGCTTTAACGTTGTGATGGTAGTGTACTCGCAGTAATGTCTGTCTGTGTGTGTGTGTGTGTGTGTGTGTGTGTGTGTGTGTGTGTGTGTGTGTGTGTTCAGACTTGGTTTATGGTTCAGGTTAGAAATAAATTAAGATTAGGGTTAGGATAAGGGTTGGGGTCAGGCATTTTCATTTGATGGTTAAGGTTAGGGTAAGGGGCTGGGGAATGCATTATATCAATGAATGTCTCACAAGTATAGAAGTACAAACGTGTGTGTGTGTGTGTGGTGTTGTGTGTGTGTGTGGTGTTGTGTTACTTGCCCTAGTGGGATGAGGTGGTTGGTATTCCAGCAGGCCGTCAACACTATGTGGCCAGCGGTCTTCAGACTGACTGACTGACTCTCTGTTAAAAGCAAAGATGTAGATATATTTTTCAAGGCCTTTACTTGAGTGTAAGGTACTTAACATGTGCAGTACCACTTTGTGCAACTTTAATTGACTTCGGAAGAAAATCTACTTTTCACTCCATATAGCTGCTAGTTCATTTACAGACAAATATTTTACATATACAAAATATCTGATAATCACATAGAATAGGATGCAGATTAAACCATGCAGCAGTATACTGAATAAAGTAGTTAGGCTTCTGTAGCACCACTTGGACCCACTTAGATGAGAAGATATATATACTGCTCACTGATTACTATGTTCTATCCTGTTTGTTTAATCCATACAAGAACTGAAATATAAACATGTCAATATGTGGTTTAACAGGGATTTATGTGCTGGAACTATTTCTTGGCCAGGCCAGTGACGTGTCTTGTGAGCTAATTACCAGCTGGCCCAAGCTTCCTATTTGACGTACAGAGAAAAGAGCCGGTTGATCTGAGTAGTTGTTACACACAAAAGACGAGTTGAGAAGACATCACAAGCACAGTTCAGATGTTCTGCCACCTTCTGATCTACATCTTTAAGTTGCAGATTTAAGATTTTTAAGCTTTGCTGTGAAAACTTCTGTACTTATATCTTTACTTCTAATGGATGCCTTTTACGTGGCACAATTGTTGTTTCTTATTTAATTAAGGAAGTATATACTTCTCCCACCGCTGAGTGACTCAGTTTCTCTGACTGACTGGCTCACAGTGTGGTGACCTGTGACTATACAGAGACAGCACATTTCCTCCCCACACAGTCCATCTTTACATTTCACTGTAGACACACACTGAGTTTAGGTGCTGTGTGTGAGTGAGAGAGAGACACACAACACAGATTCAGAAGTATTAAATGGCGGCTACCGCTGTGGGATTTAATAACAGCCTCATTAATATGTTGCTTCACACACACACACACACACTGCTGAGCCCACACACTGAAGAGCGCAGTAGGACATCTCTCTCTCTCTCTCTCTCTCTCTCTCTCTCTCTCTCTCTCTCTAACAAAGGCTGGCTCTAAACAGCGGTCATGTGACAGTTGTTCCCATTGTTCACTTCTGGCCAGGGGTGGTTTTGCTAATGCACTGGTGAGTGTGTTTGTATGTGTGTGCTTGTATTTGTGTGCATGCCATGGCAGGAAGACACTTTAAGTCCACCAGAGGAAACCCCTCATTCCCAAGCATGCTGATGTTCGTGATGTCCTCCCTATTGTGTGCATGTGTTATAAGAGATCAGTAGTGCAACATGTGATGGTTGGTGTTTAAACTCCATTTCATGTATAAATCACATTATTGTGTAAAGTCCATTTTTAATCTAGATGCTCATTTTGTAAACCAGAGGGAGATTCTTTCAGTCAAATCTGAAATCCCAAACAAGCGCAGACGACGATAGTACTAGTGAATTGAATGGGACTTGTTGAATTGAACCACTTTAAGGATAGTCCACAGTGGTGGTCCCCAGACACCCAGTTTTTAAAACCACTACTTCAGAGGATTAACGACAAAGCTTTCTGACTCCTGACTGATGTGTACGGTTACCTAGAGAGTCAGGGAGAGAGTTTACCATCAAAACATTACATTAAATTAAATTAAACTAAATCTATTAGGAAAGAAAGGTCCTTCAACCCTGTGAGACATAATTATAGAAAGAATGAGAGAGATGAACAGGGAAAGGGGGAAAGGAAGCGTGAGAGATATTTGTTTTATTACTAGTTATCCTTTATAATGAGCTGCCTGCCGTCTAAATGTTTATACTGCCATTTCCTCTTCCTGTTAATCTGCACTTGTTTCCCACCCAAGGCTGTGTGTGGGTGGGTGTGTGTGTGTGTGCGTGTGTGTGTGTGTGTGTGTGTGTGTGTGTGTGTGTTGTTCCCAACCCAAGGCCTTCACTAGTGTTGGTGACAAAGCAAACCTCACTTCAGAATATTTTGTCTTTTATACCATGGTCAAGGAGAATTCTTCTGATTAGTTGTCCATTAAAATGTTATAGTTGTGATCTAGGGGAAGCCAGTGGAGTATTTTCCCACTGTAAATTACCATATAAAAAAACATTTCAGAGCTTTTTTAAAAATGATATCCACAATGAAGCCTGGGTCCAGACCTCTCAATTGTTGTGCACTAGAGCACGATAAATTGGCCAGGCTGGTGCATCGGTTTCATTGCATATGTCAAATGACAAGAAATTGAAAATTCTGTATCAATCACTCTATAGTTGTTTCCACTCTGAGGTGTATAAGCAGAATTAAAAATGAAATGAGTCTTTATGTAAGAGGTACAGGTGATTGTAGGCCGATTTACGAAAAATAACAACTCCAAAATTGGCGTATTTCTTTCATCAACATGACAAATGTTCAGTTCATCACTTGACTGAAGATGACACACTTCAACTAACATTGACAAAAATCTAAAAGTAAAAGACTTAAATCACTGAAAGTTGTATTAGGTGTAATCTTAAACTTCAGCTCAAATGTTCACGGTGCAGGCAACAGATTTTTAACCTCTGTCACTGGATGTGTTTTACCTACATTTTTCTTTGGAGTCTTATTGATGTTTTACATTCACTGGCTTGTACCTTTTTTTTTTTTTTTTACTTTTTTGTACCGATGATTCAAATTGGAGAGTTTCATGCCCATCCGCATCTTGAAGTGCTCCAACTGTGAGACATCTAACATGATCTATGCAGAAAATGAAACGTGACTTTAGGTTGCATAACCCCCAACGCCAAAATAACTCCTTCCACTCTGCAACTCTATATCAGTACATCTCAAACATAGTTCCAGTCAACAGTTCAAACTGCCAGTCTAAATCATTACGGCGGGTTTGTTATATCAAACTGCATGTAACCATAGCAACAATACTCATGCTTTACACCAGCTTAACTCACTGTAAAGACTAACCTAAACACGACTGACTATAAACAAACTTTGAATAGTGGATGAACGTTTGAAAATTGCTTCCCTTTTTATTTATTGGTAAATGGTTATGACATGTGTGTTAATGTCCCGAAATAGAAAATAATGGACTTGGTGAAGGAAATAACAGCATTGTATATTGTGTGTGTGTGTGATGCAGGGCGATGTAGCCGGTGGCTGAACAGCTGTAGGGAGGAGAGGATGATACGAAAGAGAGAGAGAGAGAGAGAGAGAAAGAGGAGGAGAAAAAAGTCTATTATTACGAGAGGTGGAAGGACAAAGGACAGAAAGAAGGTGACGGAGTGAGGAAGCAAAAGAAGAGCTGACATCATGATGGACAGACAGAAGGAGGGAGGGGGATGTCTGTGAGGAGGGGGGGCACAAGATTGAAAGAGAAAGGGGAAGATGGATGAGTATAGATGGAGTCAAAAGGAGAGAGAGGAGTGATTTAAATAAGGCATAAAAGTGAAATAAATAGTGTGGAAGGAGTAGATGGGGAAGATGGAGAGATAAGTGGTTAAGGAAAAAGAGATAGATAGAAGGAGGGTGAGATTTTTCACACCTTCACTCCACGTGGAAATGATTTCCTACAGCTCTTAGCGTGAATAATTTATTTATAAGATTAATCGACAAAGTATTCATGTGCGTGAGTGCTGTGTGTCTGTGTTTTCACTCAGTGAGAGTCGGTCCTTTCTCCTCGGCTGGGGAGGGTGTGTGTCTGGCAGATGGTCAGGGCCACACACACACACACACACACACACACACACACACACACACACACACAGCTGACCATCCCTGAGGGTCTTATAATAGGTCCTTCTCCTGTAGTCGTTCTGCCCCTCAGAGGAATCCACACTCTGACCCAGCATGCCTTAGCAGGAGTTTTACAGTGTGTTTGTGTGTGTGTATAAACTTCACTTGTCACACTGAAAAGGCCAGCTGTTCCTCTCCCTAAACCTGTATTTGCATTTTTATTGACATTCATCATCACAGGCTGGTGGCTCAGTGACCTCCTGCTGAAGTTGGGTTCAGTTTCCTTTTATATTCGATTCCGGGTTTCCTGTATTCGCTGATCCTCCTGGATTAAGAATCTTTTGTCAAATAATTGATTTCTCCTTGATCTGTTGAAAACATTGAGACATCAGACCTCTGAATTAAAACAGACATTGACCGTTGCTTTCGTCAGTTAAAATGACAAACAAACCTTGCTCTTGATTGGTTAATATGCTCTTTGTGTCTGTACTCAGAGATAGTTTGTTAGAGACGGACGCACAGTTTGCAGAGTTGTGAGTCAACAGTAACATACAATGGACATTCGGTGAAACAACTAATTAATTCGATGAAATGCTATCAAACCCCAACCGTACGCAAGGTATCAACATGCATCTTGTAACACATATTGTTGTGGTTTTCTATTATCCAGTTATTCAGTAGGTACTGAGTCCTTTTGTACAGCAGCAATTGTGTCCACATGTTATTCAAACCACCGAGTATCGCCAAAAAGATTCCCTAACCTAAGAAAAAAGCTCTTCAGACACAGTGCACTCTCACTCCACCTCAGGACATACCAACATAGACAATATTTCACTGTAAGAAATACTTCCAACATATTATGAAATGTGCTTTTTATATTCAGATCAGAAGATCAATATCAGTTTCATCTCTGTGCACTTAGTGCAGAGTTAGCTCTCTAATTTAACACAATTAAAGGGAAACAACAAACCTGGCTCCATGATAACCCTTGTTATTACTGTATTTATTGGTGGCTTGCTTGTTAACTAACGAGATCATACGATTAAACAGGACAATTTTAGAACTGTTGGTGTATTTTTCCTCGAGCTGTTTCACTGTGGTCCTGTTTAGCTAGGCTTTCATCCACTTAGATGAAATTGATATTCTCAGCAACTCGCAGCAAGAAAGCAAACAGGCATAATTCCCTTTTAATTTCCTTTAAATACTGTATGTATTGTTCAATGTGGGTAGTCTTTCTTATCATCATGTGCACTAATAAAAGCTTTTTTTTTTGCACAGAATTACAGTTCACTTCAGTTCAGTCAGTTTTTTGCACTCTCCACACTCTGCTATTAAGAAAAGTTGATCATGTTTGACAGCACTAATGAAATTTAACTTCATCAACAAAGGAAATAATTGATTTACATTCATTCAGATTTTTACTTCCAACCATTAAGGACATAAATTCACAACTTTCACCACTCTGCCCTTGAAATCAGATTATTTTTCACCAGCTGCCATGTTGATCGCCTTGGTTCAAAACGTGCATCTGGCGAGACAACTACAGTGCCAAGCCCCACAGTTTCCTCTGCACTTACCCTGATCATAATCAGGTTGTCCAAATAGAGACACAATAACAAACACCAGCATAGCTGTTCCAGTCAGATTCTTAGATTTAGAAATAGGGAGGGTGTGTGGAATCTCATACCATCCAGTCTGCCAACATGTCTGTCAGCGGATGATATTTTAGTTTGTACAGGATGACTAACTGCTGCATGGTGAGTGATTCAGAGCAGGAGATATCATGCTGTCCAGTCATCATCACACCGCAGGGGAATTTATCAAGAACCTGTTCAATGTTATCCATCACTCAGACCTATCTGTCCTGTTCATCTCTCTGTATTTATATTTGTATGTCATGAGACAAGATCTACCCCATGAGCAACAAAAAAAAAAGGAAAAGAATATAAAGAATTTCCTAATGTTATGACATTCAGAGTTTGTTGATAAAAATACCACCTGAACTGAGGCAGATTTGCCTTAATATTTTTCTAGAACTGATTGAGTATTGTTGGAAATATTCACTGCGATATTTAATCAAACCAAATCAAATTTTTCAGTTTTGAATAGTACAGCAGCGGAGCAGTTTCTTTTACTAAGACAGATTGTTTCTATGTCAAAAAAAAAAAAAAAAAAAGAAATACGCTTTGTGTTACAATGCGAAATTGCAACTTTTTCAGTAGTACTGTATTTGGTTATTCCACCAGGGACTGCACTTCTTAATCAGTTTAAATCAGTATAAATAGATTTAGGATTTGGTTTCAAGCTCAGATAATTCCAACTGAATGCAATTTGACGTCACTCTCAGTTTTGGCAGTATTGTCCTCCTCGGTGAGCCTGATTAGCGATGTCCCAATGCCCTCCTCAGTGTTTCAACTGGAAAAGAAAATCTTGGACAAAACGTGACAGGAAATGTCTCCTTGTATGTTCTGAACTGTTATCTTTGGTTTGTGGGATAAACTTTAACCTACATGAAACTGAGATTTCATCGCAGAATGTGTTTGTGGTATATGTTAAATTTAAACCACACATACAGTAACATTATATTGGCAGATTTCCTTTTTGAGTCTGTGTTTGCATACATGTGATTATAAAAGGGAAAAAAGTCACTAAATCAGCCTTTCAGATGTAGCATAGTTAGAATCACATTACCTAGCTGAAACTATTGGTATAATGTTATGTAAAGACAAGCTTTATTTCCCTCCAGGTAATGTGTTGGTGTGTATTTTGTATGCATGATGATGTAAAATGATATGTGAGTGTGTCAGCCCTGTGAGTGTATTGGTGGTGGTGGTGGTGGGGGGGCACCTGTTGTACTGCCTCTCTTTATGTGTGTATCATGTATCATAATATTTCATTTCAGTGAGTATTGCACGTCAGTGTGTGTTTGTGTGTTTCAGATCATATGTCTTTACACCAATTTATTGCACTTTCACCCTTGTCTTGTGTTACCACGGTTACATAACTGTCACCCCCTGGTTACTGTATGCATGTTAGGTCATAACACACCTGGAGGAACTCCCCCTTTGAGGTTAAATCACTGACTTTTCTTTATGTATTTACCACCTTTTAATGAAGCCATTAAAAATATATGTAAGTACAGTAATTTGTCTGTCAAAGACTTAGATCAACTCTTCAATTCCAAAGCTTTAAAATGCTGCTAAACGATAGGATTCAAGTCCTCCCTGTCTGACTTTGTATTTCTTTCCAGAGTTGAGGATGATGGCAGAGGGGCGTTTTGCCAGTCTGCCCAGGTCCCTCCATACACACCACACCCTGGGGGGAGGCACTGCACACCCTGGAGTCCCCTCCACGTCGCTCGGTGTCCCCAGCAGCAGCGCATGCTCCTCCAGGAGGCTCCAGGCCTCCCTCGTCTCCTCCATGGACCTCATCAGCTCTAGACCTGGGTGAGTTGGATAACCACGGCACAATGAAAACGTATAGATCTGACTGGAGAGAAATGCCAGCACACAATATATACCCTTGTTAAACTCGATAAACTTCAATTTGATTTGCGAGAAAAAAAAGTAAAAAATGATTGAATACCTCTTCTTTATTCTTTGCAGCCCCTTCTACATTAGTGGTCAATTATTACAACTACATTTTGTGTGGACGAACCTCGATCAAACCCACAAACCGTAATTTAAACTCCAAACTTTCCAAAAATACTAAATATGTCAGGCTGAATTAGAGGAAAATATCTATAACGAGACATCAAACAAACTTAGCATCTAAATCTTTGAACAGCAGCCAGCATCAAAAAGCTTCAGTAAAGTGTTGGAACAAGTCGATACAGAGTATAAATATGATGCTGTCAAAGTGTGGAAAGGAAATGTTTTTCTTTTCTTTAACAGTTCTTAGTGGAATCATAAGGGAAAACAAAAGCGTTTAAAAAAAGTTTAAACAGGATAAAATCCCATCTGGAAGGGGATTTCTTTTTTTACCAGAAAGGTTTTGTGAAGTTTTTCATTTAGTTAAGCTTATTTAAATACTTCAGTCTAATTTTTCTCTCCTCCTCCTTCACTTTTCCCCCTCTCAGTCGCCCTCCAGGGCAGGGCGGCAGCCTATCAGGGCTGCCTGCTGCCGCCTACCAGCCAATCTCCATTCATGGAACTCTGCCTCGACGCAAGAGAGGAGGGACCAACCTCCCCCATGGAAACTACACCTGGGACCCCCGAGCCGACCACACACAGCAGATACTCTGTGGGAAAACGTCAGTGGCTCCTGGACACATCCATCAACCCTTGACCTCTCCACTAGTCCAAAATATCATTGATGACTTTCATGGTTACAGGTAAAGAAACACATAAATATGTTAATGTCATTTCATAAGTTTATATCACAGAGCAGTTACCTTATCTGTGTTGCTTTACCTTTAATTATAGACTGTGAAGAATTTAAAAAGTGACACAATTAAAGGAACACTCCACCAAAAATTGATCTTTTAAGGTACAAATACTCTGCTTCAATAGGCTTACTAGGCTGGTGGCTCTTAAAAGATTTTGTAGCTTGCTTCTTTGTGAGAAGAAGATAACTGTTAGTATAGATTCCAATAGTGACCCAGTAAAAACACAAACCATCCCGTCTCCTCCGCTATCTCTATCAATAAAGGCAAAAAAGGCAAATAAAACTCTGAAAACACTTTGCAAACGTATCCTGTAGGATGATCCACTTCTCCACTGTTGATCCATACGCTCAGAAGGTTCTTGGTTTGAGGAGTTTTTATAGAACTTTTGATCTGTTCTTTGTTGTTGTTGTGACTCCATGCTGCCATCTTTTGTGAAAGAGCAAGCTACAAACTTTTCAGAACTACTTTTCAAGCATATAGGCAGTGAGTATTAATACTCATGAGTGTTTCTTCAAACGGATACCGTGTCAGTCTGAGCATTGCTTTGGCACGTTTGATCACCTGAGACTAGCCATGCTCTGAAGGAAGAACTTTATTCATTCAAACCGTTCCTCTTCAGAGCGAGGACTCAGAAAGAGAGTTTGGAGTTTGATGGAGAAAGGTGAGTCTGTAAAAAGCCCTCAGGGGGTGCAGCAGTGTAGCAGCACCCTAAACTTCAGAGGGAACACAAACACACACCTCATCCCTCATCGTGTCCTCCCATCTTTCTCTCTCTAGTGTTGAGTTTCAGCAGACTGTATCTGATGTAGCCAGCTTATGTGTGTGTGTGTGTCTGTGGGTGCTGTGTGTAGCCCCCAGCAGTTGGGTTACCTTTGTAGGTCAGGGTGTGGCAGGACAGATCACAGATTACTGTGAGCTCTTTGTCTACTCTCTCAATCTTTCTGCCTCTATGCTGGATACATTTCATACGCTGCTGACATACAGCAGGACAATTTGTCCAGGTCAAATTCACCATGTGCAGGTGGCTAAATAATGAACAGCATCATTCTCTCACTCGGTTTTCAGTTAATTTGTCATGATGTTAGTGCAATTTTATGGTTATTTTGCCCTTTTACTTCTTATATAAGATATAAATAAAGTGAGAGTCAAATGTCAAAATGACATCAAATGCATCACCAGACAAAGAGACATCTTTCTGTAGCTGAGTAGGTTGAACCTCAGCAGGTTGATGTCCTTTATAATCAGCTAATGTTGGCCTTGCTTCAAGCTGTCTGAACATCAAAGAACATAAAAATACTTGGTTAAAAAAAATAAAAAAAGGAGGTGCTTCTAGAGTCTTTTCTATAAAAAGATGAAGGAGTGTATATCTTTAAGGAATGAAACCACTGGCCAGACTGACTTTCCATTGCTCATTCTGTCAGCTGACCTTTGACCCCCGACCTTATGTTGCACTAGCTTCCAATTGGTCAGTTTGTCTTGCTGTTGGTCTCCGTGGGCCGCTCGGCAGACCACCAGGAAAGGAGGAGGGGGAGGAAGAGGGAGAGAGCAGAGAGAGAGTGGAAAGGAGTAGGGCAAAGAGAGGGATGAGGGGGTGGAGAAGAGCTAGACAGTGACAGACTGTTGACACATGCAACTTTTCCTTTCATCAACATATATAAGCTGAATTTAAAACCCTTCTGAATTCCCATTTATCTGTTGATTTTGTTTGGATTAACTTCTGTCTTCATTTTATATCAGATCAATAGTTTAAACCAATTACTTAAACAGTATCTTCAATTGTTTTTACGACATATTATCCTTCAAAAATAAAAAAAAAACAGCAGGAGAACAACAGGTTGTGAAGGGATGCTTTAGTGCTGCAAATAAAATTGAGGGTGTGAGATGATGCAACAATACAATGCAAACAGGAAATGGAGGAGCTGCTCATACCTGTGTTGTGTCCCAACTACATACTAACTGTATACAGTGTGAACATTTTTATAGTATACCATTTTTCCATTAGTGTTTTATATACTAACAGTAGAAGACTTGCACTGACACATATGTAAATCAAAGTGTTTTCCCCAGGATCTGTACATTCATTTCTCATATTCATTTAATTTGTTGCATACCAACTGCCAAATCAATACACTATGGAGATTAGTGTATAGCTTATAGAGTAATTTATAGTGTTGTTTGGACAGATATTAACAACAGATACTAACTGAGCACTCAGTCTATGGATCTTTATCATGAAAACACACTGACCTCTGTAGGCTGCCTGCAGACCCTGCATGTTGCTCATGAACTCTTTCCATTGCTCCCACTGACTGTCTGTCTGTCTGTCTGTCAGTCTGTCTGTCTGTCACTCTCGCTCCTTCACTCTCACTCTGTCCCACACACAGAAATATGGCGTAGTCCCTCGCTGAAGCCAGTTGTGGTTGTGCTGAGTATTGTGTGGTGAAGCGCAAAGAACAACAGTAGCCAGAAAAAGACTGTGGCGAGTGCTGCCTGCTTCTGCCCTCCCTACTCTTGTTTTTCTTTTTTTCCTCTCACTCACATCCACTCTTTCTGTCTTCATTGCTCTGTGTCTTCTCTGTGTTGCAGGTCAGTTTTGTGGTTGTAGAAGCAGAAAAATCCAGTGTCTGATGCTGTTTCAGCAATATGGGCAGAAAAAGGCGAAGTTAGCTGTGGTCAGCTTCTGTAGTCTGGAATGCTTGGCCATCTCGCTCTCACCATAGTTTGTTTCAGCTCTTTTAGTGCTGTAGTCAGGCTTACTGAACCTTATCAAGGGAGAATACAGATGTAAAAAAAAACATCCATCAAGATGCAGGGTGGAGAAACCATCCTTCGCCTGATGACATGGGTTTAAGACACTGATTTTCTATCAGACCCAGGGCTGTTTGTGAGCCTGACCTTTGACCTCCCTGAGGAGGGAATTTCCCGCAGTTGTAGCAGATTCAACTCCAGGAGAGCTTATGTGGGTGTTGTCTGGTATGTGGTGATTCTCATCGCTCCCACCTCAGATTAGAGAGCCAGGGCAGGGTTATGAGGGACAGGTGGTTAGTGTGGTGAAGGTCAGGGGGATCAGTCAGAGGTCCAGCCAACCACTGACTCCAACATAGCAACACATACGACAACAGTGAGAGGTCAGTGTCAAACTGAGCATCTGATAGTTTACATTTGAGGCCACAGAAACTTCCTGCGTTCTTCTTCCTCATCCTCCTCCTCCTCTTCATCTTCCATCTCCTTCATCCTTGGCAGTGGTGAATATTAAGCAGCTATGAGCACCTGTCACCAATAACTATAACGCAAACCAACAACGAAAATAATAATCCACAGTATTTCTATTTGCACAAATGAATGTAATTTTCTAATTAAATGCCCGTCCTTATACATGTAGCTCTACATGTGGCATCTCACGTACACCACTTAACCTTTTATGTGCATTTACAACAGAAGTGAAACTACATTGGAAACAAGTGTCAGGATCTTAAAATAAGACAGATTAAGATACATTTAAAGACATCCCCTTCACCTGGGACATTGTGGTTTCAATTTTCTAATATTTTATAGTATAAATGATTAATAAAAAAACTCATACTGAATTGTTCACGCTGTAAGTACAGCAGCAGATACCTGTTTGGCTTAAAATAAAGAGTCTCATCTCATTTCTCCACTTTTTAGAAGGAAAAACTACATTGTGGAATAGAGGCTGGTCTGCCGAGCACTTCAACTTTCTATAGTTGATAGGAAAAACTCTCACAGAAGCCAATACTACATAACAGTAAAGCAAAACAATACCCACCCTTGATCAGCATTTTTGCAGCACTCCTCTCGCCATCAGACACAGTTGTTCAGCCAACAACAAATGACGTGCCCTCTGTTGTGAGGACAACTCAGTGTAGATTTGTCTTGATACACTGTGGGGGGATGTCAGGATATGTTGGATTAGGGATGAAAGAAAAATGAAACCTGCCGTAGATCTGGAGGGTGATGGAGAGCACCTGAACACTCCCATTTCTATGAATAATGACTATACGTTGTTGAATGGAGGCTTCTGTTCAGTTACATAACTAAATCCCACTCATTATTTGAGGCCATATTAAACTGAGAGGGCTTAGAGCTAAACATATTTGGTTTGGTAAGTAATGAACTGTGCTAATATTCCCGTGGGAACACCAGTGTAGGCTTAAGGGATTTAAACTACCAACCCTGCTAACGTAGTCTGGGATTTGAGCTAATTACCTCTTTCACTGAACCCCTCACTATAAGCCTCCTGCAGAGAAAGACTCTGAGCTACATTAATACACTCAAGTACCAATACTCAAGGAAAGGATGGAGAGCAATGGAAGTAATATAATAAATATAATGAGATTATACGAGGGAGATATTTTGTAAGGAACACAATAATCACACAAAATGCCAAAATACAGTTTTCTGTGTTCTGACCTTTAAACAGCAGTGTCTAAGAAAAGCCAATGAAACTGCAGCGTGAGAGAGTCAAGGAAACACAGATAGAAAATGCCAAACTGCTGTCTGATGTGGTTATAAACTGTTCTTGGAGTAATGAAGGAATCAAAGAAAATTCAAAAATACAGAAATAAAAAAAAAATGCTGCTGGTGCTGTTTGGATGTGTGTGCTCTAACCTCCCTGTGAATTTGTCAGTGGACTAAGAAGGGTAGGCGTGTGGCTGTGATGTGTGTTATGGTGGGGGAGGAGAGAGAGAGAGAGAGAGAGAGAGAGAGGCCAAGTCAGGCAGTGAGTGAACATGTTTACCACTGACTGAGAGAAAGTAAGAGTGAGAGACAGACAGCAAATGGGACAGAGAAAGAGAGACTCTGATTTAAAGCAGTTCAGTGTGAGGTTTGGTTTCACCCAAAAGTGAACTTGGGACAGCATTATTATCACAGTGAACTCAGTACGCCAGCTTTACAGTGCAGCTCTACCTTCTTTGTCTAGCATATGGCAAATATGGACGCTTGTTTGGACCAGTGACATCCATTTGGACCTTTTTAACAAAAGTGCCACACCTCCACTGAACTATATCACCTCCTACAAGAGCTGAGTGGTGTTTGAATCTGTAAAGAAACAGCATCAGCACCAGTCAGGGACCCACCTGGACTAAACACAACTCGCTCAGCAGTTTATTTGTAATAGGAACTTTTAAGGAGGAAGCCAAGATCAACAACTAGCAGTTTGGGTCCAGTAGCAAGATGTGCTCACTAAACAGGACCATGTCTTTGTCTGTGTTCCCCAGAGAGCCTGCTGCCGGCCTGGATGCCACGGTGGACTATGTTAAGGTAAGAACAAATGTGCTTGTTTGTTATTTACAGAATTTAGGCAAAATTGCTACAGCTGCTGCTGCTTCTTTTACTGTTGTAACTGCAAATAATACCTGTGTTGTGGTGGTTTAAATCCACTGTCTGGGGATTGTTGTTGATATTTTGCTTGTTGGGCTTTATACAGACTTATGTTGTAAAGAAATTGACCATTTTTGTTATCACTCTGCCGATGCATACACATACTACATTATATTCATTTTCAGTAGTTGCACACATTGATATGGCATTTACAGTATCTACGCACAAGCAACCTGTTATGTGCAACACAATCCATGAGGTTCAATTTGATTCAGTAAATTGTCAGTGAAATTGTTGGTGCAAATCTACTCTTTATGTAGTAAGAAGGAGTATTGGTGGTACCTGCAGTGCCAATAGCTGTTGTATAAGTAATACTGCTAGTTATTCAAAACCTCTAACCTAATAACTCTGTTGTGAAAATATTGTAACTCTAGAATAAACACCTTTTTCTTAACCTTTGCTGGGTTAAATAATGTTTAAATCATTTAGTAAAAGGCTCAGAAAATTGATTGAATCCCTCAGCGACTGTAATTTAGTAAAAAGCTCAGAAAATTGATTGAATCCATCAGCGGCTATAATTTGACTAAATCTGGATATGAAATGATATGCAGCTCTTTCTGCAGGGTTCAATGTGAACATCACTCATAGGAGAAGTTAATCCAATTTCCCCTGGGCTACAAGGATAATACACCTCTAAATCATACATCTGCCACTTTGCTTCGGCCGTCACACTGCTGTAAATCATATTCACATTCACACCACCTGAGTCCCAGCTTTCCTCAGTCAAAGAAAGGTGATGACTGAGAGGTGATCATCCAGTTATCATAATATCATCTAGCTCTCATATTGTCCGCTTTACTGTCTATGTTTCTATCTCTTTCTGTCTGTGTCTGTGCCTTTATTATCATTCTCACCCTGTACAGCTTCTTCTTTACTGTGAGCTAATCCCAACCATAGGATAGTAGCAGTAATATTATTATTATTTATTAATAGATGGCTGTTCAGACAATAACTACATTTTGAGGCATACTGTAACTTGTCTTCTCATCAGCAATTGCTCAAGACGGGTGTCGTAACACCAAAAATGAATCAGACACAAGGACCAGAAATGGAAAGGCTACGTGTAGAGAAACATTTTTATACTTTGCATCATAAGTTGTTGAAAAAGCATTGTTTATGTATTTATGCAGAGACTCGTTGTGGTGCTGAAACTGCAAATGTTTTCATGACACCCAGCTCTACTCTTTGTTACCTTGTAAGGATAAATCAAATGCAAAAGAATGCCTCATCTTGGCGAGTAAAGCACCATTAGTTCAAAGGTTTTATACAGCCAAAAGAAATGTGGAAACCTTTTCCGTGGTATAAAACATCTTCTTAGACCTCTTAATAACAAAGAAAAGCTACATTATTTGCACCTGTGATTTTCACCTTCCATTCAGGCTTAACCAGTTACACCTTAATGCAAAAGTGAGTTTTATCAAAATCTTATCAGATATCACATATAACTGTTGTTACTATCTTTACTTTTCTTTCCCATCAGTTTTCTCTCTTTAACTCTGTATCTTCTCTCTTTCTGTCCATCACTCCTTTCTGGCTTCTATTAGCTCATATGTTTGGATGCTGACACCTCAGTCTGAAAAGCAAACTCAGTCCTTCCCACGAGAGCAGGTCGCACATGTGGGAGTAACCACACACACACACACACAATCAAACCTGCACACACATACACAAACAGTACTTGTGTGTATTTCTTTGGTCAAATTAGGGTTGTGTGAAAGTGTCAACAGAGTGTGTGTGCTGACCGCAAATGTAGCTACTGTATTCCACGTTTTAAATAATATGTGTGAAAGTGTAGCTGTCAGCTCTGGTACACCAGGTGTGTTTGCATTTCTACTGTGGATAAAAGACACACACACATGTCCATACACACACACACACACACAGACTGCAACACACAGTACAGGTGCCCTGTGTCATTTCCTGTGGTAAGGTCAAAAGGACATTAACAGTGCGGTGAGCCTTGTTTTGTTTAGTGCGATCAGGCCATTGATTATGTACAGTGTGAGTGTGTAGGATGGATGTATGCAGGGGAAGGAAATGTCTGTTGAGAACAATCGTATAAAGATACCCCCTCTCTTGTCTGACTGTAGGCCAGTTTCTCTCCTCGTGGACGGTCTCATTTCCACAGCTGTTTGATGTCTAAATTCTGCTTATTGTCCGATTAGCTGGTGTCCCTCACTGAAAGGAAGTAGAAACAACGTCAGCTGAGGTCAAATTCACAATGAAGCGCCTGTTTGAGGTGATAAATGGTGGGTTAAAAATAAAAGCTTTGCTGTTCTGCACAAGAAATGCGGAAAATTAGCATACATACTGAAATGTTACCAGATATTAGGATGTTAAGTACAAATGTTCTCATCAGGGTAACACATGTACATTAGTGTGTTCTAAAGGTGCAGGCATGTACTGTTAGATACTCACATCATCACATTGACAGGCAAGAAAATATGCAGCACAGTGAGGATCATGTGGCTGAACTTGTGTTGGTAAAATTTGGACAGATTAAAAAACATGCGAGTCTGTGATGGGAATTAGGAACCAGGATTGGTACAAAGTTCCCACAGTATACGAGCAGAGAAATGTTACACAGAAGGGGTTGTTGCATGCTGCAGCAGTAAATTGAGCAGAAAGTCTTAATTGTTAGTAAGTGTTAAAGGCCCTGGAAACATTATTTCTGAATCAGCTTTTTACTATGAGAGTTCCTGCATGAACACTTGTTTGCTTTTTTCACTAGTTTGAAGTGGCAAAAATGTGATGTTGCATATTAATGTGCACCGAGAGTTTAGCAACTTTGAAATTAAAATGTATTGGGAAGTTGTGGGGTTGTTTGCTTGTGTTGCCAGCACTGTCAATCAAATCTGATAATACCACACAAAGATTAGCTGAATTTTTGAGTGTTAACTCTTAATAAAATATACCTGAGGATGTTTATTACGAGTAGAAAGGTGGAAGGAAATTTAATACAGTCATCAATTTGATTAAAAATTGTATCAATTATAATGAACACAACACCTTCTGGTACAATAGGAGGTAGTGTTATACATAATAGAAAGAAGAAATAAATAAATAAATAAACAAACTATTCCCCTGTTAATCTTCTGTAGTTTAGAATGAACACAACACTTCTTTCACTCAGCCTTCTCTAAAAGACTCTCCCTCTCTTGCTCTTTCTCTTTCATTCCCACTCTTTCTTTGACTTGAAAACATCAAGTTGCTCTTTCCTCATGAGAGAGCTTTAAGAAACAATAATGCTCTGTGTGTGTGTGTGTGTGTGTGTGTGTTCTCGGGTTGCAGCAGCTTTCAACTCTCAAAGTGGATGACACTTAATAGGATACAGTACACACACATACACGTTCATAGTTAAGTGATCAAAACATCAACTCAAGTGTTTACGTATTTAGTTACTTCATGAATGAATGAATCTCTTAAAGGATGTCGAGTGCCTTGAAGTCCTAGAGAGCTTAAATGTAAAGATGCACTCTGGTACACTCTAGTGGTCAAACTAACGTATTACAACACGACACAGACAGACACCAGAACTGTAATATCAGCGGTCAGTTGACCAATTAAAAGTCCAGCAGCGTGACATTCATCAGGATCATCATACCAGTCTGTCAGCAGGCCAGCATGAGCTCAAATAGCACCCAGGCAAACAGCCAACCAGCTGGTCACACTGCTATTCAACTGTTCAGCGCTACCAACCAGCCTGCGGGTGTGTCAGTCTGCCAGTCAATAAGCCGGACAACCAATCAATCATTCAGTTTGTCATCCTATAAGTAGAGCAGGCAGCTGCCAGCCAGCAAACAACTCGCTGCAGGAAAGGAAAAATGATAATCCCAAGTCTTAAAGTCATCCTATAAGACCCAGTGGCAACTTAACTGAAGTTAACTCGACTTGTTCTGCATCATATGTAATGCAAACTGTACTTGAAGCAGTTCAATAATTAAAAAAGTGTCTTTAATTTCAAATAATTGCGTTAAACTCCTAAATTCAGTATAAATAATAAAACACTTTTGGACTTTTTCAACTTAACAGAATCAACAGACTGCCACTTGAAGACTTTTTTTACTTTATTGGATATATTCCCCTTTTAGAACAGACAAAAGCAATGTTCAATGTTTAGATCTGGGTCAGACGCTATAGATTAGGAGCCACAATGTAAACCATGTTACTCACGTATCTCGAGAATTGTTATCTACTACGTTAAACACAGACTGTTGACATACTTTTAATACGTCATGATGCTATTAAAAGTATGTTTTGGTTTGGTGAGAATTGCCTCCCACAGTGCATGATCAGTTTATATTTCCAGGTTGAGCTTTAGGATTTTTTGTATCTAATTGCATGTGTAGATCAAAACTATCGTCAAAACCTAAACAAATGTGCATTTTTTTAATATGTTTTATGTCTTTTCCAAGACGTGCTTCTATTACAAGCTAAAAATGTTTTGCTTTCAAGGTATACAGAGTGGTTTAACAAGTTTGGCTTTAAACCAAACACTGAGAAAAGGATCATTTTTAGTATCTGAATCTAAACTACTGAGTGTAAACCACACACAGAACTGACATTTACTGTGTGGGGAAAACGTTAATCTTCCCTGTGATGACAAATAGGAAAACTGATATTTTTGTATTTTCACTATATTTGTTTAAAACCATTTCCACATGCAGTGAATGTTGTGTATATCATCGCCTCCAGTTCTGCGAGACTGAAAACACTGAACTTGTGGATTTGTTTTCTCTCTTGAGCCACATGAAATGTGTCGTCCCCACTGACTGCACGCATTTTTATTGACGTTGTGAGGGCTCACACAGTGTAGGCGTCACGATGCACCGATCAATACCTGTGACCAAGATCAGAGTCCATTACTGATCGATGACCCATCACAAACACATCCAGACTCACCCAGGGTGTGAACAGCAGTGACATTGACATTTATTCTCTGCCATTAGGGAATAATGAAAGCTGCCTAACTGGCACAGAAGTACAAGTCAAGTCAAGTCAATTTTATTTGTATAGCGCCAAATCATAACAAAAGTTATCTCAAGACGCTGTACACTGATGCTGAGACTGTGGCTGATGTCATACTATGTCGGGAAATCAGATGATGTATCTGAAGCCCTTTCATGATTAATATTTACTTGATTTTGATTACATGGCAGGACTGTAGAAAAACATGATAATGTTAAAATGTTTGACTCTTACGTGTTTGTTCTATTAATCACCAGATTAAGTTTGATGTAAAATGTGTAAGATAGATTTACAGCTCAAAGATACAAACAGAAAGAGGACTCATTGTGATTTACTATTTATTTTTACAGCGTACCGAAAAAAAGAACTAAGTAAAGTAATTCTGCTCATCATAACTTGCTCAATGGTCCCCAGAGGATGAACCGTGAGGACATTGATGATCCCTGACTCTTCTTCTAGTGTCACCAAAAAAGCCATAAAAGGGAATAATCATTGGACTTAAATTCAGTAACACGACTCCAAATGAATGATAAAGCTGCTCTGTAACTGCTGGATGTGAAAATACGCAACTGTTTGCTGACAAGTTCACAGTATCAGCTTCAAAGGTGATTGTATGTCAAATGTTGTGTTCACAACTTATTTCCGCTGCACCTGAGAAGCCAAAACAATCCATCTAAATCCTTGAAACTTCATAAGCTCAAACTTAGCTCACCGACTACATGTCAAAAATAAAACTATATATTTAATACAATGTTACCATTTTACAAAACATTTGACATCATAATTTAATGCCCCCATTTTGTCTCATAAGTTGCTGAAGTTGCTGAAACGGCTCAGTTGTCCTTTCGTCCATTTGACCGAAACAACAAACAGATAGAAAAAGAAAACATGGAACCTCAGCTCCCTCGTTGTTTTTCCAGAGCATTCCTGGAGCGACGGATGTGTGTATTTTAAGGTGGACATTTATCGTAGCTGGTGATTTGGGGCTGCTGTGGTTGGCAGTAGTGTGTGTGTCGCTGTGTGGTGCCCCAGGGAATGTTCTACATGTATTTCCTTCGTGGATCCTCGGAGAGTTCATACTGTAATTAGTGGCTCCATTTCCTGCGGCAGAATATTCCTTTAACTAGTTGCTGCTGGTGTGTCGCCGTCAACGTGCGTTTGTGTCTTTGTTGATGCATGTGGCTGTTCGTATGTATACGTGATTGTATACTGTATATCCATGCTTGTTTTTGTCCTGTTCTGTGTTTGTATATGCACCGGGTGCCCATGTGAGTGTGTATGTGTCTGTAACGCGTCTCTCTGTGTGTGAATTGGTGGGAAAGCTGTGGCACTTAAATTGTGAGTGGGTGTAATTACTCAGCAGTCATTAAGTAACACAAATGGCCAGCTATTTATCAGCGTCACTCTGCAGGACACACACACACACACACACACCCACCTAGTTGACTCTTTCCTCTTGTCTAGACACTCATGCAGCAGTATTTTAGATTCTTTTCAGCACACAACGGTGCCTGAACCTACAGACACTTGCCATTAAATGTTTTTACATGGTTGTTTCAGTGTCTGGCAGATAATTCTTAGGATAAAACCTTGCCAACACAGGAAGTGATGTATTTTCTATTTTTAGTTTGTTTTTAATGACTAAAAGAAGAAGTAGGTAGTTTGTGGGAGCAGAAAAAGGACCGTGGCTGAACAGTCAAAGAAAAGACCGCCTCTTACAGAGACTTAAACGTCATCAACATGAGGTCCAGAGAGAGTGATATCAGAGCTGAACATACTGTTTGATTGACAGGTGATCTGTGCAGTGCAGAAACTCCACAGTGATGAGTGTTCGGACTCAAGACATGGGTAAAATGAGAAAAGGTTTCGACAGAAAACGAACAGGCCATTAATTAATCTTTAAATTTGTCATTTTTTTAAGTGAAAGTGCCAAAAATTCACAGGTTCCAGTTTCTCAGACATGAATAAAAGCTGGTTTTCTTAGTCTTCTTTGTAAATTGAAAATCTTTGGACTGTCAGTTGGACAAAACCAGCAGTTTTAATATATCAATCTGTGTTTTGGAAAATTGTGATTAATATGTTAACAAAATAATTGACAGATTAATGAATAATGAAAGTGATGATTAGTTTCAGCCCTAGATGCAAATTATCTTGAGCACATTGGAAACAAAAGTAACATAGGTGACAGATCCCCTTAGCTGATGCAAAACATGTTCTATCATCTATGTGCCTATGTATATATTGTTCCATCCATCATCCATGTGTTTTCAGTGAGCGCAACAGAGAGACTTTGCCTCTGGGCCACTCCCAGCCAGGCCACACATGATTGGCTCACAGCAGATCACATGGGACTTTCTCTCACACACACATATGGAGCATTGGGTGGGGCAAGAGGGGGAAAAAAGTGTGGGAAAGGATCTCCAGAGCTGAGTGAGCAGTGGAGGGTTCACTCTGCAGGGGACTGTGGAGGAGAGAGACAGCGATGACACAGTCGTAGATACACTAGTCATCCTGATGGGGATGTTGGGACCTGACGTTGACAGACAGGCTGTTTCTCTTTCAGATTCTCACTTATTCTAGTTTCTTTACATCATATCTGACTACACTGTACATTGTGCAGTCCACTTAAGTTTGTGTTACTGTGAATTGTTTCTTGGAAAAGGCAAATGGGAATCATTAATGGACTTGTCAGTTGGTGAAGTCATTCAAGTTACACTTTGGCTGTGTAGAGCTGGTATATACAGCTGAAGTAAGCCGGCTGCAGGCAGCAGCTGGTTACGCAGTTAATCCTGGAAAAGTTAAGAAAAGTTAACGAGAATGTCGGAGCGATGCAACCTCAAGAACCTGACAGCAGCTCTGTGTTGCTTCTACCACAAGAACTCTGTCATCACTGCAAAGGTGAGAGAAAGGGGAGAGTGTGTGCGTGAGGATGTGTGCAAGCATTGCTGTGTGTCAGTGTTTGTGTTTTTATCCTATATGGCAAGCGTGTTTGCAAGTGTACATGTGCAAGTTTTTTGTACTTGCTTGTATGCTGCAGCCTTTATGCTGTGTGCTGTCATGCCTTTATTTCTGCCTTACCCTATTATAGTTCGGGGTGTGTGTGTGTGTATTAATAACATAACATTTGGAGATTCGCTTTCACGCAAGTGTACTTTTTAGGGCTCCCCTAAGCTGTTGCAGTTGTTTAAAGAAGACCACAGGAAACTGGGCAGTCCACAATGAGACATTAGACAGAGTCATTATTAAAAAGACATAACCCCACATTGCACAGCAGAAACAATCTAAAAAGTGCACGGTAACACTTCCAGTCTCAGCAAAATCTAATCTCACTGAATAGTTCTCCTCTTTGCCTCACTCTCTCTCTGTGAGCTGAACACTGGGCTTTTATTACGCGGACCAGACGCTCTCATAAATGACCGACTGTGTGACTGTCTGACTGTGTGTGAGTGTGAGATATATAGCTGGCTTCATCCATAACTAGTGCTGGTGGACAGACAAGGCAGTGTGCGATGGCAAGGGTGAGACAGAGCAAGTTACAGACGGAGAGGTACCAGGACGAGGGTGATAGTCCTCATGAGGATGATAAATTGCTAACTTGTGATAGTTTGTCTTCTTTATGACGTCAGGGAAATGTAAAAATGCCATTAACTTGATTGGATGGAGCGAGCAGCGGTGCAGCAGGCTGAGGTGACGTGGTTTGTCCCTCTGCAGATCAGCCAGGACATAATCAGTTCTGTGCCTCCTGGACAACATTTACATCTGCTGTTAAAATGTGGTTTGTGCCTGGATAAAGGAAAACACAAGTTAATGCAAGGTGTAAATGCATCTCACATGTGATGGGGTCTAGTAGAAAAAAAACATCCAAGGTGATCAGATCTCATCCACAGTCAAACAGATGAAATTCAATCTGCACAGTTTAGTAGTTTATTTGATTTGGATGTCCATTAGCCTCCACTGTATTCATCATTCATAGTAAATCATTTGAATTCATATCCAGAGACATCAATAAAACATTAATAAAGGAATGGAAACAAAATCAACACAAAAACATAAAAAAACACCAATTACACAAAACCAAGTGTCAGCTAATGATTTATTCTTTTTAACGATCAACAATTAAATGGAAACAAAATTTGAGTCAGAGGCTATCGCTGTGGATAGAAACATTATTTACAGAGCGTCTGACCCACCAAGGAAACATATGTGATGATTTACCTCCCAGGACTGTTGACAAAACATTCTCACCAAAAGGTCCATTAAGTAGCTGCTTTCTGTCATATCACATGAGCTTCATCAGCAGAGACATGGTTGACATGAATGTTCAAATTTAGATTTTTCTTGGGCCCTTTGATGAACTTAAAATCTCAACTTTAAGCCAACATGGATGAGAAGTCCATTTGCAAGTTCTATGATAAATGCGCCAACTCAATTTTGCTGAAAGTCTGGCCAAAACGATTAAATGAAACTTAAGCAAACTTTCTCTTATAGGAAACTTGGATTCATGATAAATCCATAAACTCGTCACTTCCTCTTTCCTCATATAATTCCCTCACGTGAACCACTGAAGTCCCCAACAATGTAACTGCTAAAGAGCAGCTTTGAACTCACGCCCAAGTCAGCCTGAGTTTACACTGATATTGATCCCAAAGTATTGTCTCGGTCAGTCTGTTAATATGGGTGTCTTTGTTGGTTCTTATGACAAGCTCAAGAATATCACACCCGCTGTTGTCCTGTCATCCTCTCTCGCTCTACAATTGCCCTCAACTTTATTTTCCCTCTAGCGCTGCCTTTCCTCCGTCCTCTATCTCTGTCTCACTTCACATCCTCCCACCAACACACTCACTCTTTTATTATCTTGTCTGTCTTCATCTCTCTATCTGTGTCTTTCCCATGCTTTCACTTTTGATTCCAAAGAGCCTGAGGTTTTATTCCATTCTGTCCTCCATCTGTCTCTATGGGAGTTTGCCATTTCACCAAAGAGAGCCAGCTTCTTCTTTCTGTGTATCAAAACTAACTTATATTTTCAGTCACGAGAGAACCCATTGACCCGTTTTGAATCCCTAACCATAGTATAAGACAGTTATCAACAGAGGGAATACAGGGAATCCTGCAGATTATTATATATGTTGTACAGTACACTATGTATGGCTTAGCAGCACAGTAAGTGTATACATACAGATTAAATGTGTTCCAGTGGGACAGAACCTCTCACACAAAAATAAACAAACAGCACAGTAACATGGAAAAAGCTGTTTGTCTATCATAAATCTTTTGTTGCAGTATAAGCTTCTTTTTTTCTCTCTGTACAATGAAAGGGAATTAAGTGAGAGCTTGAGAGTGTTTTAGCTCTTAGCACATCAAGCACTAAAAGTTCAAAACCCTCCAACCTTATCCAAAGAGTTCAGTGCTTCAGGACAATTTTTGTGAGCAAATCCTGACCAGCAGTTTGATCAGATATTTTTTCTCTGGACCCAAATGTCAAACACATCTCTAAAGCTACAACCTCACACAGCAAAACTTCATCTCCGAGTCTCAGCTTTTGCTTCATGATTGAAGTCTGGAAACAACCAGACTCGATTCAGCCTTGTTAGATACATATTACGACATGGCCAGAAGTATGTGGACATTACACCTGTATGTGCTTGTTGAACATGTCATTCTATGATCATACAGTAGGTGTGGATGTCCATCTACAACAGCCTCCACTCTCCTGTGAAGGTTTTCCAGCAGGAACCTGGCTGCATGGAGCCCATTCAAATAAAGACTAAATAAAATATAAAATGTTAGATTTATTGTTGAGGAACACACACAAACACACACACTGACTCCTTCTGTAGCTGTCCCAGACTGACCAGTCAGATGCCTCCTGATCTAAACACAGGAAGAAGCATCTATTTAGTTTCAAGTAAACAGGAAAGGTGGGGACCTGGGGAACGTGGAGCCAAGATGTAGAGATCCAGAAAGAAAAAGAGTGAGAGTTATTAGCTTTCATCAATCTTCCTCAGACCGTCCATCTAATCAAATGTAAGAAACAGAACTTGTGTGTCCCGCCCTTAGTTATTATCAGATTGTACTGAACTAAAAAAAACTGAATAGAAGAAATATTTCATTGTATTCCCTCCGTGCTGCAGAAAATGTCATATTCTCTCTGGAGGTGGAGATAATGAAAAGGTTTTTGCTGAATAATCATGAATTTTCCAAAAGTTTTTCTTTACCTGTCTCCTGGATGTTTCTTCCAAAGTAGCTGCACCACTGACAGTTTGCATTCAGGTTGTGACTTTTCAAAACTTCACCGTGAGTTAATTTGACAGCTGGATGGGTGCATACAGTACAGTAGCTAGAGACAGCCAGAGACACAGAGTACCACGAGATGGAGAAACTGAAAGAGAGACAGATGAAGAGAAGAGGAAATACCAGATAAACAGCAGACCAAACTGTTGTACTGTTAATGATGATGGTGATGATGAGGATGGCTCTTGATCTCTGCATGGGAAAACTGTAAACAAAATATCTCAAGTCATTTAAACTGGCAAAAACCTGTTGTGAAGTCACACTTTGTGGGTTATTTATGATTTTTGGGTTGGATACGAAGACTAAAACCGAGACTGAATGGTTTTGAAACTAAAGTAAAAGTAAGAAAACACAAGCTGAAAAGCTGAATATGCTGATTGCAGCTCAAAAGTGATCCCGTAAATGCAATGATACATCACTCCTGGCGCAGCACTGCCTGCAATGACATCACACATGGAGATTAGTGTACAGTATATGCATAGAAAATAAATCACTGCGACAACGCTACAAAGGGTTTATTGTGGATTAACTCTTTAAAATGTGTTTAAAAGTGGAGCAGCAAAATTAATTCCTCTATGATTTTCTAATAGTATTTTAGTTGTAGGTTTAAACCTGTTTTTTGGTATACTGAACATATTTTAATTGGCCAAATGCTGCTGTTAACATAATTTAAATTGAGCTTCTTCTTCCAACTAGCATTTGTTTTACGAGCTTTAAAGCTCCTTTTGTTATTTGTCATCCTGCACATTCTCAGATTAAATGATGCCAGACATGAACTGTAGGTCAGTTGTGTCATCTAAGAATCGGCGTTCAGTGCTTTCTTTCAGCTCTCTCATCATCATATAGTACACAGAGGATTTTGGCAAAATTAGAATTATGTATTTATAGATTATGTATAGATTGAATATATTGTCAAGTAGTGTGTGCATTAGGGTTTAATACTGGCAAAGGGTATTCCAGGGAAAACCCAATGAAATGCATATTGCACAATGTTTGAAGTGCTTAAATAAAAATAAAGACATGTTCTGTTAACTTTGAGTAATCAGTAACTTCATTAGTATATCTAACATTGTTTGTTTGAACAATGAATTATCAACTATCACTTCCGTGAGCAGACAGATCCCAGTCAATGAACTTGGCATTTCATATTCCTCGCAGCTACAGCAAAGTTCAAGCTGCATGCAAAGTTTATACAATGTTCTCTCTAAAGTTGATTAACATAATGTCTTTCTTTAATAATACACTAACATGGTTATGTTGGGAACCTATAGGTTTATGCATATTTCTCCTTGTTGCTGTTAGATTTAGCTTGAAATATGGCCAATATGTTTTGACTCTAGCTGAAGTTGTACCTTAAAAATTACAGTTTCCGGGATTCCTGGGATAGGTTTGCTTCTGTTCCCGGGATAGATAATGTTTCATTTTCTGGAAAAATATTAATCCCTGGTATGGATATGTACACGTTTGTGTGTGTGTGTGTGTTAGAGAGAGAGAGAGATGATGAGGAAACAGAGTTGTAATGCTAAAAGGTTATTTGTCTTCACCTCACTGAACTCAAAGGACAAGCAGCTTACACAGTTGTCCGCTGCTTCTGATTGGTCACCGCCAGCTAAGGCTGGATTGTCACAGCAACAGAAAGACCTGGTTTTGAACTCGCGTATCATCTCCACCATACACACAGAAACCTTTTAAAGAAAAACGTCCTACTCTCATGCAAAATCCAGGAAATCCAAAGAAAATCCAATCAATGTTGAAATCCTTTCGAACAATGCCCTTTGTTTTTTGTTGGTCTAAAAACTGCTGCACTTTAATGCTGATTAAGAGATTATTTTTATGGCGTGTCAGCTTTTTTAGACATTGGAGAGAAACAGTGAAGGTGAGAGTGGGTGACCTCTCCACTGATCCTGTTCTGAATTTGAACCAAGTGTATTCTGCTGCCTGTGGATCTGTGTTATTGCATTTTACCAATACTGATTGTCTTATATGGTGCCTTGGTGGGGTGGAGTGATGCATCAGCTGATTTGTATCCAGTCCCGGAGCAGAACAGACATGACATAACATGGAATACAATTGCACTATGTAATACAGTTCCATAACTAGTGCTTTGACAAATAAAAGTGAAAAAGAGGTCAGCACATTTAACATACTTCACTTTAACCCCCTATATTTAGCATTTATAAGCAATATACTGTATGTATACATGGTTTATAACACACTTCAGTATATACTCCCCCCCCCCCCAGTTCAACGATTCATGTGTCACTGGAGATATTTCACTTTATCTACACTCATTTACTTATGAAGGTTTCAGACGTTAAGGCTTAATCCGGAAGCTATAGACCTTTTTAACATGTAAGTACTGAGAAAAGAAGAAGAGGAGACATCAGAGAGTAAAGGACACGAGGATGTTGGAAGGACAGGCGGGTTACAGCCGTGTTGTGGTCCACATACACAGGGTGGTACAGCATAAATGCAGCTGCTCTCTGAGGATGACATCATATTGCAGGGTCTTATTAAAGGCCAGCCTATAAAAAAACACTCCCATCCACCATCTCCATCTCTTTTTATTTCTCCCTCCCTTCCTCTCCCTCACTCCTTCCATCTCTCTTTTCTCCTGTTTTCTTCTACTCTTCTGTTCATCCTTCCTCATGTACATGATCCATTCCCTCCCTCCCTTTACATCTCTTGTTTTAGTCCTCCTGCCATACATCCTTGTCTCCTTACTGCCATGCATCCCTGTTCTCTACAGCACTCTGTTCATTAATTCTGTGGCTGCATAAAAGCATTTTACTGTGAATGTAATCACAGATGTGACTATAATCAATAAGGAAACAATAAAAAAGACATATCAAGTATCTGTCGATTACTAGAGCTCAAACACAAGCCACCAGCTCTAATGTTTTCAGTTTATCCAGTTTCCGTTCAAATTTGTTGCGTAATGTCTGTCCAACAGGAAAAACATGCTGCCCAGAAGCTGTGCTAATCGGTGTAACATAACTGCTTCTAACTTATGTGTAACACAGGAGGAAAGTGAATAAGCAAAACAAAAAGTGAAACAAATTAAAGGTGATGCAACCTCAAAATCCCCCCCCCCTACAATAATAGGTTGGGTATCAACTGTCAACGGTCTAAAATACCCAGGTTTTATAAAAGGCTGAAACAGATTTCACTTGGATTTTCATGACCTCATGCTCAAAAGTTGTTCTGTTTAACTTTATTCAAATGGCCAAATTTAGAAAGTCAAGATGAAAACATTATAAAATGGTTGATACCTTCACAAAATGGAAATGGAAATCTTTTTTTATTATTCAATTCTGAAAGAAATCAATGAACACATGATACTAAGACCACAAGGTTAATATGACAAAACTACTTGGCAATTATATTGTACATAGAATCAGATTTCATACAGTGAATTCAATGACAGCTCAATCATTCTTCTCCAGGTATTTTCCACTGCTGCACCAACACACACACACACACACAGAAACACACAGTCATAGGACACGAGTCTGGCTGCACTGGTTGGTGTTTCTGTTTCAAACTAGAAACAAACTAAATCAGTGCATGTGCATTATGACGCAGAGCCTGTTTGGTTCTGCTCTCTTGTTTTCTGTGTGGAAGCTGTAATAGGATACGCTGATTTCCCGTCATGTATGGAGACGTGGAGGCTGAGGGCGGAGGGCTCTATTCTAATGACTTTACTGAGAGACACAGAAAATATGAAAAAGAGAGAGAACAAGCGGTATGGAGATTAAAGGATGTACAAGGTTTCAGTTTCATGGGACCATTATAGACATATTTCCAATTTCATGTACATGGCTCAATAATTCCCTCTGAGTGTGTGTGTGTGTGTGTGTGTGTGTGTGTTAATGCACTCCCTGTAAGCTCAGTCTGCCTCGACCTGCTTCATCTGTGCAGGTTTGGATCAAAGTCTTCTTCGGAGAGCTCGTCCATGTTGATCCTCAGAGTCTTCGAGGCTTCAACACTCAGTGTCCTCAGGCGGTTTTTTAAGAGTCTCTTTACTCCGAGCAGCTGAATGTAGCAGCGCCGGCATGTGGACCTGCTACCAATGACTTCTAGTGGAGAAATTATACTATACGGCAGAGCATTATCATAATATTATAAAACCACGCACATAGCAGCTGCAGTAGAGCCACTTTCCAGTTTTCTTTGAGCTGTTTGGAGCACAATGTCGAGCTGCTACAAATACATTTTTTATTTTTATTCCGCATTGTTTACATTTAATCAAATGTATCAAATAATCCTAACACTTGCATCGCTACACATTCAGTTTTTACGAAGCTGCATTAAAAGAAGTAGGTTTATCATGTTTTTATCTCTATTGTGTTACCGTTGCTTTACTTTTCTTTTAACTTAGTGTCACAGAAACAACATTCATTTGGGGTCCTTTTTCTTGCCATCTGTCAAATTCTTCACCTCTGTTTTACCCCTGGATTAGTCTGCCAACTAATGGAAAAACTGTCTGTCTGGGCTGGTGTTGATTCTCAGTGGGATTGTCAGTTCTAGCAATCATTTCACATGACAGCGAGCAACTTGATTCAGTGTTAATGCCAGAAATATCCCTCATTGGAGCTTTGATGTTACCAGCTATGGTCAAAAGGATGTGCATGTATATTTAAATATATGTGGCAGAATAAGAGTGTGCACCTTCTTAAAACTATTAACATTAATGCTACTAGACATGCAGTATCACATGAGTATGCTGAGCTACCTTTTGTATGTCCAACATGACACTGGATGCCTGCCATATGCACACAAAAGATCATTGATTAACCTTTTTTTTTTCTTGGCGGTGGATCAATATACATGCAGATCAATCACATCCAAAGGGTCTTTCTTTTAGATGTATTGTGCAAATATTGACTGCAACAATTCTTAAAATGGCTAGAATTACCCTTTACGGCGAAAGGTACCATGGACAATCAGAATATCCAAACAGTATTGATAGACAAATGCAGCACTGTAGGAGGTCATTGATTAGTGAATACAACAAAAGTGGATTGGATTGTAGGGGATACAAAATACTGTATGGATACATTTTCTTTAAGCTGATATTAAGATCAAAGTGTGACGTTTTAATTCACCCATACCTGGTGCAATAAATGTATTGTGCATTGTCCCTGTTATATAAATAAATGTTTTACTTACTTCTAAGATATATTGTACTACTAAGCCTGCACCACTTTAAAAAACTATTATTGTTATCGTTATTATCTGTCTCAGATAGATTCTTTACTGACCAAATGGAACAGGAACTGACCACAGAAGAAATGGAAATACAAACTATTGACTACATATAACTAAAAGCTTCACCTGTCACCTCTCAGGGAAAGTTCAGTGTTGCATCACTCGGTGTGTGTGTGTGTGTGTGTGTGTGTGTGTGTGTGTGTGTTTATGTACGTCAGGTGAAGGTGTGTGTGGAGGCAGGTCTGGGCGGTTGGGTGGGGTCAGGATGGTGACATCACATTAGGAGGCATCGGGTGAAAAGCCAGAAGAGAAAATCACTGAGGACAGAGAGAGAGACGGTGTGTGTGTGTGTGTGTGTGTGTGTGTGTCTGTTTAACACCAGGGATAAAAACTAAAGTTTGAATGTGTTTGCTATGAAGTTTGTATTTAAGGAAGGAAGAAAAAAGGAACGATGCAGAGACCGAGCAGCTGTCATGTAAGTGTGTGTGTGTGTGTGTGTGTGTGTTGTGGTTCAGGTGTTTGTGCTGAGTCAGCATCCTGTCAGGTTTGTTATCTGATCTTTCTGTCCTTCACTTATCAATTTTCCAAACTCTGTGGGCTCGCTGGGATTAAACTGACTGATCAATCATTTCATCATGTGTCAGGTGTCTGAATAAGATCAAACTATTAAATCTGCCTGGTTCTCTCTGTCGTCTGCCTTGGTACCGTAGCTTTGTAACTTTCTATGTTTTGAGTGACCTTCAATCAGTTTGGTTTTATTATAGGATCTAAGGATATTGCTTGTTTCGGTTTGTACAGATTGTAATGTCCTAGTACTATAAAAAGTCTCATGGCCGCCTGTTTAGGAAGGCTTTTATTTCTGTTTTGAGCTCTTAAGAAAGCTTTCCCATTGACCAAGCCCTGTCACATTGTATATAACTTGTTTTGTGCCTTATCACGTGTTTTTAAATTGCTGCTTTGATTTGATGTATAATGTATTATCTACTTTGTGTTTTAAGTGTAGCAATTTGAGATTTTCCTTCTAATTGAATCTGTGGTAAAGTAGTGATAGTGGTAATAGTGGTTGTAGCAGTATACTAATAAATGTATTTACTTTACATATATGTATATTTATTTGTGACTGAGGTCTGAATGAAGTGTTGTTGTTTAGTTGTTGCTGCTACCTAGTTTGTCACACCGTTGACTCCTACCCTGGGGGTTTGGGACACCCCAGGAGGTTGCAAGATAAATCTGAGGGGTCACACAATGATTAACAGTATACAAATACAGGAAAGGAGCTTATTTCTGCTACATAAAAGTTATTTTTTGTTTTTATATGTCCTTTTATAACGTGAATTATTCGATCATGTTGCCTACTTAGACCTCTAAAACTTGGTCAGAGCCCACTAACAAATGCACCTGCTGATGATGATGATGATGTTCAGTCAGACATTGTGTTAATTTAAAGGGGTTGGAAGCTAAAAAGGTCGGAAACCAACGTGTTACACCATGAAGAAGAATACAAAAGTCTGTTTGCACTCCAACAATCACATCAACCCTGTTGTTTGTCCATCTGTACTGCACTCTTGTTCTTTTTTTACCTTCACCTTATGTGTCTTCTATGGTCACTCTGGAGTCACAGGAAGAGTATTTGTCATTGCTGTTCCTGTGCCCTTGAGCTTTGACCTTATCACTGTTTGTTTAAGCGTATAAAGAGTTGTTAAACTTTTACGATTATTGTCAGTCTTGATGTTTAGACTGTAGCTACACTCTTATGACTACTGAAATTCATCAACGTGGTGGATGAGTGATTGAAGACGCTGACGTCCGTTTCTGTGTGTTTTCAGCAGTATTCAGTTCTGTTTTTGTATATTTTTTATTGCAGTTCTCCAGAGATCAGTTCATCCTGGACTGCCCTTCAGAGAAACTCCGCAGAGAGCTGGAGGAAGAACTGAAGATGAACTGCGAGGAGCCGAGAAGCCATGCATGGTACCATGGGGCGATACCCAGACAGGTAACACACACACACATGAATCTGAGTCATGAGTCCCTCCCTTAAAACGCCTGTTAAAAACTTGTTGAACCAGATCACCTATTATTAGACTGGAGTACAGCACACACAGTGCTTACAGAAAGATTACAACTTAAATAGAGGCCTCAGCAGCAGAGCTGGGGTTATAACATAAGGTCAGTGTATAAAAAGCTCTTTCTGTATGGTGTGTGTGTGTGTGTGTGTGTGTGTGTGTGTGTGTGTGTGTGTGTGTGTGTGTGAGACAGAGAGAGGTTGTGTGTTCCCTCTGAGAGTCAGCTCTGAGATGTAATCATTTTTAATAAGCTGCTTCCTTTGGCTAAACTAAACTACCATTATATACTATACAAACACTTGCTTAATTAAAGTCTGTAACTGTGTGTGTGTGTGTGTGTGTGTGTGTGTGTGAAAGAGAGAGAGAGAGAGAGAGTAAATGTAACTGGAGTGTGATAGATTAAAAGATAAAGAAACATGTTCAACTTGTTACCTGTCAAACACAATATCATCTTTCTGATTCTTGAATGAAATAATATGTCTCGTGTGTGTGAATGCCTCATGACGTCACACTGCACAGCTTGAAGTGAATTCTTTATTTAATCTAATATTTATTATATATTCTTGTTTTATAACAACTAGAAAATAATGACAACAGAGTTTTGCATTTAGACTTTCAAAAGATTTAATGTTTCTTGTGAAATCTTTCAACCAAATCTTGTGGTGTTGCACAGCAGTTAAATTGTCATGGAGGAAGCTCAGAAAAAGTTTCAAAGTAAAACTTCAGTCAGAGGATGCGGCTGAAATCTCTGGAAAAAGCTAGAACATTGACCTTTTTATGTCACACACTGTATATCTTTATGGGTTTAAAATGAGTCAAAGAGTGCAGTTAAATCATAAAACATCAAATAAATCGATCCGATGATTTTATAGCTGGATAAATGCTGTGATATGTTGAGGCTTTAATTATCTTCAAGTCTTACATAATCGCTGCAAACCAGCCGGCACTAAAGAAGGTAACAGTATCACAGTCACCATTATTAGATTTAATTCAGTGTTTGGACTATAAACAAACACGGTGTGCCTGAGTGTGTGTGTGTGTGTGTGCCTGAGTGTGTGTGTGTGTGTGTCCATATGTACTGTAACCCTCTGTATTGTTTCCAGGTGGCAGAGAACTTGGTGCAGCGTGACGGGGATTTCCTGATCCGTGATTCGCTGTCCAGTCCAGGAAGTTATGTTCTGACCTGCCAATGGCGAAATGCTGCCCAGCACTTTAAAATCAACAAGAAGGTAAGATCATGTATGACTTTATAATAAAAAACTGACCAACACCTGAAGGTGTATAATGTAACACTTTGTAACGGTAACACTACTGATAATCTCACACAAATTGTTTTTTATTGACTTTTACTTAACCAGGAAAGTCTTAAACCTTGTAAAATTATAAATAAATATAAATCATATTGCATCCTAGAAGCAATTTAAAGAAAACAAGACAAATTTGGCTTATTATTATTATTATTATTATTATTATTATTATTTATGTTTTGGGGATTTTCACAGCGTCAGCAAACCCTTTACATTACGGCATCATCTGATTATGTGTCAATATCAAAAATGTTGCTTAATGGGGCTTTAATTTGAAGAATGTTTATCGGCGGTCACAATTGGAGATGCATTATTTTTGTAGTTGCACTTTTAACTAATGTAATTGGAGACAAAAAAGTAGTATAAAATATTTCTGCTTCACAAAATTTGGTTTATTTTATTCCAGAATTTGTTAGAATATTTGTTTTTATATTTTACGTGTAACATTTTTGAAAAACCTGGTCGTTCTTTGGTTGAATTGGTTGGACCCTGCTTCATTTCAAGGTCACAGATATAAAAAAATTAAAAAAAAGGTTATGTTGGGAACCACCAATTAATTACTAAGAAATAACTTTTCCCTCCTTCAGGTGGTGATGTTGAATGAAGCCTACTCCAGAGTCGAGTACCGGCTGGAAAGAGAAGGATTTGACAATGTTCCTGCACTCATAAGATTCTACGTTGGCAACAGAAAACCTGTCTCCCAGGTGAGTCCGGTCAAATCTTTACACATAAACTGTTTTTTATGGAAAACATCTTCACAAGTTCTTTGATAGAGTTGATTTGTTGGTGATCGGTGTAATATGTAAGTTAGTGTGTTTTCCTAATTGGAGCACATAAAGCAAGTTTTATATCCCTTATTTCACCGTCTAAGAGAGAACATTTGATTGATAAAACATGTTGTTTACTGTAGTCTGCCTTTTCTCTTCTTCTACCTGTGCATTTAAGGTGGTAGGAGCCATTATCTTCCAGCCAATTAACAGAGGGCTGCCGCTACGCTGCTTGGAAGAAAAGTACGGCTTGTCCAGCAGCCATCGAGAGGCGGGGCTCCTGGCGCAGGAGAGACGCAATCAGAAGCGCCTCAGCCTCAACATTACCAACGGACACGCGCACGACAACACACACACCGTGCGCGACAGCACACACTGCCAGGACAACGGCATGGGCCGAGGCAGCCAGCTGAGGTTGGTACACTCACAAAAACCCACGCAAACACGCCGATTAACGCCAAATATTCCTCAGTGGCGGCAGTAACGTGTGTGTTTGTTGTGTCTAGACGAGCACATATTGAACATGTGTAATTTGTAATTTAACAGATACTGTGTTAAAGCTCCAAGCGACACAAGCCTGTTACTGAAAGTGGGTAGTGGGCTGCAGACCAAATAACATGGTGCTATATTTAAACAATGGAGACCCACCTTTAATCAGTCATCCTCCCTCTTTTTTTCTCTCTCTCACACTCCCTGAAAGACTTGAAGCAACCCTTTAAATCCCTTCTTGCTTTTAAGCTTTTAACAGCTGTTATCATTCATCACCCAGGCAGTAGGTTGTATATACGACGTGTTCCATATGATTAGTAAGTCCTCTATAAATTAAGATGTGGTGTATGACTTTTCTGCTGAAAGGAACAGAAGTGTGTAATTTCACGATGCATTAGAGCACACGGAGCATAATGTATGGAGTCCATATCTGTCGGAGTAAAGAGGCCGAGCAGGAAGGAGGAAAAGATAAATACGTAGTAGAACAAAACAAAGAGACAGAGAAGAAACGAGGTGTTTATGGAAGGAGAAAAAGCTTTGTGAGAAGAAGAAGAAGAAAAGAGAATAAAGCAATGTGAACATCCTGGTCTTTGTTTCTTTCTCATTAATGCTACTTTTTATTCTTACAGTGTTAACCTTTTGATCAATATTTGAAATAGGTTTGATTTAAATCTCCTTTATGCATCTCATTTATGTGTAAATATGTTCACTGACATTAGTTTCCAACTCCCGCTTTCACTCAGGTCGAAGGATCGCTGTGGGAGCCAACCAGCGAGCCTCAATCAGGTCCAAGAGAGGCGACGCCCGCTCAAGGCGCACCAATCAGAAAGCTACCTGCCTCTTGGTGAGTGAAAGATTCTGGAGGCCTCAGTATGTTTCAGACAAAGTCCTTCGTCACATCATCACACTCCTCTCGGTAACCACCTTTATTTGTCCTCTCTGTCTCCTCAGGATCCAAACCACAGCCCCAGCATCCTCCGGACCCTCTCCTCCACGGCCCTAACCCCAAGTCTCCAGTCTTTCGGACGGGCAGTGAGCCGGTGCTGAGTCCCTCCTTCCCACGGAGATCTGCAGAGCCTCTGGCAGGTCAGCAGATAAAGTCCAATCCTGTGTAATAACAGAGCTACTGAAAAACTGAAATGAAAAAGGCAGATGAAAAAAAAACAGAAATAAAAGACAATAAAAAGATTTTAGAAAAAAAACTATGATTAAATGACACTAAATGTAGGTGAACAGTAAATATGGTAAGAAGAAAAGCTTTGTTGCTCCTGTTTGCTCATTTTATAAAGTCCAAACATCTTTTATTATCTGCTGTAAAACTTAATCACTGCTGGCAACAATATTATATTATTATATATTATCAAGGATAAAATAAAGTAGCCTTGTGTGGGAGTTCTGGATCGCTAGGGCCAATATTTAATAAATCAACATTTCAATAATTCGGTGTGTACCTGTAGGTGTAAGCACTGTCTTTATCTGCTCCTACTATTGTTTGCATGTGAATAGGAAATTAAATTTAACACTGTGCTCGTGTGCTTCATGTGGACTTTAGTTCTGATTCAGATTTATCCTCAGAAGTAAATACAAATACATATTCTTCAATTAAATCGCAGCGATTTCTAGTTTCCAAGAACTAAACAATCCAGTACGTCTGACAAACATATGTTGTGCATGTGTTTCCAGGCCAGGCCATCCGGGGCTCCGACAGCCAGCTGTGTCCTAAACCGCCTCCCAAACCCAGCAAAGTGCCGCTGGCTCGACTGCCTCGCTCCCCCGGCCTTCAGCCACTGGTTCCTCCCTCCTGCTCCTCCACCCTCACAGACTCCTCCTCCTACTCCTCCAGGTTAACGGCTCCTCCTCTGGACTCCACATGTGTGGAAACTCAAGGTTCTACATGGAGGAGTGGAGGTAACTTTATCTATATTTATGTATATAGGAAATATTCATACTTGAATTGTTACCACATTAGTTTTAAGATGTGATGAACATCAGCTGCCTCTGTAGACTTCACCACTGCATTTACATGATTTGAGCCAGTGGTATTGTAGCTTTACATATTTCTCAGACTTGAAATTATAATTAGGAGGGTGACGTGAACCTTTATTCTCCCTCATCTATAATTATAATATCAGATATTATGAGATCAGGAAGCATCGTCTCAAGTTCGAGTCTAAATTTAAAGAAATAGTTGCACAGAGCCTCTGAGAATAGCAGCTGCTGCTTATTAATTACAGCGTTTCGAGGTTAATTTAAGAAAGGTTGCAAGCTGCTTTCAGTCCAATATAGTAGCACCAATAGTACCAATTATTTTTATTAACATACATTTGTTCTTTTTTAATTGTTCTGGGTGCTTCTATTCTATTTTACTATCTGTATTATTGTTATATGGACTACAAAGGGCACATTTCTAGTAATATACTTCTTAAAGAATGAAAGAGTAAAGTAATTAAAAGTATTAACACTGTGATTGTTGTTCCACAGCCACCACAGGCCCTCCTGTACCTCCAGTCAAACCCCTGAAGTTCCAGCATCAGCTCCTGCCTGCGGACTCTCACGGCTCCTCCGGCTCGCTGCTTTCACCCGCTGACCTGGCTCAGCGTCCTGATTCGGAGGCAAAAGCGGGACGGACTGAACGGCTGCAGCCGAGCCCTGCAGACCTGAGGTCCTGCAGTCCGCTGGAGTGGGGGGATTTCAATTCAACCAACGCCATGACGGACAACGCCTACGACCTTCAGCCTCCGCTCTGCAGCTACGTGGAGAGACTGAGGAGAGAGGAGGGGGGAGGAAGAGAGGACGAGGAGGAGGACGAGGAGGGGAAGGAGGCGGGAGGGAGGAGAGGCCTGGACAGAAGCTCCTACCATCACGCCATCGCCGCCTTAGAAAACACCAGCGAGGAAGAGGAGGAGGAGGAGTTAGAGAAGAGGAGGGGAAAAGAGAGGAGCAGCTTCCAGCGGCCGGTCGTGGAGACGGAGTCGACGTTCCGGCCGGCGGAGTTCGGATCTCGACTCCTGCCGCCGGAAAACAAACCGCTGGAGATGGTGGTGCTGAAGAGAGCGAAGGAGCTGCTGCTCAGCCACAACCACCACAGTATAGCCAGACACCTGCTGATGGCCGACTGCCAGGTACACACACACATACACACACTCACACTCACTCACACACACTCACACACACACTCACAGTAGATACACAGAATGAGGGAGGAAGATAAATCAGCTGAATGTGACTGGCGATGTCTCCTGCAGGTTGCGAGGATACTCGGAGTGACTCCAGAGCTCAGAGGTCAGATGGGCGTGGCCTCTGGTCTGGAGCTGGTGACGCTGCCGCACGGTCGACAGCTGAGGCTGGACCTGATGGAGAGGTACACATCACACACACACACACACACACACACACACACACACACACACGACAGCACAAATGTTGCATCACTGATACAGATTTCCCCGGGAAGTTCAAGTTCCTGTAAAAAAAAGTTAATTTCAAGCTCATGATTTACAGTCTAGACATTACATCCCTTATTATATATTATAATATAGAATTATTTTCTCTCCAGGCATCTAAAATGTCTTTATTTTAGAGGTTACAAGCCAAAAAGGTTGGACACCACGGGTCTAACCGAAGCTGATACACCAGCCTGCACAAACACTGACATCTGAGTGGTGATAAACATGGAGTCTGTCCCGTAATGAAACCGAACCCCCTTCACACACTCAGTCCTGTTCTGTGAAACAACCAGACGACTCAGAGATCAGATTAGAAACCGGGCGAGTGCAACAGAAAACAGACACACGGACGGTACATTTGCCGTCGGCTGGTGTCGATAATCTCTCCTCCGTCTCCCAGGCACCACACCATGGCGATAGGCGTTGCCGTGGATATTCTGGGATGTACGGGCAGCGTGGACGAGCGGGCGTCCACCTTAAATCGCATCATCCTCGTTGCTGTGGAGCTGAAGGACACGGTGGGCGACCTGTTCGCGTTCACGGCCCTGATGAAGGCTCTGGACCTGCCGCAGGTCTGTCCCAATAGTTGTTTCCATGGCAACAAGCACTCTTCCTGGGGTCAATATTTAAATAAAATGCATACAGACACCAGTGTTTGATCTCGGATTTCAGACAGTAAACAATAAAGTAAAAACAATCTGATTAAAGACAAAGCTAACACACACACCACATTTATGAAATACAAGTGTAAATATGTGTCTTTCTGTGTGAATGAAAGAACAAAACAGTAAAAGCTGATATGAAAACACAGACACACACATCCTCTCTGGTGACGTTAACCAGGTAAAAAGTGGTTTGATGGAAGTCTGAGACACTAACACTTCTGCTGTCTGTTGTTCTCTCTGCAGATCAATCGCTTGGAAGAAACGTGGACGACTCTGCGAAGGAACTACACACAAACCGCCATCAGCTACGAGAAAACACTCAAACCTTTCTACAAGAATCTGTACGAGGGCTCAGGTACTGAACACTCACACACACACACACACACACACACACACACACACCCACACACACACACACAACATCGAATCAACAACAGGACTATGAAAAGGAGAAATCAGGTCCTCAAGTTGCATCCATGTGTGTGTGTATATATATATATATATATATATATGGGTGATTTTTACATTTTAAATAGCAAGTTAAGAACAAACTTTATATTAAACATACTGACCTCCTCCTCCTCCTCCTCCTCCTCCTGCAGCCTCCTCCCCTCCGGTGGTCTGCGTCCCCCTCCTGCTGCCCCTCCTCACTTTGATGGAGCGCCCGTCAATGACGTCAGAGGGAGCGGAGCTCTGGGAGACCAGCGACCAGGGCTGCGACATCATGCTGCGCCACCTGGAGGCCGCGCGCGACGTTGCTCACAACGCGCAGAGCTACACGGCCAACGCACGGAAGATCACGCAAGGTGAAAACTAACAAATACGTTAAATCCCCTTTTTTTTCTTCTGTCAATAAATGTTTTTTCAGAGTCATAAAGGAGGTTTTTTTTTTCGTGCGTCTGCCTTTAGAGTTCCAGTGCGACGAAGAGCTGCTGGAGGTGTTCAAAACCGACTTCCAGCTGCGGCTGCTGTGGGGAAGCCGCGGGGCCTCGGTCAACCAATCGGATCGCTACCACAAATTCAACCTCATCCTCACTGCGTTGTCACGGAAACTGGAGCCCCCGCTCAAAACGCAAACCTTAATCTGACTTCGCCCGAGCAACGAGTCACACACCGACACACCTCGGACTTCACAAACCCGCCGTGACGAAGGGAGCACGAGAGACGAACCCCGCGGAGGCGATAAGAGATCAGAGAACCACCTGCTGTTGGTCTGAAGAAGTGGACACATGTCGAGATCTCACTCCGCACTCCTGCAGCCGACTTTGCTCTTTTCAATCACTCGATATTTCACATCGGTTCAAAAGAGAAGTCAGTTAATGTAAATAACAGAAATGTCACAGTCCATCCTGTGACATAAAAACCCCAGATACTGTACGTCCAGCATCTCTATTATTATTATTATTATTACATTTTTCTCCCTTGTTTCCATCGCTGAGAGCAGGAGATGCACACAGCCTCAGGTCGTGGTGAAACATGCCGCTTGTTCACGAGTCACTGATATTTGTGAGAATAAAGCGGACGAGAGAGACTTAAAGGGATACGCGAGTTAGAAACAGGCACTTGTTTTTGTTTTGACATTCCAGTTAACCAAGAAAATATTTCTTCCACTTAAATTAAGGAGAAAAACCACAAATAACTCTGAAAATGTCAGGATGTCCCCTTAAATATGTTAATGTGCTGTTAAACTGATAAAAAAGGAGCAGGAATGAGGAAGGACGTTGACCTAGAGTCGCATTTTGTCTGGATAGAAGTAATAAGTATTTAACAGTAACAGTGAGTGATTGCTCAGTTAGTTTATATCGAAGGTCACAAAGATCAGTTTCTTGCTTGTTTAACAAGCAAAAAAAGATAAATATATAAGAATTTAATATTAAAGGTTCCTACAAAGTGTTTGTTTCCAATCATCGGCTGACAGACGAACAGTAAATCTTTTTAACTGTATTTCCATTGGAGCATTTAATCCGATTTGTGATGTTTAAATGCAGCAACAAATGTCTTTTTTTCAGGAATTCTCTTTACAGATGAAAATATTTTTGTTTCTGCATAAACCTGAATGATGTAATGTATGAATGTTAACATGTGACTTAAGTTGTACATATTTGAAATATCAGCATGTTAATAATAGACTGTACATATTTTCTGTAGAAGACTGTAAAAAAAAAGATGGATGATTTTAATATGTTTATATTATTATGAACTACTGTGGTAAGATTTAATAAATATGATGTAAGATCTGTGGAGTAATCAACTGAATGTGTAGCAAAGCTAAAAAAATACAACCATGAATTTAAATCTTGGTTGAAAACTTAAAGACACGTTTGGCTTCGTGTTTAGTTATTAAGGGTTTTAAGAGTTAAGAGTCACAGTTGAATTTAAAGAAGAATTACTTCTGCTTCCTGCACCGACATCACAGAAAACAAATCCACTTTTCATTGCTGCTTATTTTATTAGAACAATATCTTAAAGAAGGAGAAAAAAAAGCATTTTGTTCACAAAGTGTCTGACAACATTCAAAGTAAAAGATGTGCACAACAATATGGAAAAGAGAAGTACTGCCATTGGTTATTACAACATATACAACATGGTAAAAACACACATTTACATGGATGTTAATATCCTCCAAAACCACCTTGTACCTGCTGCTGTTTTTATTTTCTGTGATTGGATGTTGATGCTGATAAAGACAAAAAAAAAAAAGGCTTTTATGGGAGTTAAACAGCTGGAGAGAATCTGTACATGGTTGTTAGAAGTTTCAACAGGACAAACATGATGATCAGAGTTTAAAAATGTAGAAGAAGAACGAAGTCGTCTGGTTTTGGCTGGATAGTGAACAGCACCACACTAGGTTGGCAGGTTTTAGTTTGTACAAGAACTCACTGCAAACTTTATTATATTTAGCGTCTCAAAGCTGATTTGTTATTATGTATTTTTTGCATAATCAGAATTACAGCACAGTGGCTATTATAATACGCAGGCTCACAGTTTTTAGATGTATATTAATGGTAAAAAAGTAACCGTTAATGGGACTTTGGGTAAGTTTTGCTCATTTCAAAGCTGCTGGGTAGATATCGTGTATTTTTTGATTAAGAAGGGACAGTACACTCCAAACAGGTCTACGAGCCGATTTAAAGAACGACATTTTGAGAAGAAAATTAAACATTTGGAGTGTATTGTCGGTTTAAGTTAGTAAAAATGCCCCGCAAGCTGCATCGCCACTATGAATAAATCATGTATGTCTGTGTCAGAGTTTACATTTACATTGACAAGCAGGGTTTAGTGCTGAAACACTGGTTCCAGCTTCTCAAATGTGAGGATTTGCTGCCTTTCTATGTTTAATATAATCGTTAATCGAGTATCTTTGGGTTTTGGACTTTTCCTCGAACAAAACTAGCATTGGAAGACATCACCTTGGGCTCTTCAAACTTTCGATAGGCATCATTCACTATTTAAAAAAAAAAAAAACTTTTTACAGACTAAGCAATCAAAAATAACAATTGCTTTAAAACAGAAATATGATTTAATCTAATATGTAACACTTGACTGCACGCATCTTATAGTTTAGTTTTTAAAAACGAGCAGTTTCAGCTAAATTTAAGGAATCGCAAGCCATGACATCAGATATGTGCAGAAAACAAAAAGCATCGACGAGTCCGTGTACAAGTTTACGAGGCATCATCATAAAAAGCAAAAACTGACTGCAGAACTTTTCGTTTGTGCCATTTTGCATCACCAAGCAAATTAAACTCAATCAGAACGGAGGGAATCTTAAAAGAATAGTTGGACATTTCGGGAAATACACTTTCGAAGAGTTAGATGCGATGATCGATACCACCTCTCATGTCCGTACGGTAATCATTAAACTACAGACAGTTAGCTTAGCTTAGCACAAACACTGGAAACAGAGGGAAACAGTTAGCCCGGCTCTGTCCAAAAGTAACAAAATCTTTTTGATAGGACAGGTGGAGTAGTGTGAGTAGTTCAAGTAACAACACCTACAGCATCATTCTGTACATTTCACAGCTTCATCGAAGAAACACAGATTACAACTAAGGCGTCGCCACCTGCTGTTCAGATCGACAAAAGCAGAATCATTAGTGGCATTTTTGTCGTTAAATAGCATCAAAAAGGAAGTCGAACTTTGCTTAAGATGTGTAGTTTTGTTAGTCCATGGAAGAGATACAGTGAATGGTTAAAAAACTATCACCAGAAAGACGAATGAATTCAAAGAATCTAGAAAATCATGCAAAACAAGTTGGTCATTGCTCGTAAAGAGTTACAAAAAGAGTATAAAAACCATCAGGAAGAGAGAATTACTTGAGCTATTTTTGTTTCTCGCTGCGACACAGTGGTCATTCATAAATTTCACGCCTCTCTCAGCAGACAACACAGACCTTCAATCATTCACTCACTCGTTCACTTAATCAGATTCAAATGCTGTAGTACTTCAGGGAAAAGTGCATCAGTTCAATTCAAACCTTGTTGTCTCTCATAAAGAGTTTCAAACAAACCTAAAAACAATCACCATGGAAACACATTCAGCATGACATAAAAGATGTTAATATGTACAAATCATTCAATGGTAAAAACTAACGTCACGCATGTAACACGGGCACATGTACACACATTTACACGTTAACAGGTATGGAAAGCCCAACATGCGAAATTGACATGTTTTTGGCCTGTTTGGCTTTCCATAAATGTCGTTGAAACGTGCGTGCGTGTGTCGTCACATTCACAAATACAACTGATTAAAATGGGAGAAACTTTTCGTGGAGATGCAGTTGAGGAGCCGCTGCTTGGCCCAGGTGGCTGATGGGAGATGTAGTCAGGCAGAAGAACAGACGCAGCCAGATATGCTTGTGTCGGCGTGGAATAATCCCTCCACAGTAAAACCACATGAAGGTTTAAGGCAGAGTCTGACTGTAGAGACACCGGTGCTCCTCTTGATGTTTGGCATTATCATTAAAAGCGGCCCAGTCCTGCTGGAGCTGAGCCGTGGTTTGGTGAGGGAAGGCTCCCCTCTGCTGGTCGACTGGTGGAACTACAACCCCGGATGAAAGGTAGAGGAAAAGGTGGGAAAAGAAAGAGTGGTGGAGAGGTCCTGTATTCACCTGATAGTCCTGCTATCTGCCTAATGAGTAACTAAGTAAGAGACATTCAACGCACAAAAATAAAATCATCCTCATGCTGGACTTCCATTAAAACGTCATGATGAAACGGCATTCAACATACAGCTCAGCCACAGTTACACACACACACACACACAAACACACACACACACACACACGTAAAGTTGCAGTTAAAGTCACACCTGATCATGTTTGGGACACACTTAGGACACGTTAAGGACATGCGACTGGTATGAGGGTGAAGGCAGGCATGAGGAGCAGAGTGGCTCAGGCAGGCAGGCAGACATCACCAACAGAGCGATGATGATGATGACGATGATGACGACAGGGGTGAGTTGGAGCAGTGCAGCACTGACATTGTTAGTAGCAGCAGAACAGCTGACCCTTAAAAAGGCTACAAACCCCGACGTTCTGAGTTTAAAGTTAACTGATTTTCTCTCACGAGGAGCTGGAGCAAATGTTTAGGGGGAAAGTTGGATTTAGAGAATTTGGAAATATTTTTCAAAACTATTTTGAACTTGAGGGTCCTTTTCTTGACCTTGGAACTATAGCAGTTTGACCAAAGAAATAGCTCATCACAAGGTTCACTTACTTGGTCTTTCTGAGGCTTTCAGCCGCGTCTTGAGCTTTCCTCAGCAGATGAAGATGCTCGGTTGCCATCAGACGTCGTCAAGGGGACTTTGTGATGAGAATTTCTTGTCAAAATGCAATTTTATGGTTTGTGGCACCCATTCATTTGAGTGAAAAATGCCAAAAATGTTAACAGAAGACGCCTGAATGGAAGTCACTACAAAAGGCTTAGAGAAACGTTTCCTCCAAAACTTTGACCGGCACCTACAGAGGAAACTCTGTGATTTAATCAATGAAAGGCAAACTATCCTGTTAAAGCACAAGGCAGACAGTGAAGCAGTGAAGTGGGGGAGATGCTCCTGATAAATTCACACCAAATCAGAGAGGAAAACCAGCCGTTGCACTGCTCTCTGAGCCCAAACCTCCAAGCACATGTGTAGGTTTTACATGCTACATACTTGAATGTTTGAACCCACAGAGAGCAGAGCATCAGCAGTGTTTTTCCCTGATGTGATGCCTTTAAACAAGGATGTTAAAATCCTTTAACATCCCGTCACAGAAGTCCCAACTTTTAGGACCTTTTCAGACCAGGAAGCGGCAACTTGCAGCCTTGGTTTATTCCAACAGAAGTCTGGCAGTGGCTTCTTCTTCTAGCCCAGCAGCAGAGGAGACTGACTGTGGTTGCCGCCACAGATTTTCCCATTTTCTGCCACTGCCGCTGAAGTTTTACCACGTCAGACGTTTGCAGCTTGCTGACGGCGGCGTGAGTCTAGTGAGAGCCGAAGCTGCAGCACTGTGCAGTCTGAAAAGGTCCTGTAGTTCAGGGTGGGGCTTATTTAATGATATTAGTGCCCATTTTTGGCTTTAAGGTCGTCTACTCTTCTACTTAAGACCCTCCTTTCTTCCTGTAACAACCCATAATGCTTTGCTGGTTATGAATATGTGAGCATGCACCCATGCAAACCTGCCTCCCAGCCCACTTCATCTCTCTTTCCCTTCTCTACCTCTCTCTTTATTCCCCTCATTACTCTCTTTCTTGGTCACCCCCCAACACCACCAATAATCAACAATCAGCATGAGCCCTCCACCAGCCAATCAAATCGCCTGGCCACCCTGCAGCCCTCAGGAACCTGCAGTCACATAGAGGAGAGAGCCAGTTACTAAAAGACAACAAGTCACACACACACACATACACACACACACACACACACACACACACACACGATTGAGGTTTGTGTTTTAACAGAAGAAAACTGTAAGACGTCAGGTTTTCCATCAGGGCGGGGACAATTCACTCACTTCAACTGATTCAGAGTGGAAAAAGGAAACAACTAAATTTAAAGAAAGGCAAAACATATGAGGTATCCTCTGTTTATGAAGTTAGCAGTCGGAGCTGCGTGGACGATCCTTCTCTCTCCGTCTTTATTTTGTCAAATTAATGAGTAAGGCGGGGGGTCTGTGGCCGTGTAACGTACCAACAGTTTTCACTCTGGACCAAAAAGCTGGAGCGACTGAGCCCGACCAACGTCGCTATCTCTACAAGTTTAAAACAAAACATGAATTTGAAGCGTTTCATAAATCCAGTACAGAATAAACCAGAGCTGCTCTGCATGTGTTCAGTTTGGACTCTGCTGAGATGTAGTGTGGTAACATTAGCACCTGCCAGTAAGCTGTTCTCTACACTGTCACTCAGTATATGTGGGTGCCATGATTCTGCACCCTTGTTTGTGCTTCAGGGTGTTGGCTGCAGTAATAAATCCTTCAAACGTGACGACATTACAGTAAAGTTTTAAACTATAATGGATACCACTGAAACTATACTGGTCAGAGCTGTTTTTAATCAGTGACTCAAACAACGACCAAGAACAGTCAGTTTATGAGTGCAAGATAAAACAAAATACATGATTTGTCAGTGAGAATTATAAGAATTATTCGAACAGCCTCCTTTAACTTCCTTTCTTATTGTTAACAAATACCATAAAAAGGCCAAAACCAACAAAGTATTATATGTGTCTACACAGCCTGATGCATCTTAATCCTGATTAATACTGATTCACAGAATTCTATTAATTTTATTATATTTTAGACTTTTATCTTATATATGCTTTTTTTCATAAAATATTGGATGCTTTGGGGGTAAAACACTCATTTGACTTTCAAAAAAAGGTTAAAATAAAATATATAAAGAAAATAAACGTAGCTAACTTAATATCACCATATCATTATCATTATCATGTCTTGCCAATTTAAAGGTTTAATAGGTTTTTTAGATTTTTCTGGCGTATTTTGATGCTGCATCTTACAGTAAACAGCTCAGTAGCTGCCTCAGGGTCTTTATTCGGGTCATTCTTTGATTTCAAAAGCTAAAAACATGCAAACCACTCTTTTTTTAAAAGATTTACACCTCCAGTAGGAACCAGTGGGCTGAGCACCACAGACAGGGGAGGAAAGTCCAAAAGTATTGAGAGACAAACACATTGTTGGTTTTGGTCTTTTCATAGGAGTCGTTGACAATAAAGAAAAATACAGAATAACGGCAGTCGAATCCTTTAAACTCTGCCCTGAAAGAACGCACAAAATCAAAAAGACTTAACTCCTGTAACAATGTCGAGTGTGAAAACGGTCTCTTTACCAAGGCTGAAACCAGACAAACCTCTGTAAGTGTCATTCCCCCTTTAGTGTCATTGGCACAGATAAGAGAAAAAACAAGTGTGTATGTAAATGTACACACACACACACACACACACACACACACACACACACACACACAGCAATCAGACAGAAATTAAACAGATAAAATCAGAAAATCTTCAAATTATGTCGACACCTGAATCCAAAGAGCTTAAAATCAGCATAAAGGAATGTTTAAAAACAAAAATAAATTGTTTCTAATATATTACATAAAACAATCTACAATATTTTGATCGATAAGAAGTGGTGAAGCCTCGACATCGGGCTCAAAACAGCAGTGGAGACACACACACACACACACACACACACAGAAACGCCTCACATACAATATACAATCACTCAAACACCATCGGATAGGTTTTACCTATTTGTCTTTGTGCTCAGACACTCACCTCTGAAAATACCCGTCCCACAGATATGAGAGGAGGGTGAGGACGAGTGATTACAGAGTTAGAGGAATAAACGGCGTGATAGAGAAACGGGATGGAAATCAGAGAAGATGAATGTGAAACGGATGAATGTCCATGCAGGTGTTCAGATGCTGTCTTTTTTTTTTTTTTCCTTTTGTAGTGTTATTTTGAGGGAGAGAAAGCAGGGGTGGAGAACATGATGGACAGACGGATGACAGGACAGAGGAGAGTGTAGCTTCAGATGTAGGTGACAGCACCTTTGCTGTTTTTCTCCATGGTGATTTCTACGTAGGACGTGGGCACGTAGCCCTCCTCCCCGCTCTGCTTCCTCGCCCTCGTCCAGCCGTCGCCTTTATCCTCCTCGATGATGTACAACACCTGCAATGGAAAAGAGCCTTTTGTTAAACTGTTGGTTTTAGTCTGAATGCAGCTTTTCATTAAAAACTCTTTATAAAACACAAATTTCACATAATGATAAATAAGAAACAAGCGTTACCTCATCTTCTGCCATCACCAGTGTCCCCTCGTTCTTACCTAAGAGTCAAACAAATCACAATGACACACAACAAGGTGAGTTTTGGTCCTAAACTTCTCCCTCAGTCTACGTTTCATTTTTATGTTGGTACACATGAGCATTATATCTTCCTCAGAGAACTAAACATTCTGTATTGAGGCCCTTCAGACTGATGCTGCGGAGATGTTCTAACACTTCATGCTGTTGGTCCTCACCATCGAAGGAGTAGAGCGCTTTGCAGTGTCCGATGACGGGCAGCGGGTCGTCGTCGTCGAATTCGTCATCAAACTCGTGTGGGTCGGGGTTGGGCTGTCCGGGCTGTGGGGGCCCGGGGCGGTGGTGAGGGGTGTGCTGCTCCTGACTGGTGTCGTCTGTGTAACTGCCCTCAGGACTGAAACAGGCAGCGGGACTGAGCTTTGTGTTTGCATGATTAAAATACATCACTTCTCCTTGATTGTACACGATAGAAAACGACATATTCAAATTATTCCTGTGAATTACTTAATTTAAAGAAAAGAAGATAAGATAAACATTTAGAAGAAGAAGCTGGTAATCTTCATATTGTTGTGGATAATTTTACCTGTAAAGCTGATCTGAATGTGGATTATATTAAAGTATTATATCAAATTACATTAGCAAAATATTAATAATTACGTTCTACTAAGTTATTACATGTATTAAAACATTTTTAAAAAGGTGAAACTGATCAATGACATGCAGAATTATTAGTAATGCTTCATTTTGATGGGTGTGTAATTTCAGAATAATTTCCTAATAATGGCCCAGGACATTTTCTACAAATGTAATCTGGTATTAATTATAGAGGAAAATCTTTTGTTATGCTGTGATAAGATGACTCTGACTCTTTGTGTGTCATTCATAAATACCTGAGCATCTGTGCCTCTCCCTGTCAGTGTATTTATTTGGTATATCTGTGTGTTTACCTCTCTCTGCCTTGAGGAGTGTGGTGGTGGTTGTCAGCGCTGTGTCTTCTGTCTCCTCTGGAGCTCTGCTTGCCCTCCACCTCAGATAACCAAGTCTGTCGACAGAGAGAGATAATATTAGAAGTGGTTTATATATATATCCTGACACCACCTTCCACACAGAGCGTCTCTTTATGTAGTCGACCAGGAGATGGGGCTGTCACCACCAAAACTGGCCAGAAGCTGTTTACATCAAGTTCAGATAACACTTTCTCCACCTCTTATCCTTCTTTTCATCCCTTACCCTCCATCTCATTCGAGGGTTTCACAGTCAGGTATTTTCTGCTCTATTTAAATCTCGACGCTCTCCCTTCTCGTACCTCGTTTTTGTGGATTTCCGAGCGCAGCTTCTCCATGTTACATATGGTCTCTGATATTTTGGGCTGTAGGCTGATGGGGTCTCCCATCTGTGGATTCTTTTCATACACATCCTTCATCTTGTTCAGGGCGTCTCTGAAAGACACATATAAACGTGCACCGGAGTTGATGGGAATACTCGATAATAAGCAGCTAACAGGTTATGACATGAGGAACAACATGTTTCTTGTGGCCTTGCAACTCATTGCCCTGCAGTGAGTCTCAGCTCAGACTATTTATTTTCTTCTGTGGGCTTATTTTCCTTAATTTTTCTGGATATGTGACTGAGCAGGGAATTATGGGTGAGGCCCTACCTCTGATCCATCTCTTTCTGGAGCTCCTTGCTGAGCTCGTCGATCCTCTGCTGCAGCCTCTTCCTCCTCTGCTCGGGGGGTAAGTGGCTGAAATCCTCCAGAGATGGGGCCTGACAAAAAAATAATAAAAAAAACTTGTATTGAACTTTATAACAATTCAGGGATGTGGAAGAGTGATCCCGGGGACAGAATAAAGATTTCTCTGAGGTGCGGGCAGATCTGCTAAAACTGTAATTATACCACTGACTTGTTTGATGTAATGCAGCTTCAGCTGATGAAAACAATATTATATATGAAAAAGAGGCAGAAAATCTATATGAACTAGGAGAGGGTCACTACTGGGTTTATATATTGGACACTATGGGAGATCCTACAGTGTGAGGATACGTGCACGAGCACCTACACTGCTGGGTCTCCTTATAACTAATCTATACACACACATACTCACACACACTTACCATCTTGACTGACCACTGACGCATTAGAAGTTATAGTAAAAAGAGACAAACAACAACGGGATGCTGGTTAGTTGTGAGTACGTCAAACAGCCACCAACAAGCCAGATCGATACCCAGTGTTTCCACAAGGTAAAACACCATGAGGACAAGATCTGAAAAGAGAATCATCACACACCAGGAGCCTAGTGTAAATGCTCTCCGATAGTTTGTGTTTATTAAATAAGCCTTATTAATTAGCCTGATGGTTCACTTCTGATTTTATTTCCTGCTTTCATCAGCAACCAGGGAGGTTTTCTTGTGACGGTACGCAGCATTTATTTATTTCTCTTTGGCGTAAAATTACAAAACTTTCAATAACTAAGAAGCTTTAAAGTAAATAAAATCTATATATATATTCATAACAGCGGGTATCATATCAGTAGTGGAACCGACGGTCGGTTCGTGCGCCTGTTGTTCGGAGGGCCACTTGACAGATTTTACAAGATTGAAAAGCAGCCAATCACAGATGGTCCTGACAGAACTGACGGGAGCAACAGCCAATCAGAGCGATGGCTTGGCACTGGGGCCGGGTGTTATTTACAAGTTTGTGTTAAACTGTCTGAAAGCAGAAAGCTCAGCTCTTTGTAAGCAGAGCCACTCCAACACACACACACACACACACACACACACACACACACACACACACAACACTGCAACCAGAATGCCAAAAAGTCCCTGTCACACACACCATCAATCACCAAGGATCCTCCATCTTGTGATTGGAGCAAAAACCTGTCTCATAAATAAAAGGAAGGAAATCAATCACATAAAAAACAAAAGAAATAGAGGGAAAAAGAAAGGAAAGGGGAGAAAGACAAATAAACCAAGAACTACAGAAAAATTTCAAAATAAGTGATAGAAATGGTACAACAGGGTGTCTGCAAATTTCATCAAGTTCAAATTAAAGGTACATTTTTGAAATATTAATCAGATCAGACCTGTGACAGCATAAAACTGACTTCCCTAAGAAAACAACAGCTTTACGACGTCTAAAACCTGGGTTTAAGATTAAAAATAACTATTTTTTCCAGAAACTGCAGACACCGTGAAGAAGAAAAAACTAAATCACGTCAACCTATCTTAATCAAACACACGACCATGCTACTTCCTGTCTCACCCCTCTCCTCAGGCCCCTCAAATTCTGGGGGATTCTGGGTACTGTAGACCTTATCTCAGACAGATAGTGGCTCACTAGGTCGGAGCTGAACCGGGGTGGAGGGAAAACGTGGGAGGTGGAGCGGGGACGAGAGGAGGAGGAGGAGGAGGAGGAAGGTGGTGGAGGAGGAGAAGAGGAAGGGGACTGGTGAGGAGCGGGGAGAGAGGACAAAACCAGAGGTCAGGATGACACATTCTCAACAAATACTTCTTGTTTGATGGTGGTTTTTAACTCTGAGGGAGAGAGTCCGTCATGGTCACATAAAAGAAGAAAAAGCATTGGCAAAAAAAAACAAACTGCAAATGAAACAGAATTTATCACTAAAGGATTCAGGTTTACACGGGTATCACAGTCATGAAAGAGTCATGAGCATGACTCTTGTTTGACTTTTCCTCAATAAGTTTGATGATGTCATACTGACTCTTTTTTTCTCATGTACAATAATGTACCTATCAGGATTTAGCAGTTGGTGGATGGTTGTCAATCAAATCTGATCAATCTGATCACTTTGACACAGTCAAGATTCAGCAGATTAACTGAGGCTTTGAGTGTTACATTCTTAATAAATACTTAAATAAATAATGCCTTTTTAACTTTGATTGTTACTTATTAAGTCTATTTAATTTAATAGAGAAATAGTAACATTCCAACTTGTATGGGACACACTTGTGAAAATGTAGGGCACCATGTGTTAAACAATTAAACTAATCCATATACACAAACACACACCCTATCCATCACACAGGTTCCTGATACCGTGAGGAGGTCGATGACGCTAACATAAACCAATAGCAAGTAGTTAATGATTAAACAATACAGGCTTTATGGAGAGGGGCAAGGTCCAAGGAGTGTATCAGAGAAAAGAGTGTTGTTAGAAACACTGGAAAGGTGACAAAAACCTACAACTTGAAACACATTGAGAATACAACTAAGGTGCAGAACAAGTAATAAAACAAAATCACTAAGCTTTGGTGTGTATGTTTGTCACCAACAACGAAACTGTTGTGTACTTCTGTGAGGAGTCGGTAATGATGGTGGCTTAAAATACCAAGATTGCAAACAAGCATTATTTTCATTCACTCTAATGCAAACCCAGTTATTTTTACTCTCCACGGCACATAAAATATCTTTACAATGCTGTTACAATGTGCCACATTTACCAAAAACTGTTCAGAGCACATACTAAACAAGGGAATAAAATTAATATTCTGCAAATTTTCAGAAAGTCGCTGTGAGAGAAAAGAACTAAAAGGCAGGGAAGGAGAAATTAAAAAGACTGTTCAGGATGTGACTAATAAAGCTGATGTTCAGCTGCAGGGTGGGGAGTTTCTGCAGCACTGAATATAATGTGTCTGTGAGGAAGTGAACACTGGTGCTTTCTTAGATTACATTACTGAACAGTGAATAGACAACCAGCAAAATGAATGAGCAACACTCAGTCCTGGTTGTGTCTAACAAATAAATAAATAGTAAAATTCGGAAGGCATCTGTCTATGACTACTATATCTGTAGTGCTTCATGAAGAGCCCAGTCATCAAGCATTATTGTCCGTACTTATAAGAACATATGATGTACACTGATGCATAACATCTGCACTTCATGTAGATATGAATGAATGATTTAAATAATAGGCATCCTATGAATGTTTATTAGAGGCTGATTCACACTGACTTTTTTTTTTCTTTGTTTTAGGAGAAAACTACTTCCTGGCACTTGCAGATAAATGTGCAACAACTACAACAAGCACCCCTCGCTCCCTGTACCTTTGGTTTCTTCCCAAACAGCCACAGCTTGTTCTTGGTTCTATTCATAGGGTGTTTTGGGTCGGTTCGAGGCCCCGGGGCCCCATCTTTCTCTCTGTCTGCTTTGGGTGTGTTACTGATGGTCCCGTCTGAACCCGTCCTGCTCAGATTCTGACTGAAGTCCTCGAAGGGGAAGTCGCCTGGAGGTTCAAAGCCGGACTTAAATGACTCCACGACAATGGATGAATCCTGGGAAGAAGGGAGGATAAAAAACAAATAGACAGACATGGTGAGTGCACCACCTTCCCCTCCTTCCTCTCTCCAACCTTTTTTACATGCGTCCTCCACCCTACTACCTACCCTTCGCTCATCGACAGCTTTGGCAGCAGAAACCATTCCTTCTAGACATTTGGACACGATGGGAATGACTCTCCGCTCTGCCTCAGCGAAGCTCCGAAACGTCTCTCCGAGCTTCACCGTCCGGCGTTCGTCCATGTCCTGCAGATTCTGCAACACAGACGAAAAACAGAATAAACCCTAGTAACAAGCCGAACGGTGCACAACACAAGCTGCTGAGTGAAAACATCCAATGGGAGCACTTCTACAGGGCAGTGCACCTCCTCATGTGAAGCCACAGTATAACAGGTTTGCTTTACCCTGAAGATGTGTGGTATGGCGTTGTTGAAATGTTTCCACTGCTCTGCGTTGAAGTTCTGTAGCTGAGCAGCGTACTCGTTCTTGCTCTCATCAGCCATGTGATTCCGCAGGTAGAACTGGGCTTTGGCCTGAACAAATTGCATCAATAGAAACCACATTAACTGAAGCCCCAACAACCTCTCATCTGCCCAACACGACCGGCCATGAAAATTACACACATAAGGGTACTTAGACCCAATCTGAAGCTCTAGAAAATATAATATTTAGCTTTAATTTTCCCTTAAACAGCACATACACACAATGCTCCAGATTTCTACAGAAGACTATTCATAAAATGTTACAAACCTAAAGCTACTTGCTTTAATATGAGGATTAGAGTAAACATGTCTAAAACATATCCTGGTTTTTCCAATGTTTCATAGCTATTCTGTTAAAAGTTTTAATATAGACGGTACGTCATCTAAAAACAAGGCTTACTGGGATGCGCTTTAACCTCTATATGGAAATGTTTATTTTCCTTCAAGGTTGAACTTAATCCACCTACTCTAATTATACACTAAGTGTGGGAGGAAAAGGAGCTACGGTATAATTTCATAGGCATCAATTATACACTACTACCTTTAAGTAAAACAAAATACTAGGTATGGTGAAGTTATTCTGTTTGTTGAACTTCAAATATGAATTTTAATGTCAAACGAAGCGTGTGTTTATTGTCTACCATGTAAAGCTATTTCTCATCCAATAATTTACAATAAAAAAAGAAGAAGCTGTGGACGATTTATCACACTGGCTTTACAGATGAGCAAATGATTTACAGCAGATGTGCTGCAGGTGGGAGCTTCTTACCTTCTCCACCTCTGACTTGGTGGCGTTGATGTCGTTATCTAACCGATCATAGCTAATCTGGGATTTCTCTGCTTCTTTACACTCCCTCTCAAACTTCCTTTTACTCTAAAATAAGGAAACAAAGTAAAAGAAAGAAGGCACAATGTTAAATATATCAAGAAACACAAAGAATATACTTCATTATAATGCACTGTCTCTATTTCCTGTCATTTTCAAAGAGTTCTCAGTTAATAAAACCAAGAAATATATGTGAATGAGAAGTAAAAAAAAAAAAAAAAAAAGGCAAAGAGGGAGAGAGGGAGATGAATCAGACTCAGAGAGATAGTTTACTTCCTGCCAGCCCATCTGGGTTACATTAGTAGTGAGGGAAACACAGTGAATAGCTGAGACATTACAGTCCAGTCACTAGGTAGTCACTATTAAAGTCATGCAGACCACACACTGAAACCCTACAACAACTAATAGCCCACAGGCCAAAAAATGTGACAGGATATGCATTATTTATAAATTTAACAAGCAGCAATTAGCTTTTGAGCTCTTATGGAATTGTGGTGGTTGATTATACGTCTTGTAATGAGCAGATTGTTATGAAATAACTCGGCAAATGCAATTAAATGACCTCAGAAGTGAACAAATGGAATCTCTCTCTGGAGCCTTTTAGGAGCCAGAAAGAAGGTTGTCAAGGGCCAAATGTGGCACATGGGCCTTTGCTTTGGATTGATTTGGGAGGGGCTGGTCTACACTGAGGCCTCTGTGTGTGTGTGTGTGTGTGTGTGTTTCCTGGTCCTTGGTCCCTCTAGACTGGGAAGTGTGCCAGGAAGAAGAAAAGGACACTGCTGTCTTTTCACAGTCAGAAACAAACATTTTTAATATTACACTTTCTATTCATCTGGACAGAACAGTGTAAAGAAACATTGATATAAAAACATATACGACTACCAGAAATGCCACATTTGTCTCTTCACTGAATAATGGCACGTGAGGAATTAGGGGGAAAAGTTGTCCTGCAGTTACCTTTGTTAACATATCTTGCATTCATTGTGCAAACAAGTAAAGGGACAAGTACAGCTGGCTGTGCCTAACAGAGAATATTTACAGTGAACACTTCATTTTTTTCTCCTTCTCCCTCCCCCCCTCACTTACATTGTCCATCTGTTTCCAGCAATGATCCAAATGCTGCTGGGCCTTCCTGCCCTCCTGTAGATGCTGCTCACACACACACACAAACATACACAGACAGACATTTACACAGAAACACAGGAAACACACATAAATAGTATAAGAACACATTCATATGCACATACACAAAATGACTGGACTAAACAAGTTGGGTCACAGTTACAAACACACAATAACAATCCAGTGGAAAGAAAAGAGGACACAGCCCCAGATTTACTACAGTCCTGTGACTAAAGCAGTAAAATAACAAAATGAGACTTAACTGCACTGAAATCTAGTTACTTATTATAAAACAAGTCATTATTGCATTCCTGGTTAGAAGAGCATATTGGTAGGAGACAACACATTTCAAACCATGTGTTTCTTTCTAAAAAACATACAGTATATTACTTATTACTTTTTCCCTGAGCTTTCAGCTCTTTGCTCAGTTGTCATGGAGATGGATCTGTTGACAAGCGCTGATGATGACCACATGAGGTGGTTCGAAGGTCCAGAAAAGGTTGGTAGTGGACCTAAAGATGAGACTTTTTTGTCAAACGACTATTTATTTTTTATTATTAAACACTGAGAGTGCATGTCGGCAGATCTACTTCCATGACAACTGAGCAAACGAACAACAAAAGCTAGTAAGTAAACCTTGAGTTGGCGCTGTTTTAACAAACTCTTATTATTTCCAACATCAAGAATTAACTTTTATACATAAAATGTATGTATTGTATGGAAGAAGTATCCTATCATGGGTAAAATCCTAACTGAGAGATAAGAGACACCGACACAGTCTAGATTACTTTTTTATTATTATACAACTATTAAATCTTTCTTTGTGCCTCAACAAGCAAGGCTGTTGCTAAAAAGCACACAGCCAGACTTCACCCTTATCCACACTCTTATCACTGCAGGGCAACAAAACAACAACCTTTCATTTCAGCGTCATGTTCCAGCGATTGTTGCCTGTGGGGTTACATGTCGTCTTTCTTTCAAAAGAATTTCAACCTTTGATAGTTTTAAGAGATAAAATATGAAAACCATAAACAAGCAAGACCATAACTGGGAACAATAACATGTACAGTAAATTGTGCCTTACAATGTGTCACTGAGTGAAATTTAATGAGATATTTGATGCTTTACAGCACAAAACAAGAAGAGGGCGCTGTTTTTCCAAAGCACATGGATCTTTAGTTTATGGCATCAGCAGATGTTGGCAGAAGTAAAATGCAGATGGTTAACATCACATCCAACATATTTATCCTCTTGAGTAAAGTCAAACAGAAAATAAATGCTTATGATTGGGACAGCGAGGGGAAACAGCAACATCTGCTTTATTACAGGAAGCAACAGGTTTTCTGAGAAACGTGTGTCTTTTATTCAAATCAAACACAGAGAACAGTGAAATATGAACTTGTTAGTGTACTCACATGCTTCCTCTCAGCTTTGAGGTCTTGGCTGTACCTCATCAGCTCTCCATACACCTTATGAGCCATCTCCTCCGCCACCACCTCCCTCTGACCAGCATAGTCGTTGAGTTCGTTCAGTATGGAGTAGAAGGACAGACACGATGTGAACCTGCCCAACAGACACACATTAAACATTAACAGACATTAACAGTGTTTTCGTTGGTACAGTATGTCCACGGAACAGACATAGCAAACTATAACATGCTTCCAAATGTTTGAGTTAACTTTGAATAGGCTGTATGATTCTCTACTTTTACGTTTTGGTCAGTGAGTGACTGTCACTAAGATCACTAAGCTTTGGTGTGTATGTTTGTCACCAACAACGAAACTGTTGTGTAAGAAATACAAATCATAAACAAATCATAAACTTCTGTGAGGAGTCGGTAATGATGGTGGCTTAAAATACCAAGATTGCAAACAAGCATTATTTTCATTCACTCTAATGCAAACCCAGTTATTTTTACTCTCCACGGCACATAAAATATCTTTACAATGCTGTTACAATGTGCCACATTTACCAAAAACTGTTCAGAGCACATACTAAACATTGTTTTTGTAGTGAGGAAACATTTGAGGGTGAAAACATTTTGCGCAACACCTAAGTGTGAAAATGGTGTCGGCAGTCCCATGGCACACCTGTTTCAGTGAGGATAATGACAGATAATTGGATCTACCGAATGTTATACATTATATATGTACAATTTTATTTAAAGCACATCAAGTTAACCTTGTCTTTGAAATGTGCTTTGTAAACACAGTGTTCCTCCTGTAGCACAGTGCACTGTTGTCATATGACCAATTAAACTGTTTGGTAAATTTGCAGACAGAAACAATGTGTGGAACCACATCAATCTCAATGAACAGACATTCATTTGAGCACCAGAGGGATAAAAACATACTGTCTAGCATAAGATGTGCAGACGTCCAAGAAGTAAATAAAAGTGCAAAGAGTTCAAGTTTACTCACCTCGGCTCCTCATCTTTAGACCGTTTAGGACAATATTTCTTTACCAAGTTCCTGATAGGAAAGAGAGAGAAGCAGACACAGGTTAAAAATACTCTCTGATATTTTAAGCCTGGTAGAGAGACAGGTAAACCGACAAGAAGCAGGCAGTCAGAGACACACACACACACACACACACACATACACATACACACTTACAAACCCACAATCAAAGGGGGGGGGGGGGTCTTAGTATTTTATAAAAGATGAATCAAAGATTTAAACATCAAAGTCTCTGCCTGTCCATTCCCTCAGGCTCTGACAATACCAGCTCCAGTAAAGCAGCGAGTTAATGATTTAACTGGAGAGCAGATGAGTGTGTGTGTGTGTGTGTGTGTGTGTGTGTGTGTGTGTGTATCTTTCTGCCTGATTTATTGTCTGCACTACATGTACTGTAAAAATGTGCACACGTCCACACACACACACACACACAGTGCTCCATCTTTGATCATTGTTCAGACCTACAGCAGCTGTGTGTGTGTGTGTGTGTGTGTGTGTGTGTGTGTGTGTGCCTCTGGGTGTGGGTGTGTGTGTGTGTGTTGATGTATTCTGAAGGGATTTCCCCACTTTGAAATCTCACACCAACAACCACTGGGACTCTACTGGTTTTTAATGAGGATTACTGGTTTTGTGCTTGTTGAGTTGTCTCAACAAGCGTTGCAGCATTGGATTAGAAAAATAAAATAAATAAATACATCAATCAATTACCAGTCACCTTGCCTTTGTTTCAGCATGTTTTTTCTCTCCTGATACTGAAAAACCTGCATTTGAACTTTATTATATTATTTATTATTATTATTATGTGCATGCTGGAGACAGGTTGCCCAAATCGTGTCCAAACCTCCCCAACACCTGACAGATGTGTGGTGTCTGGAATGAAAAATGAGCGCTCTGTTTCTACTGACAGGGAAGGAGAAGAGTGCCCCATCACCGCAGAGAGTACATGAATGGTTACAGGTTCCCTTTCATTTATAAAACCATATTGTCCCTGGGCCAAGACAAAAATATTGTGTTGTCCGATCCCGACTAAACTTTTCTTTCTAGGTCACTAAACAAACAATTATAGGAATTATTAAAGAAAGCATGATGCAGGCTGGCTTGTTTTAAAGCAGAGCTATCTATATTCAGTAATTGGATTTGTTTTACTAACTTTAAAGCACTTGAATGTCTGCTGTGCAGATGTATGATGCAGGAAAATATAAATAACAAATCAGGGCTCAGTATTGGGAGATAGTCACTATTAAAGGACTCAGATTTAGGGTAAAAACATTTGCTCGAGACATCTTTCCTATCAAAAAAACCTTCCTGTTTTTGTAAGAGTAAGAAAAAGTGACAAAAATGGAGTGAGAGGGCGTCTCCCATATCTGAACTGTGACAGCCTTGATGTGGTAGTACATATGCCGGTCTTCATTTTTGTTGTGTGTGTGTGTGTGTGTGTGTGTGTGTGTGTGTGTGTGTGTGTGTGTGTGTGTGTGTGTGTGTGTGTGTGTGTGTGTGTGTGTACCGTAGCTGCTTGGCATAGTTTTGCTCCACGTCCAGCCTCTCCTTGACAAACTTTGCATAGCGCTCGAGAAAGTCGATGCCCCACTGAGTGTGTTTGTCCAGATTATCAAACTGGTCCTGTAGACGAAAGAGAGGCAGAGGAAGAGGGCAGGGGAGGAAAGACAAGAGAGAAAATCACTTTTAATTCAGATTATTGCCTCTGAGTTCGCTAAACAAAAAAAAAAAAAAACACAGCTGAAGGGATTTAGCTGATATTGAAAATGAATACAAAGTAAAATGGAGGTGCCTTGACAGTGGGATGGAAAACTCTTTATCTTTCCGACAAGTGGGGTTCAAATTCAGGGTTACATGACTCAGCAGTGTGTCTGCCTGAATATAAGTCTGTTCTTATTCACACAAATAACATACACATGCCCTCCTGCCAGTGACTCAGCGGTAAGAGTGTACATTCACATAAGTCTCATGCATCATACCAGATTCAAACCCACACATGAAGTCAAATAAGTCCAGCTGCAGATTCAAGTCATGCACAACTAACATTACAAGAAGCCAAAATTATGATGACGATGGAAAATATGTTTCCGCAATAAAGTCCATGATCCAAACTAATTATACGTCAATGCCAAAAGATAAAGAAGAGGCTGGAAATAAAAAATACTTTCTTCTTATCCCACCTTCATTAGACTTCATGATCAGCGGACGTTTGTGATCTTTTACTTTTATTTGAGCTTATTCTTAATTGAACCATTAATATCCTTCTAGTAATAACAGCATGACATTCTGTAACACACGATACCACCACTATTTTGTGGATCAGTTATTAGCTGGAGCCTAAACGTCAACAAGACATCTCTACCCAGTGCGCGTGTGTCTTAAGGGTAGAGAGACAGGCAACAATGGCTCTGCTCAACTGGAAAAACACAATCATTTACAGCCCCTGAACACACACACACACACACACACACACACACACAGGGATTATAGCAGCTCGTTTGTTGTCAGATGTCTATTTGTACTGACAATAAACATCCCAACCCTCTTCCCATCATGTGCTCTGTGTGTGTGTGTGTGTGTGTGTGTGTGTGTGTGTGTGTCTGTGTCTGTGTGTGTGTGTGTGTTCTGGACCGAATTTTAAGTATTAGATTTACAGTCAGATATTGATGTAGATGTAGTTTAGGGTAAAGGGTTGGGATTATAGATTTATTGCTTCATTTATTAATTGTTCAAAGCTCCACTAGGCAAGTTTTATGTGAAAATGTGTTATTCTTAACATTATTTAGTTTCTTGTCCTCTTAATGGATGTTTGAAGCCGCCCCACATTTTTTAAAAGTTAGGCCTCCCTCTAGCTCGGCATGCATACACACAGATTTAATAATGTATGTGAAATTACTGTAAACTATTTTCCGAAGGGAGTTGTTAAGATGTTGAATGCTGCAAATCTCATCTTGCAAATTGCACTTTGCTTGACTGGTTCATCCATTAAAGTGCACAATCTACGATTACCTTTATTTCACGCTCATTTATCGTACGTGATGTTATCATTGTGCAGTAATGCAGCTGCCATCAAGAACGGTCTTTAAAGTCCATATTATTGCTTTAAAGGACATTTGACATCTGGAATTTTGTTGCTGTACAACAACCTTATTAATGCAAATGACCAATTTGAAATGAATAATTTTACTGTATTTATATGTGCATTTTGTTAGTACTCTAGATTAGATTTTCCAAACAACATAGTTCATGAGTGCATTGCTCTCTGGCAGCCGACTATCAGTGGTCACATGTTTGAGTGTATTTGAACACAACCAGTGAGAGTTATGAAAGTGATACCGGCATGTTTCACGTTTCTGGATGATATCCATTTTCTTTAAACCTTTATTCATTCGGGGTAGGTTCACCGCACACAAATCTCTTTCAGCAGCACTCTGCTTCTCACTGCTTCAGACCTGGAACCTGCCCAACACAAACAGCTTCTTATCTGCTGCCCACTGTGGTGGTTGCTGGTCATTTAGGTGCTTTGTTTAAGGGCACCACAATGGTGGTAATGAGGGAGGGCCAGGTGCTGCTCATGTGCTTCTTAACCCTGAATACTCCAGCCGGCCTGGAGACCAAATCTACATCTTTCCAGTTATAAACCAACTTACTGAAATAATAAAAAGAAAATAAGATAAGGTCCACCAAGCTTTTATATATAAAAACAACAATGAAAGTCAGCACTGTGTCACACATATAGTACATTATTGGCTGTATGACAACTTAAATCAACACCTTGTTTTGAGCTACAGAAACTACTCAGTTGACACGGGACAATCTAATAGGCGGAGATAAGCCATTAACCTATTATTAACCTATTAAGTGTGCTACCTTAGCTACCACTCTGTATGCTTCTCTCTGCCTTTCTGTGTGTGTGTGTGTGTGTGTGTGTGTGTGTGTGTGTGTGTGTGTGTGTGTGTGTGTTCACACAAACCAAGGCCTGAACTGGAGCAAATAAGGGTCACCAAGGGAAATACGAGCCAGCTGACCTCTTTGTTCAGTTTATTGTATTCAAATACAAAGACCGCAGGGAGGCTTCCAAACAGTGATACCTGTGTATCCTTTAGCCTTTGGTCATCCCACTGTGTTGACAGAGTGTGTATAGAGAAAACACCTCGTTTGTAGGGGTGAGTTGATGCGTAAGTTTGTCAGAAATGTGTTTTATCGCGTCTAAATCCTTAACACTTCACCTGAGGACAAGGACTCGATCCCCTGAGCAGCGTTTGTCCTGCTGACCTGTCCTTGAGCAAGACAACACAGTTCAACTCTTTGTGGCACTTTGGTTCAGTTGCTATTGCCTTTTTTTTCTGTGAGATTAATGCGTATTATGATATAATATTCATATTATAGAATACTTTAATATACTCCAGCATCAGAAATTTGCTAAATATACCGCAAGTGATACTGGAAACTAAACCCAACAACACTATATCGGTCAATAGTAGACACATAACATAAACAAATCATCTTGATATGGGTCTTTATCAGCCTGGCCGATATGTACTGCCCTCAGCTCAGGGTTAAAATGCCCCCGAAAATTACAAATTGCCCTTTTTGCAGTCTCTTGTTAATTAGTGCCAATTTTGCAATTGACATGTCATACTGTACATGAAGCCTGAAACTCAGGGTCATATTTCCACTGAGATCTGGAGGAGAAAATTTGACTGATTCAAAACCAGAAAACAAGAGAACGCCTGCAGCCATCAGTCAAAGAAAGGGCCGGCTAAATGAAACCACTGAGACAAACAAAAGGACCCCAGCATGTTAAAATACAGCAGTGACGGGGTGAAACATGGACTGGCAGAATAAACAGCATCCACTGGCTTGTGCCAGGACTGACGTCAGTTTTCATCAGCGAGAAAGGAGTTGAAAAAATATCTCAGTGGTGCAAAACCAGTGCCAAGTGTCTGGCTGCCAATTTCAAGCATATTTTCTGGTTCAAACACAAAGATTTTGCCCAAAAAGATGCAGCCAAGATGTAAAACAGCAACAAAAATAAGCAGCTGCTCTGCAACATGCTGCACAGAAACATATCAGGATAGCTGCTGGGTTTTTTTTTTACCATGTACATCCTGCTGGTAGGGCTGCCTCTGATAAAAGCCTACCAGCCCATCTGTTACCAGCCTGGCCTGCAAACAGGCCTGTCCACCTCCTTTTAGCCAGTGTGTCTGTCTGTGGTTGCTCCAGCCTGTGTGACGGTGTCTATGAATAAGTAATGGAGTATGAGCTCATCCTGTAGTTTGTGGCAAGCTGAGCACAGACTGGCTCACTGGGGAAATGACAGCATCTCTGGGCTCCAGGGTCTTTCAGCTCACAGGAAAAGAGGTAGGAGGAGGGAAACGATGATGGTTTAAGCATAGCTGACTGAGTCTGGTAACCCTGCAGCACCTGCACTGCAACAGATCCTTTCTATTTGAAGAGTCCAGTATCTGATTCTTTCTGGCATTCAGGCCTCCTTCTCCAGTATAACATCATGAGGCCAGCAGTTGTTAACTTGTTAAAGATACAGTAGCTGTTCACTCCCACTGCGGTTTACAGAGTATTAACATTTGCTTTCCTCCTAGACAAATCATACAGTCTTGGTTCCAAAAATAACTTTCAGCATTGTCAAATAAGGCTGATGCAACATTTTTGGAGCTCTAGTTTTGTTTTTTTAATCAGACACAGCAACATTATATCCTGTCACATAATCAGCACATAATCACAGGAAGGGATGCCTTCACTACACTGGAGAAGTTGTGCAATGTGTCCTGAATTAAGAAAAGAATGCTTGTACTGTACTTGACGGTGCTGTTGGTAGTTATGGACCTTCTTCACATGTCAGGAGGGAAAGCACAGGTGGAAATAATTTAATTAATAATGGCTGAATCCCATTTAGCTGCTTCAGTTTCAGGGGCCTTGATATGTTGGAGGTCATTCAGTGACACCATCAAACACAACCAAAGAGCACTGGCAAGGTTATTTTTCTTTTAAAATGTCCTGCTCAGTACATATCTTGGACACAGTTTAAAAAAAAATACATTTAAGGGCTCCTTATCAAAAATGATTGTTTATGGAAAAAAAAAGAAAAAAGAACAGCAGTTTTGGGCTCTAGTTTTTGCCATTATAATTTTACCCTATACAAGTTTTTTGTTGGCACTTGCCTAATTGGACACATGCCACTGTGACCGGTGAACAATAATATTTGTTTCCTTTTCCAGACTCAAACCCAAAAGTGGGTCACAGGTCTGCTTCTGCTGCGTTTCTCACCGACAAAGCCACTGCCCTGCTTTAATGAGCTTCGATCTCAGAGTGAGAGAATAAATTAGTCATTTAGCCCTCAGACAAGGAGAGCTGAAGACGCCTGTAGAAACACAAGCTTCTGTACATCCCGATAACCAATCAGACGGCTAGACGGCCCCTCCACAGCCAATCAGAGAGCCAGACAGCCTGGGTGAATTCCACAGGACGAGGCAGGTTAATTAGCATAGAAAATGCTGCTAGGACAAAAGACTAATTACACACTGTGGCATTCCAGAGCAGAGTGCACACACACACACACACACACACACACACACACACACACACAACACAACACAACACAAACAGGGTGGGAAATGTCAACTTGTCTGAAACACTGGCATCACTCTGAAGACCCCAGGCTCTGTCTGCACAGTGTGTGTGTTTGTGTGTGTGTGTGTGTGTGTTTGTGTGATATTGTGCATGTGTGTGTGTGTGTGTGTGTGTATTTACTGTGTCTATCTGTGTTCATCTTCCTCGAAAACAACAGAACAACAGAACAGAACAACCAGAAAAAGAAGGTCTCTTCCAAGAATGTGATGGGGGAGGATTTGTGTGTGTGTGTGTGTGTGTGTGCGTGCGTGCGTGCGTGCGTGCGTGTGTGTGTGTGTCTTGGAGGTTGAACAGGGAGTGTGCGGGAGGAGGAAAGTGGCATTTGTAGAGGGATTTTGAGAGAGGAGGTAAGAAAAACAACAGGAAATAGGAAGGATATTGGATAGAAGAAGTGACCTGTGTCTGTTTGATAAACATTATTTTGGTTAAAGTATTACAATGTTTATGTAAAGTAGATCACAAACTATAAACTTGTGCTTTTTATGAAATGTAAAGATCATGCTAATCAATTACAGTGTTTTAGTCTATACAGTGTAACAGGTATTTCAAGCAACTACAGATTGTTTTTGTTTAGGTTAGCTGATATTAAGCAGGTCATGGGTGATATGGATAACAGGTTCTGTCACATACATTCATTTTAAATTACAATATCAACATATATATATATATATAAATATATGTATGGGGGGACAATATAATTTCTGGAAAATCAATCAATAAAATGTTTATGATGAAATAAGACTGGAAGTGCTGTTCATTGATTTGCAATATTGTTTTGCAATCAAATTTTTATATCATACACTATTGTTTTTTATTGTGTACCATAGATTATAATGGAGTTCACACTTTTGGACAATTTAACAAAAGGTATTATTTAAACTGTTGGTTTGACAAAATCAGCCATTTTAGTTAACCTGCAACTTTATTTGAACTGTGAGTAGAGACGAAAGCGCGGCGAGGTGAGCACACACACAGTTTATACCTGTGTGTATTACACACACACACACGCTTTGCTTTTTCCTTTCTGAGGGCATCTGGGTTTGAATAGACTTGATTTGATGCTAAAAGGTTGTTGTGTTGAAATTGCCATCTATGGGCAAAACAGACAGGAGCACTGGCAGGCTGTTGATTTCACCCCCCTCACTGCTCTGCAGGAGGAACAGCCAGCTTCTTGGACTGGTTTACAAGCTCTCTGCTGAAGGTTTTAGCCTTAATCTCACTGTGTTTTGATCACTGATTCCCCGGAGAGCTTTCAATAGACAGCCCTCCTATCCCATTAGCCTAATTCTGTGTGTTGAAGGTTTGATAAATGTTCAAACTGTATAAGCACTGGCAGCTCTTCACCTTCCTTCACTGCAGTTACCTGGTGTAAAACCAACAAAACAGCAGTTAAAATGCACAAATAAAGCTTTAGACCTACTTGTAGCCTGAATTAAAACTCTCCTGGCTTTCACTCGAGATTTCATGTCGCCAGTTCAGAATAAAACCCGTAAGGCTCAAAAACGGATAAATTTCATTTAAAAATTAACTCAGATTATTAGAGTGTTACTTTGGAACATTTAATCTTCAAGATTAATGCAGACAATTACTTTTTATATACGTTTCAGTGCTTCTGCTGTGAAAAACAGGCCACGTTTTTTGGCGACCTACAATACCATGTTTATAACACAATTTCACAAAACTGACCGTAAGCATCACAGTAAATGTAAAACATGTTGCTGAACAATGTGTGGAACAAGAGAAAGAAGAAGTGACTTGTCTTGTCTTTGACTGAGACCGGCCTGGTTACATTTAAACTTGTAAACACTGTCCCTTTTGTCAATGCAGTTTTCTGTGTTTGGCACAATTCTCAAAATGGTTTCCTTTAACATGTTCAATTGTTTCGCTGTGTTGAACTTGCAATCTAGACGCAGATCATTTAATGTCTTTGCAGCTCAGTTAAATATCTCACATTACTTTGTAAAGTCTCCTAAGAGCCTGTTTTATAGCTGTTAAATGCTGCTAAGTGGCACTCAAACTAACACGACCCGCCTTGGCAGTTTTGGTGATTCAATTACTTCAGAGTTAAGATCAGTTTTAAACTAATTGTTTACACTATTTTATTTACGCCCTGTAAACACACACACACACACACACACACACACACACACACCACTGTCACTCTATTTGTTCTGCCTTGCTCTGCCATTTTCATGTTTTTTCTTTCCCCTGCGGAAATAGAAACTACTGCATGTCTGTGGCACTACCAAACACAGTCCAAGGTAAATACACACACAAGTCACAAGAGGAAATATGAGATTCATGGTTGTTCAAATTATAGATAATTTTAGCGGATTAAAATGAATCAGAGAGTAAGTCTCATGGATCAAAATCAACTCTGAGTCAGTGAGCTGCTTCACTCCTGCTGACAGTCACTCTATGACTGAAAGCCGGGCTCCTTTCATTGATCATTAAAACTTAATCATACTTCTTTAGGTTATGTGTGCATCCTGGAGTACAAATGGATTCCTGTGAGTTGTTTCAGGCCATGCCTTCGTTTATATCAGATCAACGGTTCAGTTGAGGTGAATAAATGGGTGTTTCACCCTATTATGTAATAGCTGGTGCTGTGTATTGTTTATTGTTGAGTTGGAGAGCACTGATTTAGACTTTGTTATTCATCTGTTTCAGATCACAGTCACAGAAACTTTGTATCAGCACAAAGTCAAAGCTAAGAAACTATCTGAACTGAAAATCTTGTATTATTGTAATCTATCTCGACAGACTCTCCCTACTGGAATGTGCGCTTTCAGTTTCTAAAAAAAAAAGGGTTGGACCAATCAAACTCTTTGTCCATTCACCCAGGAGGTGATTTAACAGGAACCTTGTTCATTGTGTGCCATCAAACACGGCTGAGGGAAAACATCAAAAAAAGACCAACTCTTTCCTAAAACCCAAAAAGGAACGCAGAAGGAAAAAACATTGCAACTGCTAATAAATACCTTGAACACAGACGTTTCAACACAAGTTGTAACAGATGTTGGCTGAAAATGTCAACGATTGGTCAACTCCATGTTTTCACTTTTGTAACTGGACTGAAACCGAGACTGTGTCCATCTTCTGGTCTATGTTCTTAAAAGTAAAATATATGCCAAGATTCATACAAAAGAAAATCTAAATATTTGCCTCAATCACCGCATTCCTGAGCCTTTCCCCTATTTCATACAAATGTCTGTTTTAGGCAAGTTTCAACCAAATATTTCTGGCTGTGGGCCTTAGGGCTGGGCAATTAACCCAAAATTGATCAAAACCAACATTTAGAATGTCTCGCCGACTTAATGTTGCTCATGTTGGTTAAAAGTCATGTTCAGTCACGTGCCTCCGGCCCGTCCAACAAACGTTAGTCCACGTTCACTCAGAGACCACAAACACAGAGCCAACAAATAAACCCAAGCAGCTTTCACTGAAAAAGAATGCTGTTTTGGCTGCAGTGAAGACGACCCCGAACTAAAAGAAGTCAAATGTAAACACTGCAGAACAACAATTTGAGCAAACAAGGTGACACCACCAATTAGTTTCATCACTTTGAACACAATCACATTACCGAACACGAAGACTGGTCAAAAAACAGGGAGACAAAGATGAACTCCTTATTAGAAAAAATATCCCAGCTTTAATAGTTCAGCATATTTAAAGTACAGAGAACTATGAGGGCAGTGTAAACAGAAAAGGCGAATAAAAAAATTGTTCATTAATTGTAATCGAGGTAATAGTCGTGACACTGATTTGAAGTCATTCGCCCATCCCTAGTGGGACATCTTTGAATGAACAAGGACATCATGAGTTGACTGTGTCCGAGTCAGAGACGGGTCAGTCAAACATTAACCCGACCCTGCCACAGTGGACTCCGCTCCACTAAATAACACGACACTGGGCCTATTATCTCTGCAGGAGTCACCCGGCGAATGTTGCCGTGTGGCACTGCTGTACTCATATGCTGATAGTTAGTGAACAAAATGTTTCTGACAGTTCTGTGGTGTTGGTTTACAGTTCAAGATGTACATGCAGTTACAGGAAGAGGACAAAAAAAGCAAAATCTCACTTTAAGAAGTTGCTGCCCTCAGCAATAAGGCCTTAAATCAGTGATGCGCTTTAACCAGTCAGAAGTTAGTCAATGCATAACAAGCTTTTTGCTGACGGACTGGAAATAATGACACCTGGTTGGCATGAAGAGAGGAGGAGGAGGAGCAGAGAAAGGCAGAAAGACAGAAAGTGCACGTGTGTGTCATGTGTTGATAATAAACATGGATGACACAGACTCCATCATCTGACCTCCTTTACCACAATAAACACTCTGTTGCAGCAGCCAGCCATGCATTCACACAGTCCCTATGTGTGTCTTTCTTTCATACAACACAAAACAATACATAATTCTATATATTTAGGAAAATTTAGGCCAATTATAATGTTGAAAGATACTAATAGCTGTTAATGATCATTATTTTGCTTTCTCCTTCAACCTTAGCCCTTAACCTTAGCTTTAACATCTTTTTATGTGTGGAAGTAGCTCAAATTGATTTTAAGCATGTCATCGTGGCAGTACTGTTAAGTAAAGAATCACAGTTATTTTCCTTGCATGAAAGTGTGGACTTGTTGCTGGTAACTCGGTTCAGCTTCACAACTCACACACAGAGTCGTGTGACATTCCCAATAAGATCTTATCTTTTCGCTGGACAGACTTGCTTCAAGAAAGTTTTTTCACAGAAATGTGAGATAAAGACCAACTTTGCTTCAGATATACAACAGTAAAAGACTTCAATGAAGAAGTACAGTGAAGCACTGTGACTCTGAAGGGCAGGACACACAGTAGGCCACGGGCACAAAAACTGAGAAATCCTGCTGCCCGCTGAGCCAAGCACAACATAACGTAGGCAATTGAAGAAGTACATTGTGTGTCTTGTAACAGCTGGAGGACAACTGTAGCTCTGGAAACATGAAAATATAAGCTTAGAAGCAAGAAATATGAATATTTTATTTATAAAAATCGTTGCTTAGAACTTGTAAATAGTGCCACAAAACGTTGGAAACACAAGAGTCACCTCCTCACATTCGTTCCAATGGAGATTTATTGAGAGGAGCAGACATCGCTTGCAATGTGCCAGACCCATGAGGCAACATTTAACCGTACTAAAGACATTATGTCCTTTAGTCAGGGTAATTATGCATGAAAATCATGTTAAGACTCTCAAGGATTTGCAGACAGCATAAATAACTGGTGAGGCAATCCTATTCCAACGACACCCATTCCCAAAACTGAGGGTTTGACTCTACGCCATTCCCGTTATATTTACTACATGTCTTTGGAAAACACATCTGAGCACTTCTGTCTGTGGCTAGCTCATCAGGTTTCACAGCAACCTGATCCCCTCTATTGTCTTGATCTCCTGCTGCTTCACATACACACCCTGACAGACTGGTTAGGCAAGAGAGAGACAGACAGAGACACATCAATCTGATACAGCTACGATCATGCCCTAGCAGGCACAGGATACAAACTGTTTTCAACACTGTACCATGTTACCAACACATGTTTGCTCCATGACTGTTTGAACATGACACGTCTTCTTCTGTCAGCTGAAATGTGGCATGTCGACATGATGATGTCGGAGGGAAATGTTGCCATCAAATCATATCAGCTCTTCAGAGGAGACGAGAAGTGATTTTGTTGACCGCACACTGGCCCTGAACTCCCTCGAGTCCCTTTCAAACAAGCACTGAAACCCTGGACTTATTTAGACATTACGCAGAGACGCTCTACGCAAATGTCCGAATCAGTTGTACCGGACATTAAACGGACTTTACCCTGCCAGCTTCTGAGTACAAAGTCCATGTGAAGGGAGCAGGTCATTGTCTGGTTTCTCCAAATTTATCAACCAACCAACTGAAATGCAAATGTCTGCCTCTGTCCAAAGATCGAAAGCGAACAAAATGAGAGAGTCAACGTTGTGCTCCAACCTTAATTTGCAAGTCAGTGAAATCTGAGAGCTGTAAGTCCTCTAGAGTTTTAGTCAGTTTTCAGCTGCAAAATATCATCATACTGTGTTGCTTATGTTGGACAAGTTCACGGGGGGAAACACATCGCCAAGAAGGAGACACAAACGATGTATTACTAACAACAAACTGGAACTTAAACAACATACAAAACAAATACAAACAGTTAACATTTAACTATTAGTCCATCGACGGAACATTAATTGTCAACAATTTTGATGATCAATCTTTTTGAAGTAAAAATGCCAACAATTCTTTACTTTTATGTCTCTTGTTGTCTTCTAGTATAGAAAATTTTAAAAAAGATGGAATTTGAAGATATTTCTCTGGGAAATATTATGCTTTTTTTGACATTTTATAGATCAAACAATAATTGCTCTAAATGCTGCAACAAATTTTATGTGGTAGCTTAGTTAAAATGGTGTAAAAATGTCTCATTTTTAACATGACTGGGAACGACTGCGATTATCTTAACAAATAAGAAAAAGCGCCCTGATACTTTTCCCCGCTTTATTTGTAAATGTCAGACAGTGACTTTGATCAGGATCCATTAGCTGGTCTCTGCCTGAGTCTGACCCTCCTTGTCTCAACCCTGATCTTGACTAGGATCGTTTTGTAGGGTCAACCGTCTGACACTGAAGGTCGAATAGCGGATTTCCTGGGTCACTATCTGATCTGAAAAGGGTGAAACAGAGGATTCTCTGTTCTTTAGGAGAGAACTGCGAGATCTTTTTATGTTAAATAATCTTTTAACAAAAAGATGCGTTTCAGGACGACATCAGTTCACAAAAAAGTAAAAAAAAAAACAGTTAGAAAGGCTACATACACACACAGTGTAATTTAAAGTGTGTTTAGCTGCCAAAACTAACCCCACAGTGTCACATACACATTTATAACATAAAGGGCAGCCTTTATACTAACATTGTCACAATAATACAATTCTTAACTTAGGCACAATCCAATATATAATTTCATACTATTCATTTCTTATGCTTTATAATGGAGGTGCAGTGTGTGTTGTAAAGGATGACAGCATCTGAAACTCTGAGACATTATTGTAAAACTTCAAACAAATAGTGACAGAATCACCAATTAACAACCAGTCTCACTCCAGCTCATACACGAGCAAGAAGGCTGTATACAGTTCCCGTACCCGTATTAATTTCCACATTAACTCAACATCAACCATTACACGACTATTTGAGTCAACAGCCTTGACAGCCTGAGGCTTTGTGATTAACAAACACCGGGTGCAACACTGAGGCCAGTGATGGATGTTTTATGGCAGTTTCAGGTTAGCTCTGAGCATCAGAGTGGCACCCGCCAGGCAGTGAATCTACATTAGCAGGGGGACGTGGATTGATGACTGAGGAAAGGGAAAATATAAATGACTCTGATCGTGTTCTGAATTCATGCTTTTTGTTTTTTTTATCTTTACAAAAAAGAACCGACAAAAGTATCAATGAAGTACCACCAATAAGGAGTATTGATAAGAGTAGTAGTATCGGTAAAGTCCTGCCGATACCCATCCCTAGTAAAGACAAAAGTTAGAAAGCTGCATGTACGGTTGGAGCTTGATTTAATCTGAATCCAGTATCGATGTGACGAAGACCATTTCTCGAATATGATGTTTTCCTTCCCTTCACAAACAATCTCTGGCTAAGTACGTACCCAGCGCATCAACCAGACAACAGCTTAGTTTCATTTTAACCTTAATATTAATTAGTGACAAAACATATAATCTTTTTTACCAACAAGAGCAAATGTCAGCCACGGTTAAAACATGGGAAGCCTGCTACTTAAATGTTCTCCACGTGGTTCTTCTTTAAACAAAAAGAAGTTCAAGGACAGATGAGCTTTGGAGATTCGCCATCTGATAGCCATTCCAAAATGGCTATCAGACTTCAACCATACTTAAGTGTAGGGCTGTACATCGGACAGAGCAATCGATAGGCTGGGTGGTTACACACACACACACACACACACACACACACACACACACACACACACACACACACACACACAGCTAATTTCAGCACAATCAGTTTCAGTGGTTGTCCACACTATTAACCAGAGCGTTTCCTGTGTGTGTGTCCAAATGAAAGAACAGGATGTGATGATTACTGTATCTGTGCAAGAATCCTTTGAACTGTGTCATTGAACCATATGTGCATTCCTGTGTTCACACACACAGGATCCCTGATTTATCTAACCCCTGATTCAAGTCTCTTAATCACAGTCAAAGTTTGACATGAGGCTCACAGCTGTGTTGAGTGTGTATGTGTGTTTTGACCCTGACACCTTCTCCTCATAGTGTTCATGTTGGTTAGTGCGGTTGACTGTAGGCGATGACACTTGGTTTGGGTGCTGACAGCTGGCACTATTTTTAGGCAATGAACACATCACATCAGTTTAAGTGCATTCAGCGCTGACAATGAAAAATGAAAAACGTTTGCCTCTACTCTGACAACTTAACTTGTGGGGTAAGTGGTCAACATTTTGGGAAATGTGCTTATTCACTGTGTTCACGGCTGTAGCTTCATACTTAATGAACAAACTGTATATCAGAATATGAGTGGTATCAGTCTTCTCATGTAACTCTCTACAAGGTGGCGAATACGCATATTTCCCACAAAATCTACCTATTCCTTTAACACTGTAGTCAATACTCTCAGATACAGCAGGTTTTCAATAGATGGCAGTTTAAAAATTGCTATATGACCTATAGATTTAGTTTTAAATCATTGTGTTCATTGGAAAAATCCCTCAAGAGTGTCCCTTTATCCCTATGAGAAGCGTCTCTTTAGGGTCAGTGGAATCTTCCTTACAATGTTCCCTTACATCCAGCGGAAATTCCCTTTAAATAGCTTGCATTAACGCAAAAAACTGCCTGCATTCAGTGGAAACATCTCCTTAGATAAGTCTCTGCCACGGTATAAATAAGCTTGTAGATTCAGAGAAATGCCCTTTTACTTCCTGCAGGGAGTGACTGAGCATGACTGCCCTCATCATGTGACCTGCTGCCAGAGAATCTCTGCAGTCTACTTGCATGATTTCAGTTTTTTCCCCTGTTGTCTGCATGTTAGGAAGCAGAGAACAACATATTCTGTACAGGCCAGCAACGTGTACTCCCTGTGAATGGATTAACCATTAACTGCATATCGTGTGACTAATATATGATAAAGGGCAGAATTTGGGTGTAGTGCAACTAACTACTGTAGTTTTACAAAGTGTTTGAGACAGGATTTGTCTGTTTTTGTTAGCTGGTGCAACTACCTTAACCAGCATTAATATCAGTTACGGCAGCACGCCGTCAGCAATGAGCACAAACCCACAATGTGTTCCAGTGTTTCTGTTGCGTACTCGTGAGTAACAGTTTCTAAACATTAAGAGGGTTTAAATGATAGAGGGCAAGTCTAGACTGGAAAAAAACAAAGTAGTGTTTGTTAAAGGGTGTGTTGGGAGACAATAGTGGGTCACAAAGTGGGTTTAAATGAGTTCACAAATGACTGCAGAAGTCTGAATCTTGTTTGAGACTATTGTTTTAATCTCACTGTGAAAGGTTTTCCTCCTCAAGTCTCTGCAATGGAGGCAAAACAAGTCTCAGGTTGGGACTGAAATTATGTTTCCACCTTTCTAAAGATGAAGGAAAAAAAAAAAGACACATCTTTCCTGGTTTCTGGGAGGGATAATAATCCTCAGAGTCAGCCTGCTGCTGACTGTGTTAACATCCTTTATTCTGCACTCTGACTACCTGACATATTAAGGTCTGGGGTACCGGCGGTAACCAGGGGGTACATTGTGTACTTCGTGGACAGGTTACCTAGGTAACCAGAAACCCTCCATGCAGAGCAGCTAGTGTGTGTGTGTGTGTGTGTGTGTGTGTGTGTGTGCAAATGAGCAGCACAGAGCTGAAGGCAGCACAGAGTTTTATTGGGCTCTGAAACTTCATTGACCAAATAAACAGCCTGGGAAAACTCCTCTGTTGCTCGAATTAACATTGTTCCCTCATATGCAAACAGGCTGAGCGTCGGACAGAGAGGGGGACAGAGAAAGGAAAGACGGGAGGCGGGGGAGAGGTGATGGGGGTGGGGCTGTCCTAGTTTCAATTATCCTATGTATATACACACACTTTTGCACATGATGTCTGCATTTGTGGTATGTTCATTGTGGCAAATTCCCGCAAGGACCCTCGAGACGGTTCCTGGAAGTCCACAGTCAAAAGAGGAACAGTAACATTGAGGTCACAACCCCCATGTGAGGTTGGTATCCAGCTGGAGTTATGAGAGACTTTAACAAATTCTAGTTTTCATTTATATAGTTTTGATGAAGAAGTGAATGAAGGATCACACTTTTGATAATCGCTTCATCATCATTTATAAAGTAAAAAATGCCATACATAAGCTGGTTCCAAATATGAGGATTTGCTGCTTTTCTTGTCATATCATTTTAAACTTAATAACTTTCAGTTCGGTGTTTTGGTCAAACAGAACAAAAACTTTCCTCCTTTCTTATATACTAAACAAATAACCACATGAAAGCAAAATAGAAGACAGATTATTTAATAATTTAAGCTACTGTTAGTTGCAGCTCTGACCTGATGATGAAGACTACAAGAAGCTCCACAAAGACCTAATAAGTGAAACTTCAGTTAAGATTATTTTGTCTTAATTATTTCTAATGTCCAAAAAAATTTGGAGCGCTCTCCATGCTTCTGAAAATAATACACAAACGTATCCTTTACTCAAATTCACATGAAAACGACTTAACTGCTGGGGTTGGAAGAATTATAAGAAGGTCACGGGTAAGAAAGCAGGAAGAAACTTTGGTCTAATTTCACCATTTAGTCTAATTAGTTCAGGACAAAATATCTCAAATTTAAGACCGGATGCCAAGGTCGAGCTTAACGATGAGGTTTCACTAACATTCTTCAATGATCCTAGTTTTAGGTTTTTACTCCCACCACTATTATATCCAGTTTAACTCAAACAAAAACAACACAAAAAGTCATCCCATATGTGGCCCCTGGGAGAAAACAGCAGCTCCAGATCACCAAAGTCTATTTAAGGGTCTGTGACATTAAACCGTTTTTAAAACCCCGCTCATTTTATCTTGGCCTGTGGGAAACCCCTAAATAAAAGTGTACGCGCTGGAGAATTCTGCCTGATCCCGAGGGTTTGTTGAGGGGGATGATGAGGAGGAGATGAAGAGTGTTGGCGTGAGGATGGAGAGGGAGGGAGAGGTGCAATTATAAACTCTTCAATGGGATAAGAAGAGCTAATGGTTTACCGTCACCAGCCAACACACACCCCGCTGGTTGTTACTCACATGAACACACACACACAAACTGGGAACAAAAAGGTGCTTGATTCATTCATGCTTGATTTATTCTCCACGCTCTAACATTGGTAGCTAAGGGAAGTAATGGTACTGTAGAGACCAGATCACTAAACATGGAACTGAACTAACAATCGGAGGACACTGTGCTGCACAATGCAAGCCTCGTCTTGATTAAGCGTCTCAATGTTATCCCTGAGTCTCAGTCAGCAGGTGTGTTGTCTTTGTGTGTCACCAGGGAATTTGTGTACGTCCACGGGGCAGATAGCATCGGTGCGGCAAAGCTGAGCACATTTACCAGATAGCTGATGTGTTTAGTACACAACAAGCAAAGGACATCAGCTAGAGGACATCTCGCTTCTATGTCACCAAATACAGGGTCCGCAGCCATGACACAAACATCAGTCTCACTGCTGTTTTAGTCAACAGAACTTAACTTATTGAAAGGGCATGTTACAGTAGGGAAGTATGCAAACTAATTTGGGCTGCAACCTATGATTATTGTCGAGTAATCTGCCTGGTTTGTAGAGTGTGAAAAGTACCCAACAGAGTTTCCTACAGCCCAAGGTGGCGTCAAAAACTGCTTGTTTTCTCTGACAAAGTTAAAGTAAATTAAGTAGACATTACGTTAGTAAATTAACTATCACAGAAGACAAAGAAAAGCAGAAAATATTCACAAGTGAGAAGCTGGAATTAGAGAAATGGCTTACTCAGTTAAATCAATTAGAAAAATAGTTGATTGAATAGTAAATTAAATTTCTGTTCACTGGACCAATCAATTAATGAACTAATCGTTTCAGCTCTAACTTATACAACATCAGCATTAAACAAGACGAATGAGCTTGCTTAAAACTCTATAACCATACTACAGGCCGTGGTGTAGTTTCCCCACAAAATCTGGGATTTTATCTGTTTATTTTGGACATTTAAAAATATGAAAACCAGATTTTAAAAATACAATAGTGTTTGTAAAAGTGTAATTTCTCTTATGAATGATACACACCTCGTTTCTTCTTCTTTCTTCATTTTTTCCTAACTGGGAGACTTTTTGAGCTGTAGTGTTTGTAAAAATAAAAGTTGATATATTGTGATAATGCCCAGCCCTACTTCTATGTACATTATTTTAAAAATCTTTTGAAGTACTTGGTGTTGTGGTTATTAAGCAGGGCTAACAAAAGGGAATGCCATCAGTATAAAATCCACACTACTTTCTATGAGCATGTTACACAAGCGAGCCTTAGATTGACAGCAGCCAGCCTTCCAGCAGAGGCTTAGTGTAATGACTGGGTTGGAGATCTAGGGAAAATTCACCAGAAAAATTCCAGACATCTTCCAATTTTCCACGTGTCCTAAACCCTGCATTTTTATCCACTGGCTAATAAAGTAACTGACTAATAAACAGTTGACAGACAGACTGACTCCTGGAAGACAGCAGACAGTGAATGCAAGCTATAGCCTTGCATCTAAACAAGTCGTGACTCTGAGGCGTCTGGAAGCGTTTCTGTCTCTAGTGATTCAGTTTTTACTTCCTGGAAAGAAATTATAATAAACACTGGTGTTGAAATAATAGATACAAAATATAAGTAAGGGTAATAATTCATCTTTATGATGGGTATGAGGAATCACAATGAACCAAAAGTTAAAAATACATGTAACAGATATGTGCCACAAGCCAAATATTTAAGAATAGGCCAGACTTCATTCATTCTGCTTCCACCAGATACTTTGTGAAGTTTCATGACACAAAGTGACAAGTTACCCTGCAGGTACAAAACTGAGGTCATAAAGGCTAGTAATCCTGGAGTTACAAACACCTGTGTTCACTCTATTCATACATAAAGAAAACCAGTATCACACCAACAATAAGTCCTGATTGGGAGGAGGGTCACGAAGCCAGGTCATATAACATGTGTTGACACACGTACACTGATGGAAAACAGGTTTATCTGGGGTCACCGCATTGGTCTGAAAGCCGCACAGGTTTTATGGTGTCTGAATCCAAGAAGAGCTTGACTGCCAAACAGCTGGCTGGGTGGATACAGCTGTGGCCGCCTCGAGAGGGAGGACAGGGAGTGAGGCGATGGGAGGATGAGAGGAAGGAAGAGGAGCAGTGGGGACAGAGGAAGAAGGCAGCAGCTCTGTGTTTGTTTGTTTGTGTGTGTGTATACACATATGGTCTATGGATTGGTGATTTTATAATTCATTTCTTCCTTTTGGTAGTTAATTGTTTCATTTGTCACCGCCTTGCTTTGTTTGTCCAAATTTCATCTGTGATATTGTCAACACCATTCATCAGACTGTGATTACATTAATGCATCTCACCATTATGTAGAAACATTTCAAAAATTACACCTGGGCTATAGGATGCGCTACAATTACTTCATAACAAAATAATATATTGATTACAAATTGAGGGTAACAGTGTCATTTCTGAACTCTGCTGCTGTACTCATACTCCTCTGCACCCCCCCACAGATGTTGGGCAGAGCTACAGTAGGAATTACGTGAGGTCACTCATGCGCTCAACTAATAAGAATAAATGTGTTATTTGTTTCACCCTAACAGCTGCAACAAAGCCAGGGTTTTTCCTGCTTAGAAGAATTTCTGGCGTCCCCCAAAGAAGTTTAATGGCAGCGCCAAAAGGACAATTGCCAGCACCGAAATGATAAGAACTAGGGATGCACCGATACCGATACTGGTATCGGTATCGGGCCGATACTATTCTAATATCCTCGTAGTCATACTCGTTAAAGTTAATCGATACCATGAACCGATACCAATTTATTGCATGCAATTGCTGGCAAAAGTTTATACGCTTGCCAAATGGTGTTCTTTTAATTACGTCTTCTCAATGCGCCTTCTTCTTCTGCAACAGCCTAGTGCCACCAGCTGTTTATCTCTATGAACCAACTCCTAATATTTGAATATTTGTATAACGGTAGTGGATGGAAACACCAATTAATTTGCATTTTCTATTGCCAATTTTCTGGACATTCTGTTGAAATTCGCACTAAATTTAGATGGAAACCCGGTTTATGGCTTATGCTGAGTAAAAGGTAAATGGAGCCTCATGCAAAGAAATGAGTGGGCTCTTTGTATGAACGTGGCCACAAGTCAAACATAAGTTAAATCACCTGTGTGAGGAAACCAACTGTGCAGGGCCTTTCATTTAGTCAACTGGCACTATACAATAGTAAAGCACATCTAAAATGATTCATGTAAAAGTTACAAACCAGAAAAACCTAAATCACAGCTTCAAACACTGACATGCATTATGTTATCAAATGTATTAATATATAATTACGTGATATGGATTGAGGCATGACAAACCATCATTATCATTAGCCATTCAGGCGTTTCAGTAATGAAATATAATCTTTCAAATGGACTGACACACTTGCTTGAGGGGAGAAAAAAAGATGACAAAAAGGTAATAACGTTCAGTAGCTTCTGCAGCCATTTAGTACCTATTATTATTGTTTGGGTCTGTTTATACAGTGTAAACTCATTTTGCTCTACAGCCCATTCATTCTTGATGTATCCTGTTACTACTTATTGTTGCAGCAGCCAATTTCCCCACTGGGATCATTAAAGTTTCATCTAATCCATTATGTCTGTAAACTCTACTTGACTCTCAGTCTATCTGCCTCAACCTCCCACTATATGAAAATATCTCCCTTCTCTCCTGTCATTAAATCTACTCCCTCCCTTCCTCTTTATGGGCTTTCTGCTCCTCCGTTCTTCCCTCACACCGCCTTCCTCCCTCTCTCATCTTCATCTTCCTCCTTGTCTCCTGGAGATGTCCATTAGCACAATTTTCTTAATTAAGGAAGACGTCCACCCTCACACGCAGAACACACACAAAGTAATGTGGGCTTCAACTATCATTGTCACACATCCAAGACTGAAAACAACATGTTCCCTCACTCACACCTACAAAAACACCCCCTCCACATACACAACGTGTTGAAAAGCTTGGCTGTACTGGACATAACAGCTTGTCGTGTCCAGGCCAGTGCCCTCAGCTTCAACATGACTTCATTCACACCCGCTGTGACCACCTCAGAACCAGACTACTGCCCTACTAAAACAACAGGAACCCTCTCATCAGAGCGTCCACTGCCACAGATCCACAAGCCAATGGGAAGATACAACAAATGGTGGATCAAGACCCGCTTTGTTTGCCATTGGCAGGCATTCTGCATGCAATCTCTAAAAGTGAAGCCACCTCTATTCAGAGAGTTACCATCCTCTGTCTGTCTCTCAATAGTTACCTCTACTAACCCTCTCAAGTCAAAGATATAAAGCAGCAAATTAACATTTTTATTACTGATTGAACTCTTTTTTTTTCTAATTAATGGTAAGGACAAAGACTGAATGAACACTGAAAGCATAACAACATAAACTGACCAAATCAAATTACGTCTCTTGTCTGACCAACTGCTGCAAAAGTATTTGCAATTATGTATAATTGAGAAAAACCAAGCAACCAACCAAGTTCTTAAATTTGAGAATCTGAAACCAGTGAATGTTTGACATTTTTGCTTGATAAATTACTTGGAAGTGTAACTACAATACTACAATACTGTTGATTGACTAATCAATTAATCAAATGGTATAAGCAAGGGTTGGTTTCCACTACAACTGACCCAATCTTCAGGAAACTTAAGTGAACACACGAAGGTAACGTTGATATTTAAAGTGGCTACGTCACCAACAAAATCAATGCATACTTGTGTCTTTTATATTCAATATATCGCCCAATCCTCATCCATACAGGGGTTAGATAGTCCCATGGACAACACAACTTGAAAGCAGCAGAGATGCTACCCTACGGTCAGTAAACTGGGATCTCTCCAGACCTTGATATACTGTAGGCTACGGTTTATAAATATCACAAACAAGAGATGGGATATCGAGCACCCTTGTCTGAGTCTGACGGCCACCTGATGCCAAGAATACAAACAATCCTCTTGCTTTAAGTATCAAAAGATTCACACGTAACCCCAGTACCCTGTTCTCCAACAACACCTCCCGTAGGACACCTGAGGAAACACAATAATAAGCCTTTTCCAAATCCACAAAACACATTAAGGACAGAAAAGAAAACCTGAGATCACATGAGGGTAAAAAAACCTGCTCACTGCTCTGAATCTGAGTTTCCACAATTGGTCACCCGTCCATTGAACAGCTGACAGACCTCAAAGTAAAATCAAGAGTCTAGTCAGCCGTTTAAAGCCTGTCCTCTTTCCTCTACCTGTCCAGCCTTTATCCCCGTATCCTTGTCTTTCAGTTTGGCCGATCAGTAGAGACGACTGCCTGTCAGCCTCTTGTCCTTCAGTCAGACTTGGCTGCTCCACTCTGCTGGCCTCCGGCTCACCTCAACCAGACAGACCAGAGCACAGCATGGCAGCATCCTGGCACTAAGCGCACACACAAAACGCACACAGAGCTTTAATTCATACAAACACTTCCTACTTTACGTGTGTGTGTGTCTCGGAGGGCAGGAAGCCAGCGCGGTAATAGGATGTTCCTCGCTTGCTTTGTAATGTCTCAAAGACCTGGGTTAGAGCCAAAACACAGCGCAAAAGGAAACGCATACTGTACTAATGCTGCCTTGAATCTTAAAAAAATACATATTGCTGGAATATAGAGATTAAACAATTAGTCGATTTAATTATGAGTCCATTGGTGTACAGCCTGGGTGTTGGGACGCCCACAACAAAAATCTAAGGGGTCACAAAATCATCAAAGGAAAAAATTGCATGGCTGCTTTTCTTTATTTTATACGTCAGTTAATTAAATATCTTCTAGTTTTGGCCTGTTGGTCCTATAAAAGTCCTATAAATATATATATATAATCTCTGCTATTGGACAGCCAATCATGTTTCATTTGAGCCAAGCACCTGCTGACTCATTTGTAGTCTGTAATATGAAATTAGACTGACAATAACGTATAATGTCTCACATTAGATAGTCAGTAATCTGTAAAACACAACAACCAATCGACTGCTTTACATCCCATCTTGCGGCCAATAATCCGTAATCTGACTTTAGACAGCCAATCATGTGTAATCTGACATCAGACAGCCAACACATTAATCTCATCAGGGGATTATGACAGCCAGCGTCTCCACTCAGCCGATCATAGTGTGCTTTGAAAAGACAAGGCAGAGACGACCTGAAACGACTTTAAAGAGCGAGTAAAGGAATATCTCGCCACTTCGAATTTGAGTTCCTCATTTTCCATGACTAAAGTCATTCCTTGGACTTATTTTATTGGACTGATGGTGGATTTACTACATTAGTTTTAGACATTTTAAAATCCTGCCTGCTGCTGAATTTTAATCAAATGGTGGTATTTCGTATTTTTACTAACTGTAATCTTGAATTTCCTCTCCCATGGCTTCTTTTCTTAGGTCCTAAAGGTTGTATGTGACATTCAGCAAATAGAAAACTGCTCATACTGTGTGATAAAAACATAATGCTTGCTTTTATGCAAACTGAAGGAGATTGTGTAAATATCCCATGCATTGCTGCACGCTCTTAATACTGGGGACTAAAAACAATAAGTCAATAATCACTTATAATGGCCATTTTTTTTTACTGTTTTTAATTGTTGTAAATGATTAAATGATTACTCCAACAACTTACTTCTTCCGTCTTATATGTTCATGCAACTGAATCAAATAGTTTCTAAAAATAAAAGTGTTATCTAATCTTCTTTTTTATGATAAGGAAATGAGCTGAAACCACCTTCACCCCTTTAGAAACTGACACACAAATATTTAAATCAGTGACACTTTAATGTCCCTTTCAGCCTTAAACCCATGTTCACTAACTGACACTGATTATTACAGCTGATTATGTCCTATTAATACTTGGCGATATATATACGCAGGTAAATAAGGAAGAAAACTGAATGGTAAACGTGAATGGGATATCCAAAAAAAAAAAAAAACACACACACACAAACATCTGAGTTCATGTGTGCGTTATTTCACAATCCTTCTGTACCACAGACACACAAACACAAACCGTCATCTCTTTGTCTGCAGCAGCGTGGTCATGTTACGTTTGAGGGGCTGAGCAAGCAAAAAATTAGCTTATATTAAACTGCAGACAATAACCACTGAGTATCATCTCAGGGAGGTGAATTACTCCCTCCTTTCTGCACACACACACACACACACACACACACACACAGGGGATGCTGCTGGTTGCCTCTCTGGTTACAACAGCTTGCCATGGCCAACACCCCAAAAAAAATACATGCTGGAGCTCACCACACTGTCAGCTATGACTTTTATTCAAACAAATACTCAATAAATCAACTCCAGGCTGCAGCAAACAATTTAACCACATCATAATAAACCAATTTAAGACGCAGGGCTGATGCACAAGGACATATCCACTCACTCTGATATAAATATATATAAATACACACATCTGCTTTACCTGACAAAGAGCAGCAGCAGCTCATGTTTTAACTAATAAACCCTAACAGAGGGGCTCGTATCGATCTGCTGATCGGGTGATAACAGCAGGAGAAGCAGGAGAAACCTCGCGAGGTGCCGGCGGACTGCGATCACATGGAAGTTAAGACAAAAGGTGGGATAACCGGCAACAAAGAGACGAGCCAGGCCGATCAGCGGCTCCGGACGTGAAGGGGTTTTACCGAGGGGGGCCCGAGCAGGACGGTGGTCCCGACCCGGATCACAGGGTTGGTCCTCCGCCCTGCTGCCGGCTCCTCTTTGAAACAGGGTGTGACACACACACACACACACATATACACACCAAAACCCGGTCAAGATACAACTTGTTAAACTAAATAAATAAATAAATAAATGCCGCCGCTCAGGTGCGGTTTAAGTGTCGCGGAGGGAGGCAGCGTGGCCCCGCCGGGTGCCGTCCCCCGGCCGCGGTGCCCGTGTGTCGGCCGGACTCGCCCATTGTTCCGCCGCCGCTGTCAGCCGTTACGGTGCTCCGCGGATTAGCCTTTAGCTGTTAGCCGCTTCTCTCTCTCTTCTTTTAAATAGATAGATAAATAAATAAATAAATAAGGAAGGTAACGCGGCACCTTTCTTCCCCGAAAGTCGGCGTGTTGTCGGTGTCAAAAGACCCCGAACACGAAGGAAGCACCGTGGGAAGAGTTAGCACGTACCCAGAGCTCCGTTCCCCAACTCATGGCGGATTCCCCCGGCTGGCTTCTCCCGTGTTGGACGCAGTTTTCCCCGCTCAGACTCTCCTGAACTGCCGCTGGGACTCCGGTCCTCCTGACTGACTGTCTGTGTGCCGACACACACACACACACACACACTCCTCCTCCTCCTCCTCCTCCTCCTCCTCCTCTTCTTCCTCCTCCTCCTCCTCCTCCTGAAACAGCAGGGCCGCCCAAACCAGGGGCCCTGGACCGCAGTGGCCCTGAAAATACTGTTATTGTTAGTGGCCATCCAAATGTTTTCAGAGCTCAGAGAGAACAATACATAAAGAAATAGATGAAACAACACTAAAAACTGAAAGCTTTTATTTATATTTTTTATTTTAAAGATTTTAGGCAAAAAAATATAACACACATACCATCTGGAAGGGACATAAATAATTTGTAAAAATTATATAAATTATTTTAGCAATTATATACTGTGTATGTATATTAATGTATGTATTATTAATTAATTCAGTGATACAAATAACTAAAAAAAAAAAAACAGCAAACTGCCACAGAAGAACAAAAATGTGTGGTATTTTCTGATGGTCTCAAATTTAATCAGTTTTAGTCTAAATCAGTTTCATATTATTTTGTCATTGTGCTTTCTTTCTTAGCAAATTTGCTCAGTTTTCAAGGCAATTTGAAGTGGCATATCATAGTGTAAAAATCAGTTAGATGACCAAGATTATGTAACATTTACATTTTATGCCAATTGACAGGTCATGAAACAAATGAATAAATGTGATCGATGAAGGGAAGAAGAGATGTGAAATTAATTTGTACAAATTCATTGTCAAGAATAGAGAAAAAAAATGAATAATACCTCAAAAGGAGGTATCTTATTACTCCAAGGAATTTATCGTGGGGTGTAAACCAGACAATCAGAGAAAAGGTTTCCAAATATCTCCTTCGGATGCAAATATGTTCCTCTAAAAACATCAGAGGTTTATTTAAATCAAGGAAAACAAGAAAAAAGCTGTACAGCTAAAACTGATATTGATGGGAAGGGTTTTTAAGAAAATCAGATTTATGGTTTTAGGCCAGTTTGTGTTATTATGTTGTAAATATTTTAAATTCTTACTGTGATGATAAACGATCTTTGGACAGAAACCCAACTCAGTAATTTGTGAATGGGCAGTTCCCTCTGCAGGCCAAGATGTATCACTACAGCTGAAGATAAATAGGACAAAACTATAATATAGTGCTTTACAGTGCACACAATACCTTTAACAATCACTAAAGGAAACAAAACCTGAAAAAAAAAAACATTCATATCTTAATAACTTTAAAGAAAGTCTACATGGGGATATATAATAGTGATATAGTCAGGGAATTAATTACTGAAAAGAAGATTTAGCAACAGTCGTGGTGTCAGAAGTATTCAGATGCCATACTTCAGTATGAGTAACAATTCTGCACTGTAAAAATACTCCATTACAAGCAGAAGTACTGCATTGAAAATGTTACTTAAGTAAAAGTAAATATAATAAATACAAATTTTACTCAAAGTAACAAAAGTAAAAACACTCAATTCCAAAAGAAAGTCCCCTGTGAATGTTATATTATTAGATAGGTATTACTAACGTGTAAGCAGAACTTTATTGTTGGAGTTGGTTGGTTCAAAGCCATTTTATATAAAGTGTCAACAAATTATTATTGTCATTATTGATTAATCATCTGATTATTTTCTCAATTAACAGGTTATTTGTCTAGGTTGTAAAACATCAGAAAAGACTGAAAAAAGCCCACCACAACCCAGAGCCAAAAGTGACATCTTCAAAGTGATTATGTTGTCTGATCAATAGTCCAAACTCCAAATATATTAAGTTCACTGTAATGTAAGACCAGGCAAAGTAGCAAATCAATGAAATGTTTAACAGTTTGCCTGAAAAATTAACTAAATGATGAATCAGTTGCACCCTATTTTAAAAGCTCCTCATATCTTTTTTATCGCATATCTTAATTTGTAAAGTAACTCGTAACTACAGCTGTCAAATACTCAATAAATAAATAAACAATTACCTAATAATCTAGTAAAAACTACAATTTCCTTCTGAATTGTAGTATAAAGTGAACCTGCAGTTCCCCTCCCGCTCCTGTAGGCGGCGGTCAGGTGAACCACAGCTCGCAAACTGCCAACAAACACAACAAAGAAGAAGAAGAACTTCCTTTGCGATGGAGTGTTTCTGTTTTTCGGGATAAATTTCAGCTGTTTAAGTTGTTTATTCAGCTGTTTTACAGCAGACACCGACAGTCATGTACCGCTGCGTGGCCAGGTAAGAAAATCCACGTGTTTTTTCATCCATAATTCATACTTTTACTCCGTTGAAGTGCACTCAGATGTCTTTACGACCTTTGGCATACATGTAGTTTGAATACCACAACTGTTAACCAGCGGTTTATCGAGTCCTCACGTTACTACAAACATATGTCACTGTTTACCCATAAATATGTTGGAATTCATGTGTTTAAATAGACACAATGTAAGTAAAATGATTATACATTGTTGTCGTTGACACCCTATATAACTAACTTGTAGTCTACATTCGTTTATTTGTGGATATGAATGTTTTCAGTCCAGCTGGGTTAAAGGTTTCAGTAACAGGTGGTGTCGCGTTGATATAAAGTTGCAGTTTAGGTGAGTATGCAGGTGAAAGTGACTCCAAAGGGACAAGGAGATCAATAGCTGTGGTTGAATTAAAAGGTACATCTGAGACAGGTAACCTGTATAACTGCTGCGGCCTCTCAAGGGACTCACAAATCTTCTTAGTTCAGGATCTGGAAGTAGAGAATATTTGTCATTTTTGCATGAAAAAAATACATAAACAACCTGTGTCACCCAGAGAAAATCCATGCCAACATGTCACCACCATGTCATCCCTGTTATTAACCAGTAGATGGAGAGAAATCAGCACCAACAGCATCAATACCCGATTGAAGACCCACCTGTTTGTTTGTGTTCCTTCACCTTTCCCCATCCCTGACAGGAGTGTGTGTGGCGGAGGAAGAGTGTGTCCTGCCTTCGTGCCTCCTTACGTCCAGTCACCGTCATGGACGTCGAGAAGCACGACAGCGGAGAGACATCACAGGTGACGAAGTGATAACCTGCTTACAGAAACATGTGTGCAGTGGTTTTGTGTGAAGGGTAGAAACAAAAAATGAAACATAAATAACATTTTTCTGACTAAGTTTTTATGTAAAAATACAAGTTAGCCAACATTTATCAAGGTATTACTTTAGTAGTACACTTGGCATAACTCAATAATATAATTGAAAGATGAGACAAGTGTCGTTATAGTTGTTGACAGCTGTTGCAAGGATTGGCTATTTATAGTAATAACAAATAATTAAACTGCTGTTCAGTCACGTCTGTTTCTACAACTCACAGATTGAATGATAAATAGCTGCAGCTGAGTGAATCTGCTGCCTACAGTCTTCATTATAACCTGTGAAATCTTCAACTTAAACTCTTACTTCTAATTAAAATAGCTGCTGTTGTGTTTTTGATAAATTGTTCAGCCCTGTTACACAGCTGGATGAACACCTGTATGTTCCCCAAGGACAGTGTCAAAATTTAAACCGATTAGATTAGATTAGATAGTTATGTTGAGTGATAAAAGATTATTTAAATTTTGTGAATCAGTGAACGCTAAAGAATTACTATGGAGACGGGTTGGGTGTTTTTGCTATCTATGTTTTCATCTATTAATAGTTTTACAGTATAAGTACAGCTGATGGCAATAAAACGACTTACAAAAAATCTGACAATAACTTTCATTACATTTACACAAGCTACATATTTTCCACAAGGCCACACTTGTGCTCTAATAGCTGACCATTCCTATCAGGGATGACACTGTTCATGTACCGTATGAATCTGGTGTTGCAGGCTGGCTGAGCAGCATTGGCAGTTTTCAGTCCGCTGTTTGAGCTCTGCAGCCAGGAAGAGGAGAGCTCTGCCCAGTGCCTTCCCGGTGCTGGAGCAGCCCCTCCAGCCCTTCCACCAACATGTGTACGAGGCTAACTTCAGAAACAGCGACGCCTGCCATAAGAAGTAGGTTCTGCAGTGTTCAGCTCTGATCAGTTGTGGTTAATTTCCCCCCACTGCATTATTAAATGAAATTAATTTGTAAATGCATGCCATTCATTAGCTCTCTCTCTCTCTGTAAGGTACATGGAGTTGAGTGAAAAGGTAATGAAAGGGGGAGGGGAAAATGCCATCACCAGACACACCAAGAGAAACAGGAAGTTGCTGGTCAGGGACCGGCTGCGCCTCCTGCTGGATGATGAGGACTTCCTGGAGCTGTCACCATTCGCTGGCCTGGGTCTGCCGTACGGGGACATCCCTTCAGCCGGCTGCCTGACTGGTCAGAAACCACTAGCTGCAACCCTGTATCTTTGGTACTAACTATAGACTGTATAATCTGACTAGTTTGACAACAACTAAGTGCCTCCAATTTACTCAGTTAACTCTTCTTACTTCTTTTATTTCAGACAGCAGTTTATTTCCCACATTTATGACGACGCAAGTGTGACGCACATGCATGCCACTGACTTATTTCACTATGTGCTGTATGTGTTTGTACATTCATTCATCCAGGCATTGGCAGGATCAATGGCCTGTGGTGTGTGTTTATTGCCAACGATGCCACAGTGAAAGGCGGCACAGCGTATCCAATCACAGTGAAGAAGCAGCTACGGGCGCAGGATGTAGCAATTCAGAATCGCCTGCCTTGTGTTTACCTAGTCGACTCTGGAGGAGCTTTTCTACCACTGCAGGTTAAAACAAACATACACACAGACACACACGATTACATCTGCCATAATAATCTGAATGTTAGCTGAATTATACTGTCTGCTATTTCAATCTCCAGTTCTCTGTGTGTGTATAATTATACAGTCGGAGATCTTTCCTGATAAGAACCAGGGTGGAAGGACGTTCTATAATGAAGCCATCATGTCTGCCATGAAGATCCCACAGGTAAAGAAATATAAAGTAGAACAGCCTTGCTTTAACAAAGTAGGATAAAAATAATATGGGTTATTAATGAGTGCATCTGTTGTAATGAACATTAAACAGATGTCACATCTGACATGCTACCACTCCTGGGGCCATGTAAAACAAAACTGTAGAAACGTACTAATGATATATACACAAAGGGTTGAACATATGGTCTTAAAATTGCAAAATTGCACTTATACTTATTTTGATATAAAAACAATGATAATGCTACAGGTGTCGGTGGTGTGCGGGTCGTGCACGGCTGGTGGAGCTTACATCCCCACGATGGCAGAAGAGGCAGTGATGGTGCACCGGATAGGGACCATATTCTTGGGAGGACCACCACTTGTGAAGGCCGCCACGGGAGAGGAAGTCACACCGGAGGACCTGGGAGGAGCCAGGCTTCACGCTGAGTAGGTCCATCAATCAAACCAGCCCCGTATAGTCAGTTATTAAAGAAATAACCATATGAATAAGTTAATGAGTACACATGTTATGGCTTCAGGGTGAGTGGCTGTGTGGACCATTTTGCCTGGGAAGAGAAAGAGGCGTACGATTACACCAGAAACATCATATCCACACTCAACTTCCAACTGCCCGAGGAGGAAGAGGAGAATGAGGAGGTGACGAGGAGGAGGAAAGCAGAGGAGGAGCCGCTGTATAGTTCAGAGGAGCTCCTGGGGCTCGCTCCCAGAAGTTATAACTACAGTCTGGATGTTAAAATGGTACAGTATGCAAAAAACACAAAGCAACTGGCACCAAAAACAAAGACAAAACAACAAATTATTCAATCTTCATGGCAAATCATGGTATGGTTGATTTGTCGAAATGACACGTCATGGCTGTCATGTTACTGTCCCACTGAATCCAGAATTATAACATGCTGTCTGTTGTTTGTGTCCGTCCAGGTAGTCAGTCGGCTGACAGATGGGAGCCGCTTCCAAGAGTTCAAAGCTCGCTATGGAACCACACTCATCACTGGCTTTGCAAAGATACATGGGTAAAACACACACACACACACACACACACACACACACACACAGATTTAGATTTAGATTCTGAGATTACATATGATTTTGTTATTGCTTTATTCTGAAAATGGGTGCAAGACACTGTTGTTTACTCCTTACACTTAAACTCAGTGACCCCTCACCCTCTTGAGATTAGTAGCTGCCCTCAGTAACGTCTTAATGAGATCAGCAGAGGACCAAAACAAATCTCAATCCCTGTCCACTTGAGCAATGACTAACTGACACATAAGACTAGTAACTGATCAGACTGCTCTTTGTGTTTTATTGCTTGTGTCTTGTGTTGTTTCAGCTCCATGATGCACACCTCTGCTTGTGACCACTAATAGACATTTTAAGTGATAATGCACTAAACTTTACCAGTAATACCAACACTAAGAGTGTTCCTGACACCTTGTAAGAGTGGGTATGTGTGAGTATTTGTTTTCACATCTGTGTGTATGTACCCTGTTATAGCCACCTGGTGGGAATAGTAGCCAACAATGGAGAGCTGTCATACAAGGCTTCACTGAAAGGCAGCCATTTTGTCCAGTTGTGCGACCAGAGAGACATCCCCCTCCTCTTCCTCCAGAACACAGCACCCACAGCAGCCTTAACACTCTCCACAACACAGGTATTCACTCCCAAGAAAACACACACAGTCTTAAAATGCATGGTAAAACTCAAAAACTTCTTCTGTCTTTTCTTGGATTTATATTTCCTATAGTATTTATTATTAAATAGTCTATTTTGTGCAGATATTTTTGGACATCAAAGACAGAATAGCTGAAGTAGTACCTCCTGAATAGAAGAAAACTATGAATGATGTAAAGCCCTGAAAGGCAAGATGCAGAAACACAATGTTGGTCACTGGCTTTTAAATAAAACATTTCATGTTTCTGTATTTTCTCTGTGTGTCTCTTTCTTCTAGGCAGAGATGAACAGTAACCGCCTGAAGGCTCAGGGCTCAATGATGTCAGCAGTGGCGTGTGCCTCCGTCCCCAAAATCACTGTGGTGATTGGTGGTTGCCATGGTGCTGACAGCTACGCCATGGTGAGAGGTTGTTTACCTAGTTAGAATTTAAAGGTGGAGAAATTAAGTGTAAAAAAAACAACTGCAAAAGATTTTTAATGGAAAGCAAACTAGTTATTTTTTATTTATTTATTTTTTGTTTATGGCGGACATTAACACAGAACTATCTTTCTAAAGAAGTGTACCTGTTACACTACAGATATTTAAGGTGTTTTTTTTGGTTTGTTTCATATTCTTACTTTTGTACCTCTCTGTCCTTTACCTGATTGGATTCTTTAAAGAAATACTCCACAGAAAACTTGTCACCACACATTTTTATGAGGGAAAAAAAACAGGGTTTAGGATACAGGCTTAATTCCAAAATATTTGAACCTTGTTTCCTGTTTGTCTTCAGTGTGGACGTGCCTTTGACCCTAATTTCCTGTTCCTGTGGCCCAACGCCAGAGTGGCGATGTCGGCTCCAGGTCATGCCGGCTCTCTGCTTCCTCCTGACAGTGAGCAGGAGGGAGACCAGAAGAAACAGGAGGACAAGTTGAACAGGAGATTGAAGGAGGAGAGCTCAGCTTTCTTCTCGTCCGGCAGGCTCTGGGACGACGGGGTCATTCTCCCTCAGGACACCAGGAAGGTAAAATAGACTTTTGTTTAAGCTGGTACTAAAAGGCTTCATGGCATTTAAGAGCTCTCACTCATCTGGAGCGTT